>OY796659.1:25995266-26580266 GCA_963680705.1 Rhagium mordax
AAGTCTTGACTACGGACACACACGGTCAATACGAGTATATATATAGAAAGGTTCGTAAAGTATAGTGGTAGGTTATAAACACCTCACGCTCGCGATGGTTTACACACGAATGAGTTAAAGTAGGGTTATGTTGTATACCCTTCACAGCGAACACACAAGCACAAGGTAAGCACTCGAGATGATGATACACGTATGAATGTTCAAAGCTAAACGACGCCGACGCTTAATGGTGACGAGTTTGTAAGAAGCAGTTCACAGCGAACACACACGCACAAGGTTAGCACTCGCGTTGGTTATTACACGTATGAGTTGTATTTGATTAAGATTAGAAACACTTCACAGTAGACACACACGCACAAGGTAGGCACTCGCGATGGATGACACACGTATGAAGTTTCGGAACTACTACGCCGACGCTTACTGGTGACGAGTTAGTTTCGGGAGAAGAACCGACGTTGATGTTATAAATGCTCGGCGGGGACTCCATATTCCCAAAATTTAGTTTTTCTTTTATAGTAAAAGTCAGAACGAAAATTTGTTCTAGAAGGTTTTAAACGTAAATAATTTCAAAAGGCCCCTGTCACGTGATAAAAATTAAATAAAATTTTTCTTAAAATCCCTATAACTGAAGTCTCCTGTACTTTTTGTTTAAATTTTTTGTATGGGGGTCTAGTACACCCCCCCACCATGATGTGGCTGTAATAATTTAATCCTCAGTGGGCACATAACAACACTATCGATACAAGGCGCTCAATAGGGCAATAAATAAAATACAGGATTCCCGTACAGGCACGTAATACAAGAAATTTAATGTATACGTAGGGTAGGGTATGATACCCAATTTGAAATATTCTCTGGTTGATATGTAAAAAAATGATTTATAATTTTGAAACTAATTGAATTATAAAATGAAACTATTAAAGGCAGTGGCGTCCTGGCAAATTTTAGTTGGGTCCGCAATTTTTAGGGTACGGTGTGAAATAATATTGTATTTGATACGGTTTTTTTTAAATAATCTACGATTGGTACTAATTCTACTATAGTATCGTCCGTCATTTTTTTACAGAGGGTGAATAAGCATGTAACAGCGCTGTTGCCGAACGTTTGGCATTCGGCAAAGATGGTAAAATAATAATTTGGTTATTTCGGTAGACGGTAGCGACAAATTATGGACGTGAAAAATGTTATATTAAAAATGGTTTGATTACATTAAACTAAAATAAACATAATATTTAAGTATTTCTTTAATAATCATTTTAAAATATTTTTAATAATATTTAAAAATAAATAAGTTATATGTACCATTTTTATCAATAATTTTAGTATGGTAAGAATAGCATTTATTTTTTTTTTCTTTTTTTGGGCTTCAATAATGTAGTCTGGATCTTTGCATTTTCTTTTCTTTCCTCTTCTATTTAAAATTATTTCTGGGGCCACACGGTCTGCATAAAATGATATTAATTTTGGTCGAATATCTTCCCAAAAAAAATTCGTCTCTCATTATTTCTTGAATAAATAAATCATTATGGTCACCACTATATATTACGAAATAGCAAATCTTTGCCCTAGTGATTGCCAATTGTCCTTGAATCTAAAATATAGACAACACAGAATAGAGCAGACTCGACAGAGTTTTTAGTTTATACAGTGTGGTGATAAAGTTCGGAAGTGTAAGAGTAGCCGGGTAAAACTGGCTAAACTTCGCCCATTGTATTAGTATTCTGTATACTTTTATAATAAAGTCGTTTATTATTATTATTATTATTAAAAGAAGTGCCATTAAATAGGTTTTAGGTTCCTCGGACACGTCAAATTTGTTTTTTAAAATGCCATCTACTGGCATAAATACGTTATTTATGACGTCATTGATCTCTGCACAATGATGTCGTCAGTCTTACTTAGGGCTTGTCATTTTTCCAACAGAATTTTTATACAAGGTATCAATATTTTTTCTCTGCTTAAGTAACAATAAGGTCGGTCCACTGCAGAAGAAAAAAATTGGGGGCTGCTTTTGAAGAAAAAAAATGATGCTATAAATAATATTTTTACATGGCATTATAAAAAATAAAATCGACTTACCAAGAAATTATCTTAAGAACATTAAATAAGGCAGTTATGAATTTTGTGCCAAACTTTATGACCACACTGTATGTATAAATATGTAACAAGTATATCTACCTGGTAATAGTAGTGATGTGTCTCCTTTAACTTCATTACACCATTATCTATAGAGAGACAAGGAACTTCTTTTTTCTTGACTGCTTCTCTTAGATTTTTGCCGGAGTTGGCTATCTTGTAGAGACATTTTACTTCGACGATCTCATCTTTGGTGATCAGCCCTAAAATATTGCAGATGAAAATAGGTCCTTGTCCACTTTATAAATCAGTAATACGATAAAATAAAACCAAAATACTAATTATAATTTATAATTTTATAATATATATCAATTCGATATGTAAAAATAAAAGCAATTAATTAAAAAAAATCTTTGTCGTGAGTGTGGTGGGAAAATTATCTTTAAATCGGTTTCTTTTTCTATAAATAAACAAAGATAATGTTTTACTTGTTTAGTTATATTATCGAAACAATTTTTTCATGCACTAATTCTGATAAAGTGTGTAACCCCAGACTGAATAAATCTAATTTGCCTTATGGGCTTCTGGGTTTCAAAGTTTATTTTACCTGTCGGCTGCTCAGATTTTTCCGGTGGGTCGTGAGTCAGAATATGGTGTTTAATAAATTAACAAACTTATTATTAAATTTGGTTAAAACCCTGATTTGTTAACAAAAGAACTTGAAGAGTGCACTTTAAGTTTCTAGCTTATTAAGATTTAAAAACTGCAAGTTATAAGAGATTAAAAGTTAAGGAATTATTTATCAAGTAAAATTAAGATAAATTAAGATAATTTTTGGGCGCCAGCTACTAAAAAATTAGTAACAATTTGTATGATATCAGATTTTCACAACAAGAGAAATAAAACGATTCAGCTCAAATAAATAGTATATTAACAAATAGAATAAACATTAATATTAACAAATTACTCTTGACAATGATAAAAAATATATATTTACCTGAAGGGCAAAACAATGGAAATAAATGCCTGAAGGGCTATCACAATAAAAAATGAATGAAAGGAAAAATATTTTATCAACTGCAAGGCTTACATTTACAAGAACAATTACTGGCAATTATTTGTTACGCTGGAACCGAAGACCTGATGATGGAAATATGTTCTACCACAGACTTACAGACCTTAATTTCCAAGGATTTCCACGATGATCTATTCCCTTGCCAAGATGGCCTATGCTGGTGTATACTGATCTTCTGGGTCTAGCTAGACTTCACCTGCACCTGGGAAAGATGTAACCAATCCTGGATAAGATAATAGGATAATCTGGATTTCAGTCTGATGTGGTCTGGTAAAGTTGAATCTGTCGAATCCTCTTCTTGGTCTCGTTCAATAAAACATAAATATACCAGTGTCAAAAATGTACAAAGTAAAGTTGGAAATATGCAAGTTAGCTTACGGCTGATAAAATTAGAAAAAAACTTACTGAAGGCAAGTTTCTTCTAGAAAAGTTGACTAAACAATTTAGCAAAGATATGAATTATAATAAATCAATTATTATAATTACAAAGATATGAATTTATTATTTTATTTTAAAAATAACTCAAGATATAAATTATAATAAAATAATTATTATAATTTCGAAACTATGAAATTTTAGAAATTACTCTAGATATAACTAGACAAGATTAAAGCAATAAAAATAATTCCTCTGAATAAGAAATTATGTTAGAAAGAAATTTGTTATATTATTTAAATTTAATAACAGTAATTAAATAGACAAATCACAATAAGACACTCAGAAAATTAAGTTTTAATATTGCTAAAACGCAATATTTTCACAAATAGAAAATGTGTGAATCACAAAATAATACAATAAGTAAGAAAGTAAAAAGTTAGGTATTCTGATTTTTATAACTGATTTAATTAGATTACTAATTAAAGTTAATTTCTACTATTTAATGTAGAACGATAAGAAACAATAAGTTTATTTAATTCTCCCAATTGGAGTAAGAAATGGTAAGAAATGCTGTAATTTATTCAATTAAATTACGACAATCAGATAATAACTATGAATTTTAATTAATTCAAATCGTATTAAGATATAGCAGGGAATAATTTAAATATTTAATTAAATTACGAAAAATTACAATAATCAAATTGTGAGATAAGATAAAAACCAATATTTTCCGTTAAGCGAAAACTATTAATTTCGAGGAGTTTTTTTACCACCTTCCGCAAACGAAAGAGATCTGTGCAAGTGCATATATTTTATGAATAACTCGATAAAGATAATAACGATAATTGCAAATTTTAATTGCAAAAGATAATAAGGAACGGTAATAACATAAGTTAACTTGCAAGACGACACCACGTGTAGATATTTGCATGAAATCAATCACGCGTGGAGAGCACTAAATTTGGCTAAAATGCCGGCGTCAAACACACCCAATTGATAAATTCGATTTAAATCGATATTTATCACATTTGACTGTAATAAATAACCAACATGCTAAATATTTACTAGGCTACGTATTGCAAATAATACTTTATAACGATAGGATACAGAAAAATTCTACATCCGAGAAAAATAATTAGATATTCATAAAATTATGACTTACCAGTACGGAAGATAGGAAAAAGACTGGTGGAGGAGGAACGCGGTAGGATCGAGAACGTTTCAGTGTCGTCGACGCGCGCATAACATAGCTACATTTAATTGTCTCCGGTAGAAACCAGTTGTAACCGTAATTTACCAAATTATCGTTACAAGTGAGTGGAAAAAAACATGGTTTATTCCATAATTTCCAGGAAATGCAATTTAAAATCTTTTTTTATATATAAATAACATTTGAAAAATAGACAGTAGACAGTGCATGCAAAATAATATAAGTAACTATTCGGTATGAAGATTGAACTCTACATGGTTTTCTAAATACCAAATAAAGTCTAACTATGCGGATTTATTGGCCTCTTTTCCTTAAAAAATATAATATCATATTACTAAAATATGTTGTGACAACAAAATGTATTCTTGTATTACAATAAAAACTGAAGTGGATAACAAAACATGTTAATGTATTTCCTGATTTAAATATATTTTGGAGCACTAAGCGGGAAAAAAAAAATATAAAAAAATTACCATCCGATGATGCACCAAGGAAACCATAAGATAAATCTACGAATAGGCCAGAGGGTTTTACTGTTTTTCCTGAAACTTCTTTAAATTTGCTTATTGCTACAGATTCATTAGCCTTTCCAAACGCTGTGGCTGGAGTTGCAAATGTTTGTGATGTTAGTATCTTTTTTACAAGCGAATCACAGAGTGTTGTTGATCGTCTTTTTGCAATAGCTCCAAAGTTTGAAGCCGTAAGACGATTCATCCTTTCAGAAAGATAGACTGGATTCTCAAATTGTCCTACAGTATTTTCCACTATACGGATTTGTTCTTCTTCTGTTACCTAAATAAAAATATGTATCAAGTAAAATACATTTATTTATATATTATTCAAAATTTTTATGTAATGAAATTTACCTAAATGATATAATTACATACCTTTAATCTATCGCATATAGATAGATAGATAGATAGATATTCTGCACCTCTCTCTGCAAATCTTCCTCGGACAATTCTGTTTCAGCGATATTTGGTCCATAATCAGTTTGCTTTTCTGATAGAGAAATAAGTGTACAAGATGTTGACCGGAGCAGACGTTAGTGCTCTTACTTGTAAAAGATGTAAATCAAAACTAATTAATGGTGTGAAATGTAAAAAGTGTTCAAATCATTTTCATACAAGTTGTGCAAAATTGTGTGCTAATGTTAAATTCTCTGATGACAAAACAACAATAATTTGTTGTGATAGTGAGAGTGAACATGTGACTAATTCGGATTTAGATGTGGCATTTCTTCATGCCGTGAAGGAATTTGAAAATTCTAACGGAAAAGCAGATGTTATTTTTTCCTATATTGTTAAACAAAAAGATATAATCATTCATGAGCTACGTGAAAAAATAAAATTATTAAATAATCATATTGAACTTATAAATAAAGTGACAGTGATTCAGAACAAAGAAATTGATGGACAACAAAAACAAGATCAAATAGAAACTATAAAACAAGTCCCCAATAAAAGTTTCCAAAAACAAACTGAAAAATTGAAATAAGTAGCAATATAAAAACTGACAGCAAGAAAATAAATAATTCGGGTGTTAAAGGAATACAAATATCAGCTGATTTATTGAAAATTCAAACCGAGATGAAATGCAAAGAAATAATTAATCTGGCAAACACCAACCCTAACGATGTTGAAACCAATATCTGTACCAACCAACAAACATCGTGTTCCTCTGTTCAGCAAAACAGTAATGAAAAGTGGAAAGAAGTAACTCACAAACGAGGAAAAAAACGTAATATGGTTGTTGGTAATAACAAGGATATTGCCATAAAGGGAGTAAGAAAATTTGCGACATTACATGTATACATGGTGGACCCTCAAACAACTACAAATGACTTAAAGAAACTGTTGAAAACGAATTTCCCTGAAGTAAGTTGCGAATCTATTACACCAAAACATCCACATATGTATTCGTCATTCAAGGTAACTCTATTTGAGGACAATTTTATGGCAGCAATGAATCCTAAGGTTTGGCCTGACGGCGCATGCATGAGTAGGTTTTTTCATTTACGAAAGAAAACTGTTCCAAAAAAATTATATTTAATCCGGACGTTCTTTTGTTAAATATCCAAAGTTTAAATGAGCAGTCAATAAATTTTCTAGAATGTGACATCTCTAACTAACAAATGTAAACTTTTTGTGCTTGACTGAAACTCATGCAAATTTAGATTCTATTAATAATAAGCATATAAGTGGGTTCAGTTTAGCAAGTTCTTATTGCAGAACTGTATATCAAAAGGGAGGGGTTGCTATATTTTCCAAGTGTGATCTGAATGGAAAAAAAATAGATCTTGATAGATTTTGTACAGAAAAACATTTTGAAGTATGTGCAGTTTCATGGACAGTAAATACTTTTAATACAACAATAATTTTAACCTGTTTTAAATCCCCTACTGGAGATTTAAGTATATTCTTTGAAAGTGTTTTTAATATATTAGACTTTCTGTTTGTCTCAAATGTAAATGTAATTTTAAATGGGGATTTTAATTTAGATTCATCGATTGGCTCTAAAAATTCTTATCTATTTAAAAAGTTGTGTGATATTTTAGCGGGTTTCAATCTTAAACCGGTGGTGGAGTGGCCTACACGAGTTACAGATTCCTCTTCAACCATCATTGATCAGGTTTTTACTAATTTAACGGACAATAGTTTAACTTGTGTAGTAGACAATGAGATTTCAGATCACAGAACGATACTCTTTCAAATACATTATGTGCAAAAAAATACATGTTCCCAAACCTCATATTTTAGGAGAAGCTATAGTGTATAATGCGGTGAATAATTTTCAGTCAGCTCTAGAAAGTGAGGATTGGAGCCGTATCTATAACTCGAATGATATAAATGATGCTTACGAAAATTTTCATGATATATTTTTGTATTATTTCAACACATATTTTCCATTACGAAAGTTCTATAAAAACAACAGCATCTGTGACAAAAGGTGGGTAAATAATGATGTAAAAGTGTCAAGTATTAAGTTGAAGGACCTACATAATTTAAAAAATGCATATCCCGAACTTACTCCTCTATATAAAACTGCTAAAATAGATCATACTATACTAGTTAAAGAAACTAAAAAGCAATTCTATCAAAATAAAATCATAAACTCGGAAAATCCCGCCAAGGCGGCATGGACTGTTGTTTCCGAAATGTCTAACAGAGCTAAAAATTTTAAAAATATAAACTTAAAAACTAATGATGGCTCTTGCCTTGATCCGTCATTGGTGGTTTCTTCATTCAATGATTATTTTATCAATGCACCTCATGAGGTAATCCGTCAAATACCAGTTAATAACAGCAAAAATAGTACATATGAGCAATATATTCCCAATAAACAGCATTCTTTCTTTATTGAGCCATTTGGTGGTGATGAAATATTAACCTTGTTAAATAATAAGCTTAAAAATAAAAAGTCAGCAGGTCCTGACGAAATACCAGTCTTCATAATAAAGAAAGTAATTTCTTTAATCGTAATGCCTCTTATGTACGTAATAAATTTATCTTTTGTGACAGGAACTTTTCCACAACGACTAAAAACAGGTAAAGTGGTACCTATTTTTAAAAAACATGACCCTCAGGACATAGATAACTATAGACCAGTTACGGTTCCGTCGGGATTTTCTAAAATTTTTGAATACTGTTATTAAGATCGATTAATAAGGTTCTTAAATAAATATGATATTCTTACACAAAATCAATATGGGTTTCGTGCAGGTATGTCTACTCATACAGCAATGTATTCATTCTATGAAAAGCTCATTGAATATGTTGAGGGTGGCGAGTGTCCTGTGGTAATCTTTTGTGACCTGAGCAGAGCATTTGACTGTGTCAATCATGAGAAACTGTTGTCAAAACTCTACTCTTATGGTATAAGAGGAGTAGCATTGAATTGGGTATCTTCATTTCTAAAAAATCGAACCCAATATGTCAGTATTACACACTCATCAAATGGCGTTGTAAATAGAATCTGTTCAGAGTGTAGGAGCATATATTGGGGCCTATTTTATTTCTATTGTATACTAATGAACTTGACGCTTTGACCGCTGATGCATCTTCTGTTATGTATGCTGACGATAAATCTTTACTTTTGTCCGATAAATCAGATAATATGTTGGAAGATAAATGTAAGACTGTTTTAAGTAATATTGGTAGTTGGTACTATGATCATTCATTATACTTCAATCCTCAAAAAACACAATACATCAGATTTCACAATAGGCAGAAATGTTGTGCTAAGTTAAATATAAAAATTAATAATGACTACCTATCTAATAAAGAAACAAATATCAAGTTTCTTGGCATAATAATAGATGAATGTTTGAATTGGAAGGAACATTGTAATCACTTAATATTAAAATTAAATTCACTTTGCTATCTATTTAGGAATTTGAAATCAGTTCTCTTAACTGACCAACTTATAAGTGTATAGGTATCATGCTCAAGTAAGTTCTAGACTTAGATATGGTGTATGTTTCTGGGGTAATTCCGCTCTAGCACCGGACGTATTTATAGTTCAAAAACGGATATTGAGATGTATTGCTGGAATTCCAAGTGACCGTACATGCAGGAATCTGTTTAAAGAATATGGCATAATGACGCTGGTGGGGGTTTTTATTTATGAATTATGTATTTATGTTTTTAGTAATAAAAAAAAGTTTATCATAAATAAAAACTATAATAATATCAATACACGCAATAATAGTGATTTTCATGTACCTTTCTATAAGTATAAAATATCAATGAACTCGCCTGCTTGTATTGGTCTTAATACGTACAATCGATTACCTGATTATTTAAAAAAAATAACTAAGATGAATTGTTTTAAAAAAGATGTATTTGTTAGACAAATCGTACTATAGTATCATTCATGGTATACCATGAATGATTTTTATATATCTTAGGTTTTATTTATGTATTTTATTTATTTGTATTGTATTGTATTTGTATGTGACGATTCCTATACATGTAATAATAATAATAATAATAATAATAGTTTATTTGTCCACTGGATCATATAACATGATATAGGATATGTCAATTTACATGAATATAATAAACGTATTAGATAGAAAAAAGTACATACACAAATAAATAGATATATACATTCACACATTCAAAAAATAAATAGAGATATCACAAACAATTTAATAATAACAAAACAAAGACCTATGTATAATAGGATAAGTCATTAAAATTTTAATTATATTATAACATACATAACATGTTACACTCACTTCATACTATATATAATATATATCTACATAACACAGAAACATAATACATATTAAAATAGGTTTATCAATATGTCTTAAAGGAAAATAAATGTTTATTATTATTATTATTATTATTATAGAAACATCTAGTTTCTTTACGACCTTTGATTTTTTATATGGGTTTTGTCTTGCATAATGTGTCCTTTTTTGTTGTGATTTCATAAACTTCTTAAAATTTAATCCTGGACTACGACCGAATACTGTTTTCCAAGGTTTTCTGCATCATGCGTGTCCTTCATTATATTTAAGATCGGTTAAATGGGATCTCATTTGAAATGAATCTCGTTGAATAAGATTTAACCTTTTTCCCATATTAAATCGGGCCATTAAACTCATGAAAAGTTCTGCTCTGTTGTTGGTTTCCTTTTCCAATAATAAGTGAGCTTTTGTGAGAAGTTGATTCATAGCACCGTAAATATGGTGATGTGCTCCGGTGGCAACGAGTTCTGAGGTACGGTCCTGGTTTATGTCGCCAACATTTGTGCAAAGATATTCTTTGCAAGAAAAGTGATTTCCATAGACATATTAACTCTTAAATTTTCAGGGTCATGGGTATTTCCGTATATCGCGGCTTGAACTGAGACGACAAGTTATTGTATTATGTCCTTAGCCAACATTTTTCTGGCTTGCAATGATACACCTTTTGTGTTATTTTTTATTTTATATAAACTTTTACTATAATTCTTCAACACATGGTTCATACATTCAATTTTATTAACCTGAAGGATAAAAGTTGGTGAAATAATTTATAGTGATCTAGTTGTACCATGTTATCCAAAAATTATCTTCATCAAAGTTGGTCACAAAATAAAATATTACTGTTTTACCGCAATTAATAATCCTGTCCAAGTTTGTACGCAAATTCTATCGAGAAAATATTTCCATAATTGAGATTGGTGCTCTATCATGAAAAGACTTTATCATTAAAATCATTCAAAAATTCATTTTTAAGATTAGAAATTAAAAGGACTTTCAATAGGACTGGTCGGTTTTTCAATTTTGGTAATAAAAAATTATGGGCATTTATAATTCATGACCCACTTCGATCAAGATTGTTTTTGATATCACAGTATAAATGTATAAAAAGATAACATAATTTATGATTTATTTGTACTCACCTCAGATCCGTAACTAACTTTTTCTTTGATCTTTGCATATACTGAGGAATCGCCGTCTGCAATAAATTTTAAATACTTTACGTCGTGCATAGCTAAACTGTTATTAAATCCCTCGACTATTATATCCTGCTCCATAGCTGCTGAGGAACCACTTCAATTTTTGAAACATAAGTGTCGTGAAGGATCTTGCCCAACATTTTCAGCCCTTGCACAAATCGAGCAATATTTATTGCGTACCCCAACGAATAATAACTTTTCACTATAATTTCCAATGATAACGGCCTAAAAAGATAAATGTGTTTCACTAATCTAATTACTTTTTTAAAGAAAATTCAAAATAATAATTTAAATTTTATATTAGAGTTGATCTCAAAGGAAAATGATAACGCCATTAATACTTACAACCCCCGAAGCAGCATTATAGGTATGCCCATAGCTCCTTTTTGACCAGCCTCCATCTAGATATACCGTGATGAAGAGAATATCGTTTGCATCAAAGTGCCCTCGTGTTAGAGCACCATTCTTTTCTTCCTCGCCAGCGTCTTTCATGGTGCACCACAACGAATCTTTCCACGCCTAAAAATTATGTTTTAATACGTGTTTCAAAGTAATTAAGATATTATGATATTACCCCACTCAAGTATCTCTGAATCGTATAAAACATATTGGCAGACAGCTTTGGAATGTCAAGAATGCTTAAAAATTCCGCCATATGCGTATAAGTACTTCCAGTAGAAAGAGTTGCCCAAACCGATGCTCTGTTTAAGACTGATGCGGATTTATTCGGTTCTTCATTGGATACAGTTAATTCTTGGTCACATACATTGCATTTGAGAACAAATGTGCTTCCTAAACCATATCGTTTCTCTCCAAAGATATTTAGTCGTCCTCCGGTGCACCGCTTATTATGTCTAATTTGTAAAGTCATAACATTTTTAAAAAAATAGTCTATATCAACAAGGCGACACCCATTCAATTTTTTTACATCTTTTTCAAGTTGTACTTCCAAAGGATGTTCCATTATTCTGAAATGAAATATTAAAATATAGTTTTGTCTCTTTTTTATTTTTTATGTTTACCGTTCATACTCTTCAAAATGTTTTGGATCACTAAAGTTATACTCATCGTCGCTACTATTCTTAGACTCTACCTCCCAATTATCGCTACTGGGCAATGATCGTAAAGAAGGTGACCTATGGTGGGAAGAACGTGCCACATTGATTTGATCAGTAGTACATGGTGTACTGCGTATTCTAGTACAGTGCCACACGTTCTCTAACAAATCATCTAAAATATATCTGCAATCTTTGGCCGATTGTTTTTCGTTTTCCACCCTGTCAAGTATAATATCTAGAATATACTGACTTGTTCTTTTGGAACGTAATTTTTTTCCCCTAGCTTTTGATGCCTTCGCTCTTTTAGAGCGTTGTAAGGTCTTCCTGGGATTACTCTTATTACCCATTGTCTATAAAGTACGATTAATATTATATTTAATTTCAATCGTATTCATATTCTAATTAAATAGGTAATTATAAAACCAATAAATATATTTTAATTAAATTTTTTTTTAAATTCAATAACATTATGAAACTTAAAAAAGTAGTTACAGAGAAAATATATTAAGTGTGTACATTTTCATAATATATGTCTTAATATAGTGGGCTTTCACACCAAAGTTGCATGCTGCATGCGCCTTGCTGCCCTGGACGCAGAAAGCATGTTGCATCGTACAATACCCAAGTTTACTTTCATACCAAAGTTGCACAGCGTGCTATATTATGTTTATTAAATATTATTAAAATAATCAATTAAACGGACTCGTCGATCACCACAAAAATAACACACACGGCTTGGAACCGCGTCGCAAACTAGCAAAATATACGACAAACGACAAGGTCTATAAGATAAGCCGCACGACGCACGATGCCACGTCGCAATCATGCCACGCCATTTCGGTGTGAAAGCAATAATTTGTTTAAATAGGTTTTAAAACAAGCAGCATGCTTCCTGCGTCCAGGCTGCAAATCACATGTAGCATGCAACTTTGGTGTGAAAGCCCGCTAGCGTAATGTTAAATGGTTTCAATTATCTTTTTTTGAAACTTAATATAATATGGGCGCAGGAGTAACTGATTTATGTGAAAGTTAAATTCCTGAAATTCCTTTTAAAAAAACAGAAATGAAATTTAACTAAAAAAATGTGATACCTAAATTTAAAACATTATTACTATTCATATTGAGAAGAAAAAGAATAATTCTCAGAAAATTTTCTTATTTATTGTGACCCGTTTCGTGAACAATTAATTTACTTCACATCATCAGCCACAGGAACATAAAGATATATTAATAAATAAGGAAATTTTGTGAGAATTATTCTTTTTCTTCTCAATATGAACAATTACTCACATAGGATCAATCTACCTACATTATTACTATTATTCGACATTGTATCAGATAATAATTATTTCGTATGTAAAATACAGGGTGTTTACCATCCAGCCCGTTGAGAAGGTGATATTATTATATTCAGATGAAAAGTAAATATGCAAACTTAGTTGATAACGATGTTCCGAATTTTCGAGTTCACTTCCGGTTTGACAGGAAATGGCGAAAACTCGGCTACATTTTTTTGACCAGTCTGTGTGAAATGGGCACGTTGGATATACATTACACATACTTGATAACCATGCGTCGAATGTTCTGATTTCACTTCCGGCTTGACAGTAAATGACTTGGCTTAATTTTTTTGACCACCCTGTATGAAATGGACAAATTTAAGTCACACATGAGTTATTTACAACCCCATAAAATAATTCAATTTTTATGTCAGGTGTAACAAAAAATCTCTAAATTCATATAAAAAATAATTATGTATCATGCATGTATCTCAAAAAATAAATCAAAAATTACCTTTACACCTGATGTATAAAATTATTTTTTTGGTGGGGTTGTCAATCTAACCTAATGCTAATGTGTATCAATTTGACCATTTCTTACAGGTTGGTCAAAAAAATTAAACCAAATTTAAGCCACTTCCTGTCAAACCGGAAGTGAAATATTAAAATTCAAAAGATGGTTATCAACTAAATTGTGTAACAAAAAATTAAATTTTTTAACCCGGTATAGTCAAACTATACAATTATGTAACACGAAGGAAACAGATACATACAATTTTATTGTTCTTGTTAAGCCGTATTTTGTAAAAAGGGAAGAACATAAAGATATATTAACCGGCAATATTATATATTATATTTACCTACTCTGTAACATTAAAATTGTAGGTTGTTTTTTATTCAAAGAAGTTTCATATTGTATGTATAAGTACCTAGTGAGAAAGTATCAGTATAAGTATCAACCAAAATGAAACTACATACAATAAATATATTATATATTTATTTTTATAATAAAAAATAAAGTACTTACCTAACAATATTATCAATAACAAAAATTAACCAAGAAAAACTAAATTATCAAGAAAATAGTAGATGTCTTTATCACATGAATTAACACAAAAATAAAAGCACAAGAAATCACATCACACAATCTTCAGTAAGCTTCGAAGAATAGTCGAATGTCGAATATGGATAGATTCGAGGCCGTGCCTGTTTACGACGAAGCTAGGCGGTTATTACGGCGTTATTACAGCGCCGCTGTTTCAACAATTCGTGAACAACAAAATCAGGTCTTCTAGGCAGTTGCCTAGCAAACCAGCACGTGACATCAAACTCGATTTGGCTACCAACCACGAGGTACCGGTAGGTCCTGGAAGATATTTGCGTGAGCTATTCCCCACTACTAAAACCCTAGCCTTAAAGTTGTACCGTTCGGACTTCAGTCAGCTACATCATCATTGGTTAGGGCTATGCAACAAATCTTAGATAAATATGAAAAATTCTGTTTTCACTACGTTGACGATATCCTGGTATTCTCAGAAAATGCAGAACTAAGAATAATTACAGTAAACTAATTCATAGCCAAGAATTTCCAGATTTTAACTATATTCACAGATATTTCAATTGTCAGTAGATTGCTAATAACATACAATATTCAATTTCATAGATTTTATTAGAATTTTTACAATTAAAACATAAAATAATTCAAAGTAAGTTTCCCAAAGTCTCGAACGAAGTCAAGCCCTGAAATAAAACAGACAAGGACTCCAAAATAAGCATTTTTCATTTTAATGTACAGAGTGTTATTTATTTATGAGCAGATGCTGCTAAGCAGTTGAGAACCAATAAAATATATTAAATGTGTATTAATGAATAACTAAAAGTACAATTTCTATAAAACAAAAATAAAAATTCTCAATTCCAAACCAAATCAAAATTAAATTAAATAAAAATAAATTCAAAAAGCAAATAAATCATTACGTATTTGGCATCCCATAGTGCGTGGTTAATCAAATCAAAAGTATCATTACATAAATTGGCGTCCAACGTAAAAGGCTGGATTTTGGGGATACTGTAAAACAAGTTGAGAAAAAATCATTAAATAAAATAAATAAACTGAGTATATGGAACTAAGATCAGGGAAAAAAATGACAGACACACTTGAACAAACACAGAGCACTTCAACACAACAAGCTGGGGATAGTACAGAGACGACGACACCACCAGACACAAACATGTTTGCAAGACTCATGGAAATGATGATGGACATGAACAAAAATATGCAAGAAAACACACAGGAACTGAATCGAAAACTGGATGAAAATACAAAGAACATTTTAATCACCGAAACATAATTATGAAAGCATTAGACTCTGCAGGCTTAAAATTAAATATCCAAAAATGTCAATTTTATCAAGATAGTGTACAATATTTAGGTTATAGAGTAGGAAAAGAAGGGATCAGTATATTTAAAGAAAGATTAGATGAAATAAAGAATTATCCAAGGCCGAAAAATCTTAAAATGTTAAGGGGATTCTTGGGCATGTTGAACTATTATAAAAAGTTTATTCCGCGTATAACAGAAATGGAGATACCTCTAATTGAACTCCTTAGAAAAGATGTAAAATGAATTTGGGACACGCGTAGGCAAACTGCATTCGAAAACTTAAAGAAAAGCTTTCATGAAAATCTACTTTTGTACAGTCCAGATTTCTCATTACCATTTACCTTAAGAACAAATGAATCAGATAATTCAATTGCCGCAGAACTCACTCAATTTCAGGCAGGAATAGAAATACCTATTTGTTTCATATCTAGAATTTTAAAATCACACGAGAGACGGTATGCAGTATGTGAGAAAGAAATGGCCGCAATAGTATTTGCCATAACAAAGTTAAAATTTTATCTAACATCAGCCAATTCACGCTAGAAACCGATCACTTAGCTCTATCTTCTTTAATGAACAACCGGTTTGCTAACAGTAGAATTTATAGGTGGACACTACTCATACAGCAATTTTCTTTTGACATTAAGCATCGACCTGGAAAGGAAAATGTGACTGCAGACGCACTGACACGAAACAGAATACCTGACACCGAAAACCCACATCAATTCACAGTAGCATTAAATAGATTCACCACAACTCAAGGACTATACACAGAAAACAGCGTCATACAGAGTCAAACCAAACTAACAAACATTCGAGAAATACTACAGTGAAAACACATACATCGAGGTTACACTTTAAAGAATTATTTCATTATTAAGTTAATATAGGACGACGAACTCTACGTTTTAGACTCAGACTTGACAAAGACGATTGTATCAAACATTCATTCTAAATTTGGACATATTGGGGTAAGAAAACGTGGTTAATTTTCAGAGAAACATTTTATGCACAAAAAGACTTACAAATAATAAAAGACGTCATAAAAGACTGTCATACTTGTTGTTTGGGGAAAAATAAGAATCATAAAAACAAAAATCAGGTGGGAAGTATTATCACAAGTAAGCCATTGGAAATAGTAGCAATAGACTATGTCAGTAATCTAATAACAACTCAAAAAGGTTATAAAAACATGTTAGTAATAATAGACTGTTTTTCTAAATATGTTAAAATATTAATGAAGATGTTTAGTCGGATTGGATAAAAAATTGAAACAAAACCTCAAATTCTCATTTAGTCGACGTTTCGACAATATTTATTATCTTCCTCAGGACTACAAAATATAACATAAATTAAATCACAAATACATAAATTCAAATAAATAAAGATGTAAAAACTTAACATTTAAACAACACAGTATATGACTTTTTAATTAAAAAATATAGATAAAAATGAGGAATAGATAAATTTTAAAAAATTTTAAAAAATGAAATGTTTAAAAACTTTAAAGTAATAAAATATTAGGAACACCACACTTACCCAATGAGGTATTTGGTTTACAGTCAGCAAAATCATAATCGTCAAATAAAAATAAAAATAACGTAACTTATAATAATGGGATTCTTAAGTCCAATAATGATTATTGGATAATCTATGGTTAGAAACCAGTTATACTTCAGAAAGACGTGATATGTGTAAAGGTAATACCAGAAATGGATACGAATTTTAAAAATAAAAATATTAGTCCCTTATTATAGAGACAAAGAAAGAAACATACTAAAAAATACTAGTAATCACAAAAAGACTTACCAAATTGTTCTTATTTTCATGTAAAAGTTAATAAAAATGTATGCTTATTTAAATATAAACAACATCTATTATTGTAATAATTATACAAGGGCTATAAGTTAACAAAGTTCGCTATTAAGTTATTATATATTCTGCGTAAATTTTCCGTATCTGTTTTTTTATTAACAGTATTATTGTGTTTGTTAATAAGTATCATTTCGCTAATCAATCGTTTTTTATAGTTCTGTTCATTGTCTAAAATGTTAACGTTATCAAAAATAAACTCATGATTCAACTCGAAATGATGAGTTGCTAGAGCAGTTTTTTCTTTTTTGTTAATATGTCTTATGTTACACGAGCATTTGTGTTCACTGATTCGATTTTTTAATAATTGTTTAGTTTGTCCAATATATACTGCTCCACAACCGCACGGTATTGTGTAAACTACATGTGATTTATAATCTAATATTAATTTGTCTTTCATTTTTGAGTATAAATTTCCAACTTTTTTCATATGATAGAAAACAATATTAGAATGTTCATTGGTTAAAATTCTTTTAATCTGTTGTGAAAGGCCTTGTACATACGGTTGGTTTCTAACCATAGATTATCCAATAATCATTATTGGACTTAAGAATCCCATTATTATAAGTTACGTTATTTTTAGTTTTATTTGACGATTATGATTTTGCTGACTGTAAACCAAATACCTCATTGGGTAAGTGTGGTGGTCCTCATATTTTATTACTTTAAAGTTTTTAAACATTTCATTTTTTAAAATTTTTTAAAATTTATTTATTCCTCATTTTTATCTATATTTTTTAATTAAAAAGTTATATACTGTGTTGTTTAAATGTTAAGTTTTTACATATTTATTTATTTGAATTTATGTATTTGTGATTTAATTTATGTTATATTTTGTAGTCCTGAGGAAGACAATAAATATTGTCGAAACGTCGACTAAATGAGAATTTGAGGTTTTCTTTCAATTTTTTATCCAATCCGACTAAACATCTTCATTAATATATTTGTGGATACGAAACTCCTTTGCTAATAATGTTAAAATATACCCTACGAAAAGATGTAACACCAAGACAACTATAATAGCTTTATTAGAAAAATATTGTAAGACTATAGGTAAACCACAGAAACTTTTGACTGACAACGCTACATATTTCAACAATGAAAGATTCATACAACATTGGACACAACGACAAGTAGACATCATCTTTACTAGCATTAGAAATCCACAAGCAAACCCAGCCGAAAGATACATACAGGAATTATTAAAATTTTTAAGAATAACAACACAGGACAAACATACAGATTGGATACAACACATACCAGCAGTGGAAGACTTTATAAATCACACACCAAGTACAATCACACAAACCACACCAATAACAGCAATGTTAGGAGAAGAACCAGACAGACCTTGGATAAGAGACAAAGAACTTAACTTAGAAACAGTGGAGCGAAATCGACCTAAGAATGTGTCGTTTATTTTTTTTGCGTAGAACCAGATAAAATTCTGTAGATTTTGTAGAGTAGGTTATTTGGGACCTGTAATGGGCAATTACGATATTTTTCTGTGGTAAAGATATTTTTTATTTCGAAAAAACTTCAGAAATTGACTATTTCGAGAAGTCGTGTTTTTTTACATTTACATCCCCATATCTTCAAATCTAATTGCGCTATCGATCTGATTTTTTTTTAAATTCAAGTACACACCCAAGTGCTTACAATGGTGTTTCTGTTTCTATCGATTTTTGTTTATTATTTTCTTTAAATAACAATGAAGTTGTTATTTTGCTAAGAATGCACTCATATTTTCACTAATTGACAAACTTTATTTTTGTAACTTTTCATATACATGCAATGAAGCAATTGAAGCCTAGATATGGGAGAAGTTTTTGAAAAAAAAAATTTTCATCTAGGACTTATACTTTTTTATTTATGAATATCTTTGTGACGGGGCGCGTGACTACCGGTACCTAGACTGCGACCGCACTAGCGCTAAACATAAAAATATGGTTGTGCTGTCGTAATATAACAGTGAATTCATGTACACCGTGGATATTGTCGTGTGTGATATAGTTTTCTGATGTTATTTTTAATATTTATTATTTATTTATAATGGAGTGTATTATACAGCGTGTGTAAAAAGTATTGAAACATGACCATAACTTTTAAAATATTGATTGAATAAAAAACCCTTGGATAGGTCGATTTTTATTTTCAATTACGCAACTTTAGGTGCGATTTATAATTTCTAGTTCTGCACACCCACTCCCCCAGCCACCCCAACTTTTTTTTTTTCAAATAGCAACCTACCCTTTGTGATATTCCAAAAGAAAGGTATTTTAATAGACTATTCAACGCTGTAAAGAAATCCGATATCCGTCGATGCAATTGGCTTCCCAAACGCATGAAATACATTTTTCTCTAAGAAAAAGGAAAGATTAGTAAAAATTTATTACTGAAAAAAATTAACAATTTTTTTTTAAAACGGCATTTAAGTACCTACCTCAAAATCGTCATTAAAGTGATAGAAATAGCCATTAAAACTGTTGTAATATGTAAATGTTGCGTCTTCATTCAAGAGTGTATAGTACTCGTGGCGCCATCTACTAGAAAAGGTTGGTACCATGAGAAACTAAACATTCATTCTCTCTACCTTTATGTTCTGTGTAGTAAGGTGTGCTCAGCTGTTATAAAAGATAGGTCGTTTTATGCTCCACGAAAAAGTGCGTGTTAATTCTGTTATAATATATTTAGTTAGAATAAAAGTTTCATTTTCTACTTCAGAAAGACTTAAATCATTAATCCTACTCGATCCACCCACAATTATCAACATGGTAGCAGAGCGTGGTTAATAAAAAAGGGACTAATAAGAAAGTTAGTGTATGTGAAAAACGTGCTGGGCTGTAAAAAGTGAAAAATATACGTGCAGTTGGAATCAGTAAGATAAGATTGCCAATTAGCAGAAAGAAATAGTGAAAAATTAATAAAGAGAAGAAATTGGTGCAAGCAAATTAAAAATTCGAGTCGAACACGTGGCCGCATATAAGGTTAAGTAAGCACGCAGCGGGTATTGAGGTTAAGCACATGGTTTGGAGAAGTGATAAGCAACAAGTTTAGATTATTATGAACAATTTAAGTATTAAATGGATAATGATTTAATAAAAAGCAATGACAAAAGTTTATCTAGTGAAAATTTTGTTCTAAGTGAGAAGCAAAAGAGATATTTGCTAAAAAGCTTTGCTGAAGGAACTAAAAGAGTTTTGTTATTAAAAACTGAAATTAATAAGTGTTTAGAACTAAAAGAAATTGAAATGGCTAAGCAAGCAAAGATTGATGATTTATATATTCCAATTTTTGATGGTAGTATTTATTCCAGTTGGGAGTATAGATTATTAAATATCCTTGAATATAAGGAATGTAAAGAACAAGCAACGAGGGCAGCAACTCAAGCAGATGACCAAACTACGTGGAAGAAGGCAGAGTTGAAAGCAAAAAATATATTGATAAGTTCAGTTTCAGATAAACAATTAGAATATATAAAAGAATGTAAAACAGCTCATGAAATGTTAAGAAAATTTGAAAGCATGTACTCGACAAAATCTACAGCTTTACAGATATTAAATAGAGGTCAACTAGAAAATGTCAAGTTAAATAATTATGACAAAGTTGAAGATTTCTTTGCAGATTTTGAACAATATTGCAATAAATTTAAATCAGCAGGTGGAACATTAAATGAAGAAGAAAAAATAAGATATATAATTAAAGCATTGCCACCAACGTATAGTTATATTGGAGATTTTATTGACATAATTCCTCAAGATCAAAGAACTTTTGATTATGTCAAATCTAAAATTCTTGAAAAAAATACAACAAGAAGTGATAGCAGTAACAGAAAAAATGCAAGTACATTTAATACAAAAATAAAAGGACAATGTTACAACTGTGGTAAAGAAGGACACCTCAAGAAGGACTGTTGGAAGCCTCCACACTATAACCAATCCAGCCAAGGCAGAGGAAGTTCATTCACCAGAGGCAGAGGTCAGCGAGGATCTCACAGAGGATCTCAGAGGCAGCACCAGAAGTTTTCCTCAAAGAAGCTACGGACAAGGCAGAGGATCAACTCAACAGAGAGGAGAAGCTTCAAGCCAACACAGAGAGGACAACTTTGCTGAATCCTGGGTAACAAGGGTAAATCACAATGGAATAAATCAGGTAAACACTTTTGAATGTGACAGTGAAAATCAAATAAACTGGCTTTTGGACAGCGGATGTACTGACCATATTGTAAATAGTGATAAGTATTTTGAAAAATTTATTGTATTAAAAAATCCAATTGATGTAAAATTGCCTGATGGAAAAAATTTAAAAGCTACTATGTTAGGTAATATTAAGACATATTTTAAAACTTATTATAATGAAAAGGAAGTATATTTAAAAAATGTTTACTATGTTAAAGGTATAAGTAAAAATTTATTAAGTTTTTCAAAAATCACAGAAAATAGTACTATTGTTTCTAGAGAACAAAATGCCAAAATTTATAATAAAAATAGAGAATTAGTAGCAGTAGCTGAAAAGGTAAATGATCTATATATGATGAAAAGTTTTATTTATAAAAATGAAAATATTTATGCAAATACAACCATTTTAACTGATAAAGAAAAATGGCATAGAGCATTAGGACATGTAAATTTTCAATATTTAAGTAAACTTGTAAATGAAAAATTACTAGATGGCTTGCCAGAAAAATTAGAACAGAATAATATGAAATGTGCAAATTGTATTCAAAGTAAAATGGCTAATGTACCGTTTGAAAATGAGACAACTAAATCTACTGAAATCCTTGAATTAATTCACACAGATTTAAATGGTCCACATAGAAATGCTGGCTATGGTGGGGAAAAATATTTTTTAAGTTTTATTGATGATTATAGCAAATGTAGTAAAGTATATTGTATTAAAAGTAAAGATGAAACAGCAGGATGTCTCATAGATTATGTAAATTTAGTAGAAAATCAATTTAACAAAAGAGTAAAGAAAATTCAGTGTGATAATGGTAAAGAATACCTAAATCAAAAAATTTATAATTTTGTTAAAATTAAAGGCATTGAATTATTACCATGCCCACCCTACGTCCATCAATTGAATGGAGTAGCGGAAAGATTCAATAGATCAGCCATGGATATAGGCAGATGTCTATTAAGAGAAGCCAAAATTCATGTACGGTATTGGCCAGAAATTATTAAAACTGTTTCTTATTTGAAAAGCCGTACAATAGCCAATACAAAAGAAAATAAAACTCCATATGAGATACTGATAGGAAAGAAACCTGATGTATCAAATTTAAAAATCTATGGTAGTAAAGTTTTTGTAAGAACGCCTGAAGTTTTAAGAAAAGACAAATGGGATGATAAGGCAAAGATAGGAATATTAGTAGGTTATATGAATAATGGATGTAAAGTATTGATTAATAATAAAGTCATTAATGCCAGACATGTAAATGTAATTGAAAATGAGACAGAACTAATCTGTCTAGAAAAAATTGAAAATGAAAATTGTGTTGAATTTAATTTAGAAAGTGAAAATGATGAAATGAGTGATGTTTCCGAGAGCGAATTGTGTGAAAATGATACAAATGATAATGAGAAAATGAATGAACAAACAAACAATGAAATTGAAAGCGAAATGACTGAGGATGAACGCGATAACGTTAATAAAGCAAATAAAAGAAAAAATGAAACTATGACTGTCAAAAAAACGTCAAATAGAAAAAAAGGTCCTGTTGAAAGATATGGAAACCCAATTACACATTATATTTATGTTAATTATGTAAATGCAAATGTATCTAGTACATTTGAGGAGGCACTTGACTCCAAAGATTCTAAAGAATGGCAAAAGGCAATGAATTCTGAAATAGAAAGTCTAAAGAAAAATAAAACATGGGTAGTTGTAGAAAAACAAAAAAATAAGAAAATAATTGATGTAAAATGGGTATACAAAGAAAAAGGTGACAATTCATATAAAGCTAGATTAGTAGTAAAGGGCTTTCAGCAAAAAGAAAGCATAGAAAATGTTTATTCACCAGTAGGTAAAACACAAACTCTTAAAATTTTGTTAAGTTATTGTTGTGTAAATAATCTATATATTGAGCAAATGGATGTAGAAACAGCATTCCTTAACGGCAAAATAAAATCTGAAGTCTATATATGTGAGCCAAAAGGTTATGAAACTGGTAAAAATAATGTATGCAAATTGTTAAAAGCACTCTACGGTCTTAGAGAAAGTCCCAGAGCATGGTATGAAACGTTTAATGATTTTTTAGAAAAATTAAATTTTGTAAGAAGCAAACATGATTACTGTTTATATGTAAATAACACAAACAATGATTCTATATACATTTTAGTATTTGTAGATGATATTCTAATTTGCTGTAAAGATAAACGTAAGATACATGAAATAAAGACTAAATTAATGCAAAAGTTTGTAATGAAAGACATGGGTAAAATCAAAAGCTATATTGGAATTGATATTGAGTATGATTGTGAAAAAGGAAAAATGACTTTAAGTCAAGAAAAGTATGTCGAATCATTGGCTGTAAAATATAATTTAGAAAATGCAAAACTGTATAATACTCCAATGGAAACAAATTTAAAGCTAAATCAAGCAACAGAAACTGATGAAAGTATAAAATATAGAAATTTAATAGGCGAATTATTATATATAAGTACAGGCACAAGACCTGATGTTGCATTTAGCGTAAATTACTTAAGTAGGTACCAAAGCTGTTATGATTCTACTCATTTCAAGTATGCTTTAAGAATATTGAAATATTTGTATAAAACTAAGGATTTAAAGTTAACTTATAGTAACAATGTAAGCAATGAAAAGTTGGATTGCATGGTTGATTCAGATTTTGCGGGAGATCACGTTGATAGATAATCCACGACAGGATTTGTAATTAGATTATTTGGGAATGTAGTATATTGGAAAACACAGAAACAAAAGACTGTAACAAAAAATTCAACTTTCGCTGAATACATTGCAATGTCAGATGCTGTGACTGAAATTTTGTTTATGAAAGATTTGTTAAGTGATGTATTTAATTTGAATATGGATAAGCCAATAAAGTTATATGAAGATAATTCAGGTGCAGTGGCCATAGGCAAATTTGGCAATTTAACAAAGAACTCAAAGCACATTGAAGTGCAATACCATTATATAAATGAAAACTATGAAAAAGGCATAATTGATATTGTTAAGATAGATACTAATAATAATGTTGCAGATATCCTAACTAAAAGTTTATGTAAAGAAAAATATATAAAAAATAGAAAAGCGTTGAAACTCATGTAGTAAGATAAGAAAAATGTTATAGAATGATCGAATAATCGTAATTGAATGAAAATCGCAAATTTAAGGAGGCATGTTGTAATATGTAAATGTTGCGTCTTCATTCAAGAGTGTATAGTACTCGTGGCGCCATCTACTAGAAAAGGTTGGTACCATGAGAAACTAAACATTCATTCTCTCTACCTTTATGTTCTGTGTAGTAAGGTGTGCTCAGCTGTTATAAAAGATAGGTCGTTTTATGCTCCACGAAAAAGTGCGTGTTAATCTATTTAGTTAGAATAAAAGTTTCATTTTCTACTTCAGAAAGACTTAAATCATTAATCCTACTCGATCCACCCACAATTATCAACAAAAACAAATCCATCATTGTACGATTTTTGTAGTTGGCCGAGGTGACAGATAAACATAAACATTAATTTTTTATTGCTTGTGATAATAATTGTGTTGTAACAAAAGGTACATAAATACAGTTTTTTAAATTCAGAAATGTATTATCACTATTATAATTGCTAAAAATAATGGTTTTCTTATAAAAGATTATTCTGACTTGACATTTAAAAATAATTATGACATTTCCTAATGTCACTTGAAATTTTAAATAATTATGACATTTCTTAATGTCACTGAAAATTATTTAAAAAATAGAGTTAATTAATCTTAATTTCATAGTTTTTGGATTTAAAAAAAATCTAATATGCACCTCGGCATTAAAGTTCCTTTTTATCACTCATGTGGTTTATTTGCCTAGGCCCTACGGGCCTCGGCAACTCAACTCCACATTCATGATAAAAAGATTAACTTTGATACATAAATATCTAATCTAATAAGATGTTCTCCGTTAACAGCGCTGTACAAGTCGCTGTTCAAAGTTTTGTAAACAGTTTTCGAATGCCGTGGGGTATTCGACCAATGTCCGCCCGTATTCTATCCTTTAGATCCTCCAAATTATTTGGTCTATTGTTATAGACGCAACCCTTTAAATGACCCCATAAAAAAGTCGAGGGGTGTCAGGTTCGGAGATCTGGCTGGCCATTCGATTGACCCTCTTCTGCCTATCCATCGGCTCGGAAACACCTCATTCAGGTACTGTCTTACATGCATGACATTCTTAAAATTTTTAAATAAAAAAAAATGTATTTCATGCGTTTGGGAAGCCAATTGCATCCACGGATTTCGGATTTCTTTACAGCGTTAAATAGTCTACAGAGGGTACGTTGCTATTTGAAAAAAAAAAAAGTTGGGGTGGCTCGGGGAGGGGGTGTGTAGAACTAGAAATTATAAATAGCACCAAAAGTTGCGTAATTGAAAATAAAAATCGACCTATCCAAGGGTTTTTTATACAATCAATATTTTAAAAGTTATGGTCATGTTTCAATACTTTTTACACACGCTGTATAATACACTCCATTATAAATAAATAATAAATATTAAAAATAACATCAGAAAACTATATCACACACGACAATATCCACGGTGTACATGAATTCACTATTATATTACGACAGCACAACCGTATTATCAAGTTTAGCGCTAGTGCGGTCGCAGTCTAGGTACCGGTCACGCGCCCCGTCACAAAGATACTCATAAATAAAAAAGTAAAAGTCCTAGATGAAAAAATTTTTTTTCAGAAACTTCTTCCATATCTTGGCTTCAATTGCTTCACTGCATGTATATGAAAATTTACAAAAATACACATACAATTGTCAATTAGTGAAAATTTGAATGCATTCTTAGCGAAATAACAATTTCATTGTTATTTAAAGAATATAAACAAAAAGCGATAGAAACAGAAACACCATTGGAAGCGCTTGGGTGTGTACTTGAATTAAAAAAAAAATCAGATCGATAGCGCAATTAGATTTGAAGATATGGGGATGTAAATTTAAAAAATCACGACTTTTCGAAATAGACAATTTCTGAAGTTTTTTCGAAATAAAAAATATCTTTACCACAGAAAAATATCGTAAATAGCCATTTCTCATGTAAAATTGATTACTTTATAAAACCTATAAGGTCTGATCTGGTTCTACGCAAAATTTTTTTTTCTCGAGAACGGAGAGACTTATGGTGAATTTCGCTCCACTAAAAGTATACATGAGAAAGTCAGAAAACGTATAAGAGAAATGCAGAACGTTATTGCAAAAAAGAAAATGAAAAAATGAAACGGGAAACAAAATATAAAGTAAATGATCTAGTAGTAGTGAAAAGACTGCGATTATCAGATAAGAAAAGAGGAATATGCGCAAAACTGTTATACCCGTATGAAGGACCATATACCATAAGCAAAGTCATCAATCAGAGTACGTACGAATTGAAATACTTAAATAGTGAATTAATCAGAGGTAAATTTCATATTGAGTTATTGTATCCATTGAAAGATTTAAGTCAAATACCAGAAACGATTGATGAAGAATAATATTACATCTTGTAGGATGAATAAATTTTCCCTAATTGCAAAATATTATTAATCAGAGGGGGAAATGTAAGTAGAAGACTTATATCGGAACCCGGTCTTCCCCCACCACTTTTTTTTCTGGTGGGGGGTAATTAGGGTAATTAGAGCATTGTCGGTAATTAGGCTAATTAGAGCATTGTCGGTAATTAGGGTAATTAGAGCATTGTCGGTAATTAGACTGTAATTACAATGGAGGTAATTATAGTATTGTCGGTAATTAGACTGTAATTACAATAGAGGTAATAAGAGTAATGTCTGTAGTTAGATTGTAATTACAATATAGAGGTAATTAGACTTGATGTAATTACTATTGTGGTAATTGGGGTGGTGCAATTGTAATTGTAATTGTAATTATGTATGTATCAATAAGTATTTCAAGTATGTAAGTGTACGATAGTAATTAGTATGGTGGGAGGTAAGTAGGTTGGTGGGGGAGAATGTTTCACTATAAATAAAACGCTTTGGTAGCTCAAAATCACATCCATAGTTGTTCACTCAAGAGTTAACTAGTGAGAGTAGTGCAGTTATCTCAATTTATTTCAAGTGAGCAATATATTATATTATTCTTTGCGATTCTTTCATTGTGTACGTCAATTTAAAATTTTAACTATGGCACTTTCCGAATTCGATTTATTAGCACTTAATGCGATTATAAATGAAAATACAGATATTTTAGTGCAAAGATCTATTACATCGTTAGTTATAAATAAACCTTATATTATAAAGAAAATGTCATTGGTCAATACGCGATATGGAAAATCAATCGTAGTACATTTATTTGAGGAAAGTGCGATTACAGATTTTAAATCATTTTTACCAAAACGGGTTGTAGAAAATATAAGTGAAGATACTATTAATAAAATTAATTCATCCGGTGGTAAATACACATTGACATATTTAGGACAACGTCCTCTAATGTATATCGGAGCAAAATCCAGCGCAATAATACAATTTGGTATTTAATTTCTAGTACTTAAGAAACAATATTTGTATTAGTTAGTTATTAGTTTACATTTGCTACTATATAATAAAATGGGGTACATTTAGAAATAATTTTGGGAGTATTATAAAAATAATTATCTGTTCACTTGTAAATATAGAATTATTGATTTGAACAATATATCAATTTTAAATTGAATAGATATCATATTTTGTGTATGTGATTAGATTTATTCTCTTTATATCTATTTTTAATTTATTTGTTTAATTCCAGGTTAACTCTAACCAACTAAAAACATGTGGATGCAATATTCATTTCACGGATGGGTAAAGGCAGAAGACATTAAATCTGCCATTGAAAGATTGTCTTGTAAACTAGATGACATAAGGAGGGATTCACTGCATTCTTTGAATTATGACATAAATATCTGCTTCGATGCTGAAGAAGTTCGACGTGTTAAAGAAACTTCCAAGGCATGTAGCATTGGTGTAAATTTATGTGGTAGATATTCTCGTGGCTTCCTAAATTTGGATGAGTTTTGTGAGCATATGGGCGTAGTGGATCTAAAACGCTTTCTATATGACATAGTGGAGTACCTACCTAAGAATATCATTGAAAAACATCAACTCAACCAGTCTGATGAAGAAGACAATGAGGACAATGTAGATAAATAAATACTATAATCTGTTAATTTTGATTGACATATTCATTACACCAAATATTGTATATGTCTGCAGTAAACAATATGGTGCTGTATTTTGTATTATAAGGATAAATAAATGAAATACACATTAAAAGATTACATTCATTTTATTACATAATTAAAAATACCTTAGCATAATTAAAACAGTTTTCATTGTAATTTTATATTTAAATCTACAATAACATTTTTTGAGAAAATGAACATTTGTAAGTACATCATGATTATTATTGATAAAATGTTCCAGACATCTTGATAGAAATGGTATGCTGCACTACTTAATTGCACAATAATAAATGTTTTCTTTTTTACTTAACATCGAGAAAGCCATTCTGAACCGAGCCATCTAATGCGTTATAACTTAAATATGTATCATGAAGTATAAGTGCATACACTCGAGTTTGTTCCGGAAATTTCGCTTTTCGTGTTTCAAATTCTATTTTTATGTCGACTGTAGATGATTTCACTGCAACAGGTTGGTGTGAACAATCAATGACAAACAAAGGATTCTTCCTGAATTCCCCAAGATCCATCATGGGTTCGCTTATATCTTTATCATAGTAACTACGTTGGAAGTTCTCATAAGCATAATATGCTGCAGAATCGAGCTTCTTATCGAAATCTAAATTCCAACGTTCATATGGATATACTTCAGAGTTTAGAAATAGTCGAATATTATTTATGTCTGCGTGTTTGAACTGTGTAACATCCTTTGTTCTATCATTGGCCTGATCAGTGCCTTGAAAGCCAAGAAGGATGAAAAGTGGACTTTCAAGACGGGTGGAGAGTTTAAGAGCCCATATGTCATAGGTAGTATCGCGTAGACAAGGAAGCTCATAAAAATCCCACGCACGGTAGACCATCTTAACTTTGGTATTATTACCACTTTTAATAATTCGATTCAATAATTTTAACTTTTGTCGATCTTCAGGTACAATGTGCCTTATCTTCCACTCAATTTTGCTGATTTCCAACTCTGCATCAACCTCACCGATATAGGAGTCTTTAAATGAGCGTACAATTATCATAATTAATTCTTGCTTCACATTCAGAATGCCTTTGGTATAATCTTCTGCAAAACCCATAAGGAACTTAAGGGGTAGTTTGCCACTGAACACGTGACTGGTGGTATCTAAAATATCTTGTCTCTTTTCAGTGAGACCCCCACCTGTTGTTATTAATGAGCGTGCATGCGTTTGCCCATACGACACCATAGTTTTCATTGTGGTAGTAATACCAGGTCTTCTAACTACTGCTACTTATTCACCACCCATTTCCAGTCGTATCTCTTCAAAGAGAAATGCTAGTGCATTATTGGATAAATAACAACGCTTTGTGGTGTCGCTAGGAGTAAATTTTCCCTCTATGTATATATAACTTTCTGAAATGTCGAGTATAACATCTTGAAAATTGATGGGAATACGTATTTCATCAGAGTTTCTGTAAAATGAGGATCCATATGGTTTATATGTATGCTCATGTAGGCTAACTAGGGAATGATCTAACACAGGTTCATCAAACACCTCAAGTTTGTCACTAGTTGCAGTAGCCACCATTATTATGACCAATTTTTTCGCAGTTTTAATCCAATAGATTTTAAAAAGGCTTGATCCTCAGCTGACAATCTATGTCTTAACTGTTTAAGGTATAGACTTTGAATGAATTGCTTTCCACATCTCCCTTTCTTTTTATCTATACTGTTGTTCGCTACAGTATCATACTGATGGTGATGTACTTGCTGTCACTGTTTATATCGAAAACCCATTTGGTTGGTGATATCCGACTTTCTTCAATTCTAGCCTTACAATAATTTTCTCACCTCGAAAATCGATCAAATCACCGTTGTCGTCCAGTATGCGTAGTGTGATGTTGTCTATTAACTGACGCCCTTTAGGTCTAACAGGTAAATATATGATATTTTTGGGTTCTCTAGTAAGTTTGTAGCCAGGCTCAACGTCTATGTCAAATTCAAAGAGAGTGTGTGACTCTTCTGCATTCAGATAAGCTCCAGAAATAATATTGCAATCTACGCGTATCATCCTTACTTTCATAATATCAACAGGCTGTGTTGATTCGTAATTTTTATTTGGTTGTAAATATATTGGTCCAAATCCCAACAGACTTCCTATTGAATTTGGTTGTCTAAAATCTACTTCATACTTTGACAAAATCTCGCACTTTAAGGTATTGTTGTTTGCCCTTAAAGCGAATATTTGCGTGTAATCCTTTCCATCAATATTCATAGCTTTCAACATTGCAGCATAGATTTCATCAATTTCATAAGCCCCCAGAGGTATGTGAACAGTAGTGAATGTATCTTTAGCACTAACCCTATATTGGAATATGTTATTTCTTTCATCCACATTGTATATGGAGTTGTAAGAGTAGAATCCAATTAAACCTAACCCATGACGACTGCTCCTATCCAGTTCAATGGGTGGATCAAAGTTGACACTTAGCTCACTTAAGCGGCTCGTTAGTGTGAACGTGTACGACATGACTGATATAATTAAATTGTGTTACCCAATTTATTGTGGATTACAGCAATAATGGTATAATTTCCTCTTCTTAGAAGTTGATGGTAATATATTTACATTGTTATTGGATGCCACATTTACATCGCTTACCTTACAATAGCAGCAAAACATTTTTCTAGGTGTTGGACCATCATTTACGTCAACATTGCTTTCATAATCATTAAGGTAATGTTCTGTGCAATATTGATATTTTAATATATCGATATCATTCTGAAGATGTGTAGGTAGCTTATCCCATACTAATGCAATTTCATGTGAAGCAAGCCCAATCATCACTTCTTTGGGCATATCTGCAAGTTGTTGTTTGCTCATCTTCAACAGACTACGCAAACGGGAGAATGCAATTAGTGAGTGACCCATTCGCTTGATACTTTCTCGATCCATTGCTGGGGTTATAGATTTCAGCTCCATGGCGTTTTATATTTGTTTTGTAGAGAGAAACTTTAAACACAAATGTCCACACCACACTGTGTTAAAATTCTGTACACGTTTGTAGTTATAGAATATTTGGTTGGCCCTCCTTAAATCGTTATTGAAATATGTAACTAATTCTATAGGTGGGGGTAAATCACCAAAACTATCAAAGTAATTTACTAAAACACCTCGTTTTTTATATGCCACCCAATGTGTCCCAGGACCATATATACTATCCAAATTGATTATTGAAGATTCATTGTAATGTGGCCCATGTCTTGGTAGTGAGTCGCGCATAAACACACCTCGAAAGTATGCTACCTTCATTTTCTTAGCATAATATTTAAAATCAATGTCGGTAAGAGGTCTCCGAGGTAGGGAGTCTATTAGTTTTTTGAATTCTGTTTTAGATAAAGACCCATTCCCTTTCGATATGGCTTCATAAACATCCCCTTGCCACTTTTCATAGCGATTGCTTCCATACTTCTGTTGTGTCGATTTGCTTCAGCTAATTCTTCTCTACCCTTTTTCACTAAAGCTGTACTTTAGCAATACCAGCAGCCGTACCAGCCAAACTACCCAATGCAGATAATCCAGCAAAAATGGGTATTAGAGGTAAAATACCACCAACTTTTGGAATTGGTATAATTCGAGGTGTTTGAATATTGCGTTTTCCACCGGTCTGTTTTATATATCGACGTGCAGCTTTTAGAGCAATTTCAGTCACCTTCTTTTGGTCTTTTACTCTTTTGCCTCCAGCATTTCGCAGTGTGTCACGCACTTTTCGTACTATCCCAGATCCAAACGCTGTCTTTTTAACATTCTTCTTACCCTTCTTTGTTTTCTTGATGATTCGTTTCCTTATTGGATTGCGAGATATTGTTGAATTACATCCCATACCAAGACGTTGTTTTCCTTTCATTATAGTTGTAACTAACCAAGCAGCGGCCTTTTCTCCACGTCCTGCGTCTTTGGATTTCACTCGTTTCCACGCAGCCTGTTCAAGCTGATAGTCTGCTTTATGGCGGGCTGCTTGATTACTGCTATTTTTGTCGTATGCAATATCGTGTTGCTTACACGCTTTATCAAGCTGATTTATGCCAGAATCACCTCGAGCTAACCTTTTATTTAAATCTGTGCCTGGACCACAAAATTGATAACCTGGCAAATGCAATTCAAAGGGGAGCTTATTAATCAGGGAATTAACTAATCCTCAACCGCGCTTCGTACGTTTTTCACGTGTGTATCGTATCGTAGAAACCATTTAAATAAGAGTTGTAAATCACACATCTACTTATATAACATTTAGCCGCGGTACAATGCACATTGTGAAACAGAAACAAACGCTTTCTATAGATAATTTGGATGAAAAAGTTGGGCGTGGGTTAAGTGCTGATAATCGCCATGGACCACTACTACCTTCAACTGTACGTGCCCTCATAATAGGACCCTCGAATTGTGGGAAAACAAATGTCTTAATATCTTTGATCACGCATCGTTTAGGTTTACGTTTTTTAAATATTTACCTATACTCAAAGTCTATAAATCAACCCAAGTATGAGTATCTACGTAATGTATTAGCGCCGATTGAGGGGTTAGGATTTTATACATTTAGTAATGGTACGCAAATAGTGGAACCATCCGAGGCAAAGCCAGAGTCTGTGTTTATATTTGACGATGTAATATGTGAGAAACAAGATGTTATAAGGGGATATTTCAGTATGGGCCGACATAGAAATGTGGATTGTTTTTATCTTGGCCAGACATACTCTCGAATCCCGAAGCAGCTAATAAGAGACAACAGTAATTTAATTGTTGTCTTTAAACAGGACGACATGAATCTGCATCACATCTTTTCCGATCATGTGTCACCTGATGTAACGTTTACAGTATTTCAAAATATGTGTGCAAAGTGCTGGAATGACAAATATGGATTTCTAGTGATTGATAAGGATAGAGAAGTACAAGGTGGGCGATATAGAAAAGGGTTTGATAGCTTCATATATCCATAATGCATTTTATTAAAAACTTCACTTGAATTACATACGTCGTTAGGATTACTTCGTTTACGTATGCGCTAAGATGAAGGTTACCAAAGATAATAAAAAATATAACAATCTTGCACATCCCAGTAGCGAAATAACACTCAAGCGACAGCTGATTGAGGCAACAGATGCGGTGCGGAAGAAGTTTAACTATATCAAGAACAAAGATATGGAGATGCACGTAACACTTGAAAAGATCTACCAACCGATAACTGAACCTTTAAATGTTATATCTTCAGCAGCAGAGAACAAATCTCATATCCAACAATTACATTCAAAACCATCATCATCAAGGGTGTCCACCCAGAGGGCTGTATCATGGGAGAGTGCTTCTGAAGAAGGATCCGATAAGTATGTAGGTGGTGATGATGTTCCACATTATATCCCCATTATGGAAACACCACCATCGTCAATAAGAACAACCCCTGTATCTGAAACTTCTCTAGCTAGTAAACTAGAAAAAAGACATGAGGTTGTAAAAAGACATATACAAAATTTAAAATCTGGTGATTCCAAGTATGATAGTTTATATGGAGTGCGTGTAGATCCCAAGACAGGCAAACTGCTGATGGGCAATGCCGAAATACGTTTTTCCCATGGAAATATTACGCTATGGTATGGCAATAAGAAACTTGGCGTGTATCTAGGTAGTCATAAATTGTACGATCTAATATTTCTAAAACGCCCAACAATTTTAGATGATAATAGAGAGGGTGTTCTCGATGATGAATGGAGTAAGATATATGGAGAAATACTAAGAAAAACAAAAGCACCTTACAAAAAATTCGATGTAGCGAATGGCTATAACACTACTAAACGTGGAAAATTTCACAAAATTATCAAACCATTAACATCTTCTACAATTGCGACACGATCGTCAACAAGTGGTCACGGCTTAAAACGTGTACCTACCCACAAATTGTACAGAAATAAAGATAAAGAATATATTTTTTGGAATAAACCCAGCGAACTCGTGGATCGTCTACGTCTACTATGGAGTTCGAAAATAGCGGGAAATAACAACCACGACAATGAAATAATAGAAATAATATCAGAACTTAGGGAAGAAAAAATAGTGTATTAAAGATGAAATAAAACATAGTATCATTATACTTAATAAGTATTATATAGTCTGAAATTTTATAAACTGGATCAGATGCAACCAGAAATGTCTACTGTAAACACTATCGACAAATTTGGACGAAGCAAAAGAATTAGTGCGAATAAGTTAATAGCCCTTCGTGGATTACCTGGCGTGGGTTTTAAACTTACCAGAGATAATCACTATGATATTGAAAATAAGCGTTTAAAAAATCTAGGGGAACCTGTCGATGATCAAGATGGTGCAACATGTAATTACGTTAACAAGCGTCTACAAAGAAATGAATGAAAGTGCTGCCAAAGCTATTTTTGATACAACCGATATAATTATTGGGAAAATGAAAAAATATGTTGATGCGGGACTTATAAAAAGTGGAGAAGAAAATCGCGCTATTTTCAATAAACAAAATAATGAAATGATGCAGAAAATGAAAATAGAAATGAGGAAATATGTTGATAAAGCAATTTCTGAAGTTAAACGTTCGGCCATAAACAATCACAATACTTTAATCACTAGAATCTCTAAATTAGAGCATATTGTCACCGAACTCCAACCAAAGAAGGTGCAATCCGGAGGCCTAACATTTCCACCAGAATTAATGTCTGAAATTGATATATAGCTGAAGACAATTTTATAATGGAGGTTAGCAGCGAAAAATTGTTAACGAGTTACATAGAAATGCTCGACGAAATTTTCGTAGAAGGCGAACCATAATTAAGGGGTTTGGTGATTTGTGGCAAGCAGACCTAGCCGAAATGCAACCATACGCTGATAAAAATAGAGGGTATCGTTATATTCTTGTAGTGATTGACTGCTATTCCAAGTACGTATGGACCAAACCTATTAAAAATAAAGCAGCTGTAGAAGTTACCAAGGCTATGCAGACTATTATTCAAGAAGCAAATTATTCACCGAGAAATTTACAGGCCGATAATGGTACTGAATTCTATAACAGAAAGTTCTCCGCATTAATGAAGCGGCACGAAATTAATCATTATTCTACGTATAGCACAAAAAAGCAGCAATTGTTGAGCAAGTAATCCGCACATTAAAAAATTGGTTGTATAAAGAATTCTCAGCTATGGGTAAATATAAATGGCTCGATATCCTACCAAACGTTACAAAAAGTTACAATAACAAAGTCCATCGTACAACTGGCAGAAAGCCCATTGATGTCACACCAACTACACATTTAAACGTATATAATTATATTAAGATTGCTCTGAAACCGAAATTTCATCTGGGTGATATAGTTCGTATTAGCAAGTATAAAGGTGTATTTGATAAAGGGTTTACACCGAACTTTTCAACAGAACTTTTTAAAATTACCAAAATAAACATAACAAATCCCACAACTTACCTGATAGAAGACTTGTTTGGCCACCCAATCAAGGGATGTTTTTATGAAATGGAGCTACTAAAAGCAAAATACCCCGATGTGTATCTAGTTGAAAATGTTTTAAAGAAGAAAGGAAATAAAGTGCTGGTAAAGTGGCTGGGATTATCTATAGAACACAATTCGTGGGTTGATATAGCTTCTCTTGTTTAAAATTGTCATTAACTAGAAAAATATATTAATGTATCATTATATAGTTATGTCGATTGAAATATTTTAATATGTGTTACAGATGAATAATAAAATGAATATACTTTATTAATATTTATTTAATTTATTTCCTGCATTTTAAATTGTAAAGAAATTAAAAATAATCATTTTTTTTTTTTTTTGTATAATTTTAAAAGTTTCCTACAAAATAATATGTTATTACAATACTAAAAATATATTTACAGTTTATGGTTATAATATATATTACATACACACATACATATATACAAATACTATAATTTATTTATAATTAAGACACCAACAGTCCCTATTATGGTGAGTCCAACTACTATAAAACACACCAATGCGATCACACAAGATAAGTGCCCCTGACATACATTTTATGCAAATGTTGTTCCAACAATTGTCCTCGTACTTACTACAGTACACGCATCGTTGTCTTAATTGTGGTTGGTCTGCTTTGCAAGCTTCACATACGTCTCGATATATACCAAAATTTGTTCTTTTGAGTATGTTAAGACAATTGCGACATTGTGTTTCATTTGGACAATTGTCTCGAAATTCTTTTTTCTGCACTGGGTTCTCAATTACACACTTTTTGCACAGTCCAGTGCATGGGTTGATAATTTGCTTCCTCCATGCAGTATAGCAATTATGGCAAATTCTTGAATTATTGTAACTATACGGTTGTACTGCTATTATTGGTTTTATTTTCCACTCTCTTGGTAGGACCATTGTATGCACTTCTGTTTTAAGACACGATTGTGTTACGTAAGAAGTTTGAATGCGTTCCTCTTGTGGTCACTCTTGGTTTAAATAGCTAATAGTAAACTTGACGCCATAGGAAGGGCGTCACCGTCACGAATTATAGAATATAAAACGGAGGAGGTTTAACATCAAATCAGTTGAGTTCCAACATTTAAAGATGGCTTATAGACGATTCCTCACTGAACTGGCAGAAAATGATATGGGTGCAATGGTGTTACACCGAGATGGTGTAAATCAAGAGCTTCAGGACTTGAATCAAGATGCTGTCCACCGGGAGGATCCCATCATCGTGGAAAATATCAATGTCGACCAAGAGGGTGCCGACTGGGGAGATGGCAACCTGGTTCCCGTCAGTGTAGATGAAGGTCTTGGGGATGATGTGGAAGACGAAGCCGGAGAGTTAGCCTTCTCCGGAAAAATATTAAACAATTATGATGATCGGCTGAGACTATATTGCACATCAATGACTTTTGTCATAATCAGAACCAGGCCGGATGCAACCAAACACTTCCTGTGTGGGCTATGTTATATATCCTATACACGGATAGTGTCCGGACGTCACCAGCATGTAAATATTCACAAAACGACGACGTTGGATGGTGCAATGATAACGAAATGTAAATGTTGCGGCACAAACTTGGTGCAATTGCATCGAATTGAAGTATGTCATACATGTAATAATGTAAATAAAACAATTGCGTGAACGATACAACGTGTTTTACTAAATTAGATATTTATGGTAGTTATTTATAGTATGAGTATAAAATAGTACTGTTCTATATACAAATGTCAAGAAATTATTATGATATTAAGTGTTCACACAAGTATGATGTTTTGGAGGGGGTAAATGTATAAAATGAAGTTCTTTGCTGCTGTTGCTCAGTTTGTATTGAGATGGAGACCGAACAACCTCTACAAGATAATACCGTCTCCTCAACTACTGGTGACTCCACAGTGATGGCTCCAACATGCTCTATAGACAGTGAGGTCATACAACATGCCAGTAGCCCAAGTGACTGGTGGTCGATGGAGACGGCGTCCAATTCTCGTTCTTCTTCACCGTCGGCTTGGTCAATAGAGACGGTTCCTAATTCTAGGCCATCATCTCCAACGGATTCAACTGTGTCCAACTTCACAGATGACCAAGTGTTGGAACCAGAAGAAGATGATTCGTTATAATTAGTATTTATTAATGTAAATTTATATTTCATTTTATTTTTAAGTTTAATTGTATATATTTTTTAATTAATAAAAATATTTGTGCCACCCTGTATATTATAGAATAGAATAGAATAGAAACTTTATTTTCCTTTAAGACAATTAACAAGAATTGTGTAGGAATAGTCAGAGGTACAAAAGAATAGATTTAAAACTAGATTTAGAACCAAAAAAAAAAGAAACATGTATGTATATAACAAATTACAATTACCATGTTGATCAATGATCACAAATATTCACTAACACTATAAAAACATTTATCTATTAAAAACTCATTAAGAGATTTCTTAAATAACCTAATTGTTTTGCAGCTCTTTATTTTTGTTGGTAAGCGATTAAAAGCTTTTAAACCCAGATTAGTTGGTGATTTGTATGCAACTGAAAACCTACTATGTGGTATGTTGAAATCGTTTTTATATCTCGTGTTTATATTGTGAATATCCTTATTTAGGTTAAAATTTTCTTTGTTACTAAAAACATAAACACATAATTCAAAAATAAATAGAGGAGGAAGTGTTAAAAGTTTAAAATCCTTAAAAATATTTTTACAACTGTGAGTACTAGATACACCCACTATGCATCTTAAAATTTGCTTTTGTGCAACAAAAACATTGTATGATAGGGTAGACCATCCCCAAAAGCCGATTCCATATCTAAGACGAGACTCTACTTGTGAATAATATACCATAGTTAACTGCTCCTTGGTAAGAACAGTTCGTAAATTTCTAAACATATATGCAATCGAATTAAACCTAGAAACCAAATGCTCACAGTGAACTTTCCAATTCAGGCATTCATCAATGTACACTCCTAAAAATTTTACATAATTTTCTGCTTTAGGTATCAAGGTATTATGGACGGACAATTTAAGATCAGGGCATTTTTTTTGCCAATTATGAAATCTTATACACTGAGTTTTTTTCTAAATTTAAATACAAATGATTTTCATTAAACCAGGAGTTCATTTTCTCTAATACATTATTACATGTGATTTCTAACGCGCTATCTAATTTATTTGACACAATGGCTGAAGTATCATCAGCATAAATAGTGAAATAAGCATCTGTTGTAAGAGTATCCAGTTCATTTACATAAAGCAAAAACAACACAGGACCCAGTATTGAGCCCTGTGGGACACCCATATTTACATCAACATATCCAGATTTTGTTGTTGATTTATGCTCTTCTTTTACATCACTAATACTTACATATTGGCTACGTCCTTTTAAATATGAACTTATCCAACTTAAGGCAGCTCCAAATATCCCATATCCTGAGAGCTTGACAAGTAACTTATCATGATCAACGCAGTCGAATGCCCTGGTAAGATCACAAAAGATCCCCACAGGACACTCGCCCGCTTCGATACATTTAGCAACAGTATTATAAAATGAATGCAACGCTGAAATCGTGGACTTTCCACAACGAAAGCCATGTTGATTAATTGAAAGTATACTGTAAGTTTCGAGAAATATATCCAGTCTATCCAAAAAACAATATTCTAATATTTTAGAGAATGCTGTGGGTATAGTCACCGGCCTATAATTCACCATATTTAATGGATCATTTTTTTTATATACTGGTAAAACTTTTCCTATTTTTTGCTCATCTGGAAATATACCTGTACAAAAAGTGAGGTTAACTAAATATGTAAATGGTTGAGCAATTATATACATAATTTTTTTAACGATAAAACCTGGTATATCATCATGACCAGATGATCTTTTATTTTTTATTTTTTTCTTCAACCGCTCAAATAACTCATTTTCAGTAAACGGAGTAAGGAGTAACTTATTCTGTTGCAAAATTGTATTATTTGTGGATTTGTTTACTACATTGTTAGGAACAATTTTTTGAATGATATTTTTAGGTTCATTTATAAAAAAATTATTGAATGCGTTGGATATGATTGTTGGATCATCAATTAAAGTTTCATTTATTTTAATTTTTAAGTTATTTTTACATTTACTAGATTTATTAGTCAGTTCAGAAACGACACCCCATGCTGTTTTAGTTATATTTTCCGAGTTTACTATTTTATTTTGGTAATATACTTTTTTTGTGCTAGTCACGAGTTTCCTGTGACGCTTACTTTCAATCTTGTATACTGGTTTTAACTCAGGAAATGCGTTACTTAGAGCATGCCAATTCTTCAAGTTGCAACTTTTTGTTTTCAAGTTTCTGTTGCTCTTATAACTCCTTTTTAAAGGAAAGCAGACATTAAAATCATATAAAAAAATATTATTAAAGTGATTAAACGCTAAATTAGCATCATGAATAGAATAAAGTTTTGACCAGTCTTCCCTTTGGAGTAATGACTCAAAATTGCTAATGGCATTTTTACTAAAATGCCGCTTATAATAAGTTAATCCACTGTATTGTTCCTGTGTTTCTAAGTCAAATTCATAAAGCACCGTTCTATGATCCGATATATTATTGTCTACAACACAAGATGTGCCATTATTAGTGAAATTTAAAAAAATATGGTCAATTGTTTTAACAGAATTTTTTGAAACTCTGGTAGGCCACCCTATCATACTATAGAGATTAAAACTAGTCAATACATTACACAGTTTTTTAAAATCATTTGTACAATTATATGAATCTACGTTGATATCACCACAGAGTATTATATTGATATTAGGCTTAAATACTAGATTTAACACATCAGCTATTTTCTCCAGAAATATATTTAAATCCCCCGAAGGAGATCTGTAACATACCAGTACTATATACTCCATATTAGATGTATTTTTAAAAGATACTGCACATATTTCAAAATGCTTGTCATTACAAAATCTTTCCAAATTAATAGCTTTAACAATTAAGCTATATTTCACCCATATGCCTACCCCGCCCCAATTAAATGAGCTTCTACAATAACTACTACCTAAATAATAACCATCTAAACAGAATTGTTTTATAGTGTCTGGCTTAGCTGCTGTCTCCGTCAAGCATATAAAATTTAAATTATTAAAATTACATATCGTGTCTAAAAAGAGTTCATTTATTTTATCTACATTTAAACTTTGGATATTCAATAAAAGCAAATTAGGACTAAAATTTATTTTTTGTTTATTTCCTCCCTCCTCGTCAGGTATAAAAAACGTTTCACACATGCATTTTTTGGCCACACCGACGGATCCATAGCTTTTTTAAAATGTTCCTCCAGTATACTGACTTTGAATGAAGAGTACCAATCAGGATGTTTCGGGCTAATTGTTTCACAGATAACCTCTGGAAAATTAGGCTCTAGAAATTTTTTTAAATATTCTGCATCTGCATTTGGGTCAACTTTATAAACATGTAATATTGCCCTCTTTGGGACACCTTCTAAGACAACAGAATTACTTTCTGTGCAATTACCAACTACTAATGGTGGTTTGTTACGTCGTTTTTTATTGACAACTTTCTTCCATTCACCATCATTGTTGGGATTATTATTTTTATTATTATGGGCAAGGTTTATATAATCGTTACATTTTATTTGCACTTCAGCCTCTTGCACTGCTGCTGCCAGTTCAATATTACTGATGGGACTTGGTTTATTTACACACCCTGTATTTATCCTACTACTGGAAGGTTGATTGGACAGTACAAGTTTACTGTTTCTGCTGTTGTTTTCAACATTTCTTCTATTTGTTTTTCCCATATTAGTTTTTGTTACCTGTTCTTTATCTTTATCTGTAACTTTTTTCTGTACTGCACCAGGTAAGTTTAATACGTCTATATGTTTATTTAAAATTTTAATTTGATCACGTAATTCACTAATAATAATATCCTTTTGTTTAAGTATATAATTAAAGATAGTTATATCTACCTTTTTCTCTGAACCAGTAAGTCCCTCAATGGCATCAAAAAACACCGTGTCAGATTCAGTGTTGATTGTACTCTCACAACATCTAATTGAATTGTCACTTAAGAACTTTATATTACTTAATAGTCTAGCGCAACTTAAATGCTAGTTAGAGCCACATTCTGTACACTTTACACCAGAAACAACTTTTGATTTGCATCTTTTACAAGTATAAGAAACTTTTTCGTCCATTGCTTTCTGTCTATACCGTTCCCGCCCGTAGTCAACGTCTAACTATTACAAGTTGTGAAAATTAGTAAATCATATAAATATTAAAACAAATGAACATATGAATGATTTTATTAAAAAGTATTTTGAAAAAAAGGGTTATCTTTTATTTATTATTATTTAAATTAAATTAAAATATCTCAAGATATAAACTGATTCAAAATAATACAGTTCTAAATGTATAAAGCCGATAGCTTGGGTTGATTTTATAGCCTAAGGCCCTAAGGCGCTGCGACCCTGCCTGGTCAATACGGATCGATGAGCAGGTAGTTTTTTTGTTGAAATTATGAAATAGACCTAACTCTTTCGGGGCGTTCGATTAGCCGAGCGGGCGAATACGCGTCGAACTTGAGGCCACTCAGAAGACCACGAGTTCGAATCCCGGACGCCCCCCGGAGAAAGGAGGAGGTGGTTCTCCGTTTTTTTTTTAAATTTGACCTTTAACCTTTCCTAATTAACCATTAATTTTGATTTTCATGTGTTTTAAATTCGATTTTTTTAATTTTTTTTTTTTTATATTATTATTAACCTAACCTAAATACTTTTTTTTTTGATATGAGGGTAATTTTTGAGTTAGACAAGTTTGTAATTTTATTAAAGTTTTTATTAATTTTCATTATTAAGAAAAATGTTTTAAACTCTTTATTTATTTAAATTAATTAACCTTTACATTATGTGTTTATTTACAATTACATAATCTAATTATTCATGTCAAACATGTACAGGGTTATTCATTATAAATTACCCACCCCTTATAAGCGTTATTATTGCCTATAGAAAAAAAAAGTTTTAATAAAAGTTGTGTGGTTATGACTGAATTTTGTTAAAATGCCATCAAAAGTACAGTGGCGTGCAGATTTCAGGGGGATACAAAAAAATAATAAATTTTTTTAAATGGGATACCCTGTATATTATTACATTTTTGGAATGATCCTTTTTTCCTGATTTCAAAAATATACCGTATGTTACCCCTACCATATACCGTTTTTGAGTTATTAAACGTCGAATATCTTAGTTAAACTAGTTACTTTAAATATGGAAAAGTTAACATTATTAATGTGAGCTATGAAAATGAGTAAAATGACACTGTAAACCATTTTGATAATTTCATTAGATAAATGTCATTTATCAAACATAACAGTTGTCATTTTCATAGCTCACTTTAACAATGTTAACTTTTCCATATTTACAGTAACTATACTCGGGCCAAAAAGAGTAGTCAGTAGAGTAAAAACTCACCGGCAATTCTTCAAAGGATTTGGCTGTTATGGAATACAGAAGCGGCAGCTCGTTTTACCATATAATCCCACATAATTCAGAGAAATATATCCAGTTTTCTCCGCCTACCAGAGATGAAAACCACAACTAGGTCATTATGTTTAATTGGTATAGTCAACCAAATACAGTACATGCTTGAACGTGCCGCCCTTATACCCAATAATTTGTTCGGCTATTGGAAAGGTCGTCGAGAGGGCTTAGATAGCGCATTCAGTGGCGTCACATATGCTGCAACGCAAAGGATGTGCATTGTTTAACTGCGTTGCTATACCTAATTCGTGGAGATAATGTTGCCAGATGTAAGCATATTATTTAAAATTTAAGACATGGTAACTCATATTCATGCATAATTAACACAATCCGCTTTCATTTGTTCGAATTATGGAATTTATGAAATTCGTAAATCCGTACGCCCCTGGCTCTACTGACTACTCTTTTTGGCCCGAGTATAGTTTAACTAAGATATTCGACATTTAATAACTCAAAAACGGTATATGATAGGGGTAACATAATATGGTATATTTTTGAAATCAGGAAAAAAGGATCATTCTGAAAATGTAATAATATACAAGGTATCCCATTTAAAAAAATGTATTATTTTTTTGTATCCCCTGAAGTCTGCACGCCACTGTACTTTTGATGGCATTTTAACAAAATTCAGTCATAACCACACAACTATTATTTAAAACTTTTTTTTCTATAGGCAATAATAACGCTGATAAGGGGTGGGTAATTTATAATGAATAACCCTGTACTCATAATATGCACAATTAATTAATTACATGTGGTGTATTTATTTTATTAACTAATTAATTTTTTAACATTTTTTATTTCAATTTTTTTTATTCACTTTTTAAAATTTGTTTTAAACTTTTTTATATTTATTTTTTATGTACAGGGTGTCCCAAATTGCTTGATTTTGGCTCGTTTTCCTATTTCCAGACCAGATAGAGAAAAACTGACATATGAGTCTAGAGCTCGATTTTTGTGAAACGCCGATTGGTGAAAACCACATTTCGATATATCTAACCGTTTTCAAGATATCGGCAAAAATTGACATTTTACAGATTCCGAAAAATTGTCAACTTTTTTATTTTTGGATATTCTTTCAAACGGTAAAAACTTTTTGACGTAGAATAAGATGCATTTGTCAAAAAAAATATATCGCTTTTCGATTGTTTGATATCAAAGCTAACTTTGTTATTTAAAATGGAATCCATAGTTTTGGCTTTGACTTTAGAAAATGGGAAAAAAAATAAGCTTTCCAAAAATATATATGCCAAGATATGTCTAGTCATCCTTGCTGCCAATATAACATATTTCTCTTTAAAAATAAAATTTTTTTAACGTTAAAAAAAGTTTTTCGGAATCTGTAAAATGTCAACTTTTGCCGATATCTCGGAAACGGTTAGAGATATCGAAATGTGGTTTTCACCAATCGGCGTTTCACAAAAATCGAGCTCTAGACTCATATGTCAGTTTTTCTCTACCTGGTCTGGAAATAGGAAAACCAGCCAAAATCAAGCAATTTGGGACACCCTGTACAATTACTTACTACTAATAAAAGACAAGTTTGTAATTTTATTAAAGTTTTTATTATTAAGAAAAATGTTTTAAACTCTTTATTTATTTAAATTAATTAACCTTTACATTATGTGTTTATTTACAATTACATAATCTAATTATTCATGTCAAACATGTACTCATAATATGCACAATTAATTAATTACGTGGTGTATTTGTTTTATTAACTAATTAATTTTTTAACATTTTTTATTTAAATTTTTTTTATTCACTTTTCAAAATTTGTTTTAAACTTTTTCATATTTATTTTTTATGTACAATTACTTACTACTAATAAAAGACAAATTTGTAATTTTATTAAAGTTTTTATTATTAAGAAAAATGTTTTAAACTCTTTATTTATTTAAATTAATTAACCTTTACATTATGTGTTTATTTACAATTACATAATCTAATTATTCATGTCAAACATGTACTCATAATATGCACAATTAATTAATTACATGTGGTGTATTTATTTTATTAACTAATTAATTTTTTTTAACATATTTTATTTAAAATTTTTTTATTTACTCTTTAAAATTTGTTTTAAACTTTTTTTATATTTATTTTTTATGTACAATTACTTACTACTAATAAACTAACTACAAATATTTACAATGACTTAACCTTTTACAATGACTTAAACTTTTTTTTCTTCTTTACAATTACTTAACCTAATTATTCATTTATACGCTAATTTAATACATACAAATACTTATACTAATCAATATTTTTTTTTTTACATTTATACGTATAAAAAAATTTATATATATTTTTTTTTATATTTTTTTTTCACTTTTTTTTTATGTACAATACTTATTATTAATAAACTAACTACATATATTTACAATGACTTAACCTAACTTAATAACTAGAAAAAAAACTGCATAACAAAGCCTCTCCACCATGTGTGTTGTACAAGCCTTACCGCCCGACTCTACTTAGACCCGATTCAATTGCTCTCAACGCCCTTTCGGCTTTCTCCAAAGCGACGCGGCGCCCAGCTATTTCGGCTAACTCTTGGTTAGCCTGGCGAATGGCTTCAGCTAACCTTGCGTTAACCTCAATTTCTCGGTCCGCATCACCTTGGGTTGCTGCCACTTTCTCCTGATATTCTGCCTTAGCCGCAGAATAGAAATTTAAGAAGTTATTTAATATATTTCTATTCTCAGGCTGAGACAGAAATACATCCGGCTCTGAATCTGAAGAATCCTGAGCCGGCTCTAGAATAGGTAGTGGTGGTGATAGCGCCACTTGTGGAACCAACTCAACTTCTGAGGGATGTTGAATCGGTTCTGCAAGTGGCTGCGACACCACCAGAGGAAGTGTTGGAACCACCACATTAGAACAACTCGGTTGTTCTAATGTGCTGCTACCACTTAAAGGCGCCGGTAATATTGCATTAGAGCAACTAGGTTGTTCTAACGGAATATTCTCAGGTAAAGAAACCGAAACAGACCTTTTTGCTGGTGCCTTTTTACCTCTCTTGCCCTTAACAATTTTGAAAACCTGTTCAACAGGTGTTGGTGGTGTTGCGGGCGTAAGAGGGGTAAGAGGCGTTGGCATAGTATGACTGATGGTCGAGATGGTAGAGTACCTGCCTCTCACCCAAAAGTCCCGGGTTCGAATCCTGGTCGTGGCAATGGAAAATACTGTGAGAGGGATTTTTCCATTATACACGGATATTGGATGTGTGTCCCTTGTCTTTAAATGTGTAGCCTCCTCCCGCACAAGGCTCAGCCTTCTGGGATAAAGGGGGTCGTAATTACATGTGGTGTATTTATTTATTTATTTATTTATAGCGGTCTGTAAATCGATTATATTTTGGATTGCATTGTCCTCCTCAGTCTTCGGCCCCAATTTAATTATTTCAACAGTTACTGGGGGTCGGATTCCGAGAAGGACGACGCATTCCTTGTTTCGGTTTCTTTACAGCCTTTCTCTGTCTACTTCCTAGCGACGCCGATGATGACGGTTTTATCCTTTGAATTATGATTTTGACGATCTTTGGTTTTTTCACAAAATCGTCATCAGAGTCGTCGCTATCTACAAGCGACACCGTGGGTAGGTGTTGAGAGCCAGAGAAATTATTACGATTTCTTCCACCCTGACCACCTGAGCCGGAATGTAAAGATTTACTTTTAAGTATTTGATTTCTCAAAAGTAACACCTCACCTTCCGCTTCAAGGTTATCTTGAATTTGCTGTACTGCATTTTGGTCGACGATGGCATCGAAATTAATTCCGGCGCCATCCTCGGGCAAATGCAATATTCCGTGTCAGGGTTGTCAAGCGCGTGCGTCCGTTGGTAGCCAAAATACGCCTGTTGAAGCTGTACTTCACCATTATTAGAGGCTTGCGAGATGGCCTCATATATATTGTTTTCCGCCTTGCAGAATATTTATTCCGCTGGTAGATGGCCCCGGCGGTGTTGCAACGTTCGCCGAACCCTCACCCACGCTGGTTGCGGCATTATTTGCATGTTGCTGTTGCACTACAGTACCAGCTTCTGTGGGTGCTTCAACAATATTGCTGACAATAGGGTCCGGCACAAAATTTTGTAAATAGGCCATCAAATTTAAACCTACTAATGCAGGTGATGTACCCTCCAACGGGCGTTTGCGACTACCACCGGCCGCATTCTTCTTTAGGTGTCTTACCATTTTCACAAAACGAACACAAAAACGATTAAACACAAAAACAATTACAAAAATGCGAAAACGGAGCACGTTTTGTGGCAGTTGCACACACGACGAAAGTTGAAGGTGGAAAGAATTTTTGTAGCATCTCAAAGAAGCTCTAGACCACTCTCGCCCCTCCACCTCTGTCACTACTAGAGAGGCTGGGGTGGTCAACTTCTTTCTCATTGGTCGATATAATATCACGCCACCAATGCTCGCTTTCTATTGGTTGAAGGAAACCCACGCCACTACGTAACGGAGAGCATTATACGATTGTGGCGCCAAGCCACGCCGTGCCAACTGATGTAATTACATCCATGACTATGAAATGACGCCAACATTGTTGCCACGTAACCCAAGCCAAATACCACACGATACAAACTTAGTAGAGTCGACGCCAGCATTGTTGTCACATAACCTAAATTAATCTGTACATCATTGAAACTAAACACAAATTTAACAAAGAAGGTGTGCTTATCCTTGCAGCCATATTACAATACCCAGCCACATAATAAAGCGATGCATTATTTTAAATTGTCACTTTGTGGTAATAATTAACAACAATTCAAATTCAAATTGAAATTTATTAACCAATTATTATTACATTTTAGTTACATAATTAATTTTAACCTTAACCTAAAATTGTACAATTGTCAAAAAATGTCTTACATACATACAATATTTGATAAGTATACAGTTAAACTAAGAATTTAATTTATAATGTATTTGTTGAAATCAGTATGAGTTCTCCTATATACAGGGTGAATCTTAGAGTGGCGGCCATATTTACAGGAGGCGACTCCGTTCAACTATGGGAACACAAAACCACAATTTTTTTTTTTTTTAACGCGCTATGAAAAATAAATATTGTTTAAACCCCATTTTATTTGAATTTGGGTACCCCGCCAGTGGAATGCGCTAGCGAGAGTAACATCTAATAACTGAGACGCACACGCCTGTCTTGAGCCGTGCGTTGTTGCCAAACTTCACGATTGAAATAAAATACGGGGAATTTAATAGTAAAGCAAACAAGAAACTAAATAAAATGAACTATCTAAACAATAACAAAGTAAAAACTATTCTCCGTGAGTGTAACAATAAAAAAAGTAAACTAAAAAACTTAAAAATTATTTTTTCTAATAACAATAAATCTTTACTTATCTTATCTTGGATCGGCATTTCTCATAGCAGGTGTTGAAACTGTCCTCCGTTATTTTCCAAACACGCTGTAGCTCGCCGCATCATAGAATCTCTAACTTATGTGATTCGCAGCGTTTTCTACTATTTCCCGTAATTCTTCAACGTTGTTGACACGACTCGTGTACACCAAACTTTTCATGTGCCCCCACAGATAAAAGTCGCCTCTAAAACACCACTAAAATAAAACTACACACACGTAGAAGGTACACCTCACTCAATTATTAAACACAAACAACCACACTAACTAGCTGCTGTCTGACTGGTCACTAACACTAAAACTAAAACATAGAAAAACAACTGGCACGCCGCCGTGCTAGGCTTTTGCATTTCAGAAGAACCTTTTTTTTATCACCCTTTTTTGTTAATGCACCTGCTAAGTAACTAGGTCAGTGTCATAGTTTGTAAACAGTTCAGCGACTCTAACAGCTGATGGGTGGTAAAATTCCTGTAGAATGTGGAACTAATTCTGTTTTTAAAATCTTTTTCATTTTGTATCATAAAAATTATGCAGACTATGCAGCCGGCTTTTTCATTTTGTTTTGTATTACAATTTTCATTATGGAAGTTAAAACTGCGTATTTCAATAAACCTGTTTATCCAATTGAATTAATTAATTTTTCATTTTCACTAGGTACCCTTATCTCTCTCTCGTGATTGGGTATCTCTGGATTATTAATGAAAAGTGAAAATGTAAAATGTAATCGATTGGTTTTATATCATCTACACTTGGCAACACTGTCGACCAGACACACGTAATGCAGCAAGTGCTTACCCAGCGGCGCCAGAATTACAAGAATTATACATGAATCGCGAATTTTTTTAAAAAATTCATAACTCGGCCATTTTACAACCTACAAAAAAAAAATTCGGATTCATGTTCATGACGACTAGTACTATTAACCCCAAAAATATGGCCGCCACTCTAAGATTCACCCTGTATATATATATTTTATTAAACACATTTTCCAAAAAGAATAATAATATTAGTAAAGTACACAACTTAACTTAGTTTTAGACCCTTGCATTGAAAAAATAATGTTTTAATAAGTTTTTCAGTGAAGTATTTTTATTCTTGACTTAACTCAGCTATGGCTGCGAGTAATTTATCCAACTTTTCGTTTTTTACAGAACAATTTTCAACTTCATTTATGGCTGACATTAACCAGCGTATGTTTTGTTCAGGTTCGTCCTGAAAGAATTGTACATCAGAATGCCCCCACGGTAATGTCTTAGTTGTATTGGGAATAACGAATCGCTTATCGTCATACTGGCTCAAAGCCACTTTGTTCTTTACTTCGGTATATATATCATGCAAATAGCTTCTAAACGTATTCATCTTTCTAAATATCAAACCTCCTCGTTCAACGATTTGCTTATAGTCGTCTATTGATAACTCTTTTTGAATGACGGATCTTTTTACACCTTTAGCTTTTTTTAATTCATTTGCCACAGATTGTACACAATATGCCTTCGCGCCTGTTCCGTAAAAACTAATTATTGGGTCCGCGGGGAATTCGTCTTTAAAATTACCTAAAATTGACACACCCTTAGGTACATTAAATATATTTCCCACTTGATAGTTTGAAGTATCGAACTTGTCGGGATTGTCTATTATAAAATCGTAGAAGTTATCTGTAAAAATTTTAATAATTAATGAATCAGTGTCTGTATATAATAAAGCGGCGTTCTCACCAAACTGACTTTTAATTATGTTATAGAAAAAATTGTATAGTACCGTCTTGGATAATTCCAATATACAAAATCCTACATAGATTGGTTTATTGTAAAGTACCTTTTGTCTACCCATATGAATAGCCACGAAATCCTCGGTAAATATTGAACATGTTTTAAAGTTTGGGCGAGATATTAGTGCATTTGCACCCTTACTACGCCTGATACTCTCCCAGTGAGTAACCAGCTTTATGTCGGATCTGTTATCAATATTTTCCATTGTTTTACCGTATATGGAATTATTCATTAATTTGTATTGGTCTCTTTCAAATTTATTTGTTGCGTTATTTCGTAAAAGAGTATTAAGGTTAATGTAATTTTGCAGCCAAGCCGATTGATTGAATTTAAGGATTCTATGTGTTTTTAAAACCACTAAACCATTATTAACAGCCTGCTTTAAATTTAAATAATGTACGATATATTTGTTTTTGTCGTTTAAATTTGGTATTAACTTCGCTAATTTTGATTTTGATTTGGGTGGAACAATATTTTCGACTAAAAATGGGAGGTCCGAGTGCAAATCGTGCAAATGTTGTGGATAATGTATATCTACCTCTAAAACATATCCGTGGGGGTCATCCTCCAAAATACTCATAATATCTAATTCGTCAATTTCCGCTTTGGACAGCCATTGAAATCCCCCCCCCCCCCCGTTGGTAAACATTGACTCATTGAATATCCGTACAAATTCGTTGCATCGAGGTAAGTTATGAATGATGATGGCTCGTTGGGATCGTAATTGGGTAGAAATTTATTATTTGCAATATGCTTTCTTTGTGAGCACTGACTTAAGCCGCCACCCCGTATCCCTTTTTTAAAAAAATGAATCATATCGATTTCAGTTAATAATTGTAACTTCACCCCTGTTAATTTTAACATAGCATCCCACGATAAACCTGGAGCTGTATAGTATTGAGCTGGGATCCAGTTTGTATTTATCCAAACAAATTTCACGAAAATTTTCAAATATATCGCATAAAAGAAGCACATCTGATTTTAAATAAAGATCTGAATAATTCCCCAAGTTTTTACATTCAAATAAATTCCACACATCATTAGCACGTTGATAATCCGCAATCGATATGTGTTCATTATTTAAATTATCATAAAATTCCTCTTTAGCTGGTAATTCCAATTTATTTAATTTTTCTAAACTATCCAAAAAACTATATGGAAACACACCCTTCTGTCTCATTAAATTGAATTTGGCATTATCGTTATAGAAACTTCGTGTTACTGACAACGTCTTAGGGGTACGAGATTTGAAAGTGTTTGGAAAAATTCCCCGAAGGTGCCTGGATACTGGCTGGGGTTAGTTAAGTGACCACCACAAATTTGTATATTAAAAAAAAGTTGTTGGGCGCCAGTGGCAGCGTGTTAACTAGATCTCGATCCCGGGTCGTACTTGATGTGATTGATCTCAGGGTGTGTTGCTTTAATCAACAAAGGAGTTATAGTACTTGCACTTACCTTATAATGAAGGTCTAAGGTGAACTTAAAAAATAATAGCACTGGCACTTGAGCTTTATATGAATAGCAACCGGTGTAACCGGAAGGGTTCACCATTAATGACTGGACTAGTAAAAAATATTGGAATAAATTCCTAGCTCTGTTTGATGTTAGTATATTTGGCCTTGACCACCTGAAAGTTGGACGGGTTACTTCAGTTACACATCACATCAACATAAACAGTTTAATACAATAAGTCATTAACAATATAAAATAAATGCTCTATGATTCTATAAGTAGCCAATGTAATAGTATCAGTCGATCGCGATACAGTTTATGCCAGGCGGCAATGTCAATGTTCTAGTTCAATAGCCAATAAATAGTTCTCTTACCCTCTTGGAGTAAGGTTACGTCTCGCTTTGATAATCCTGAGCGTTACAGAAGACTCACTAGGGCTTAACACGACGTACGTATTGGTTTAAAGAAGCACGCACTAGATACACAGTAGTATTTGTTAAAAGTTCGAAAAAATCCTCGGCAGCGGACACACACGTCCAATACGAGTATTTGTTGAAAAAGTCTTGACTACGGACACACACGGTCAATACGCGTACATGTAGAAAAATTCCTGACTACGGACACACACGGTCAATACGAGTATTTGTAGAAAAATTCCTGACTACGGACACACACGGTCAATACGAGTATATATATAGAAAGGTTCGTAAAGTGTAGTTGTAGGTTATAAACACCTCACACTCGCGTTGGTTTACACACGAATGAGTTAAAGTAAGGTTAGGTTGTATACACTTCACAGCGAACACGCATGCACAAGGTAAGCACTCGAGATGATGATATATCAACGTTTAATAACTAAACTAATTTGCTAAGGCTGTGTCAACGTTAGTTAACCATTCGTTATAACCAGTGATAGTGGGAGGGAACGACCGATATTCGATTAAGTCAACCAACCGCTGTCACCACATCTGATTTAACTCTTGGCCGTTGAATTCAACGCAGGTCGTGGCAAACCCTTAATATATCGAAGTCTCGAAATCGATAGATTAACGGCAACTGTCGACAATGAATGCTTCCTCGTATACAGGGGCTTCGCAACGTCCTGAACTAAAGATACAACACTAGCTAAACACTTTGCACAATACACAATTCACTTCTGACACCTGCCCAGACAGGTCTTGCTCGTTCACTCTTCTTTGGCTTCAGCCGAATGGTCAAACCGACGCAATTGCGAGGGTCGTTAGCTATGGGGTCAACACAGATACTAGACTATTACTAGAACGCAATAAGAAGACATGGATAATAAATAAAGGTATATATTAAACAATCATCATAGTACATATAGAGCCTCACCTAGCAAGGTCTGCCACCATAACCACGATACCCCCACAAGGGGTCAGCGACCGCGACGGCCGCGCTTAAAGACGAGTGATCGATTGCCGAAAGAGAATTATTACATGGACGTGACTGGCAATTTAGTGAGTGGGTTTTATAGATTTACTGTTAGAATTAGACTAAAAATTTAAGGTAATATTCTCCAAAAGGGGTATATGCCGTTAGACGTCTGTGGATATTTCAGAAAGGGGAAATCTCTTCGAATGCTATCTCACAAGGCGGTCACCTGGTAATAATGGGGAAGTGCCCCGGTACCCGTGCGTACCGCACTGAGGCTTATCCTGGCTTGATTTAATCAAAAATGGCGGATTTCCATTTTGCGAGATCATTGGGAGGTCTCCCACTATATATATGGAAATGACCCGAGACCACTTCATGTCGCCACGTGGCGTCGCAAATTCCGCTATTTCCAAATTTTATTCAGTTCCTAAAATTTCAAAATGGTGCTATCAGACACGATCCCGGTAGAGACGATGACCAATGGGTAGGCGAGGCCAGCTCAACCATCCTTGGAAGCCGTAGGTCACGGACTCACTAGGAATTCCAGAACGCGAGGGTAGAGTGAACCTATGGGTCCGTAGATCAGTGCGACCACGAAGGTGGATCAGTCTATGGTAGATCAGATCAAGAGCTACCGATCTACGGTAGATTCACTCTCGCGCCTTTGTGGAGTATTCCTGTGATCTGTTAGACCGGCTTATGAAGATGATTACCTGCGCTGTAATCATCATAATTAAAACCCCAGTCCGTCCATAGAGGATTCGGCACTGGCAGAGGATAATGCATATCCTTGGTCGTCTCTACATGCTGCATCGTGCCTGGATGCGTTCGTTCAAACATGAGATATGGGCCGAAAAAGATAAAGGGAATTTTGGAAACTGTACTGAAAATCGTCTTAAAAATTTTATAAAAAATCCTGATATGCATGGATTCACGCATATCAGGCAAAAATGAAGGAATTTTGGGTTTAGGAACTGACTTGAAATTCGACATATTTTTGATAAAAAAAATGGTGTACATGGAACAGATGTTCCACATACACCATTCAAGCCTTAGCTTGTGTGCTTATGTCTAATTGGGATCTTTTGCTTAAAACTACTTTCACAGCATCTCCTGGGTTCGATAACACTCCCCTCCTTTTGAAAATTCGTCTTTTGGAATCGATCACTATTACTCTTTGTCACTGCTTAAGATTACTTAATAATATTTTAAAATTAATTACTTCCATCAGGAAATAAATAAAAGAAATGGATATATGGATCATAGGATTTATTAACAACTCTTGTGGGAATATGGTGGTGGTGGTATGGTTAACATTGATAGATAGAACACAATACAATTTATACAATTATTGGCCGAATGGTAGTATGGGACTGAACATTTAGAATTTATAATAATTATTGGCCTCATAGGTTTAAAAGTAGAATGGATCATAACATTGGTAATTTATAGAATTATTGGTCAAAAGTGGACTTAACATATTTATCGAATGAACATATATGGAAAACATGATAGTGTCTTTGTGCACTGTTTTCTGAATCTTCTGTCTTGCTCTTCGATCTTCGTCTTCTGTCTTCGTCTTCGTCTTATGTCTTGGGAGTCCATCCTCTAGGAGAATGCTGCACTCCACTGCTTGGCTCGTTCGTCTGGAATCTGCCAACATACCATTGGGACTGGTGGATCATTGCATTGGGAATTTATGGTTAGGATCTCAGGATAGGATCAGCATGCATCTATTTATGTTCAGGCTGTGAACATAAATCAGTACGTATTAGTTAAAATTGAAACAAAGGATACCGCAGTATCCGACTGTAAATTTGGACTTTAAAATTTCTGGACATAATCTCATCACTCTTATTTTCTCCTCGCGTGTGGACAGCGAAAGGAGAGACTTCTCTACGGAACGTCTTTTGGAAAATAACTTGAATTTGGGAGTTTAACATTTGTCAAAGGAATTATGAGTCTTCGCTCTCTCTCGAGATTGAAAGGATTACAGGAATTTTGTGGAATATTTTCAGAAAGGATATTTGCTTCAGAGGAACCCTCTGTAAGCGGAATAGTCTGGTCAGTGGTTTGCTTGGAATCATTGGTTCGAATAGAATTTTGGTCATGTACTAGTGTGGAAGGATCTGGATCATGAATGGAAATATCAGCATGCGAAGCTGCTTGCGAACTGGTTTCCGGCCCTTCGGAAACGCTACCCTTTGTCTGCTTCGACGCAGGTTGCCTTCTTACATTCGAGACAGCTACGCTGGCTGTATTAGGGGTATGAATTTGGACTTGGACGGAAATTGGATCATTGGAATGCTCTGGTCCATCGTGCGGATCGCCCACTGAAGAGTCATCGGAATCGTCTTCACTGGATGCGAATCCTACTTCCTCCGTTGGTTTCACAAGTCTCAGATCGTTCACATGTAATCGGGATAGATGTTGGTCTTTCTGGATAATATAAACCTCATTTGACACTTTCTCTGTCACCCTATGTGGCCCAGTCCACGATGGTATAAATGCTTGTTTGTCTTTTCGCACATTTTTAGCCATAACTCTGTCTCCAACTTTTAAAACGATAGGAGTGACTGCTTCCTTAGGGGCGTATTTTTGTCTATACTGTTGTGAATTTTGACTTATATTTTGCACGATAGCTGGTCTGGTTAATGTGGGTTGTCTTTCTTGGAAATAGCTTTCTATCTGCCATTCGCCTGCTTCTGCTAGTTCGTAGCCTAGAACTGCAAAGCTTGGGGTATATCCTGTGGAAGCGTTCCTACGTGTTCTTAAATTGTAAAGCATTTGTACAATGTACATATCCCATGTGTCTGTTGCCTGATTGAACATAAGAGATTTTAAAATCTTCTTGGCTTCTTGCACCTGTCTTTCTATTGGATTTGCTTGTTGATGATAAATGGGCGTATAGAAATTTTGAATATGGTTGCGTTTACTGAACTGAGTATACCATCCACTTTGGAAATGTCCTCCTTGATCTGATATGATAGTCTTCGGCAAGCCAAATCGAGATATCCAGTGCTCCTCCAGAAATCGGACTAAAGTTTCACCATTCACCTTTACGAAAGCTTGCGCTTCGGTCCACTTGGTAAATAAATCGACCGTCATGACTATAAATCGATTACCAGTGTCCTTAGCGCGTTTGTATGGTCCCAAGATATCCATACTGATCACCTCAAAAGGGTATTGAGGTTCATGACACCGTAATGGGGCTTCCGGCTGCACTTGTCGTCCTTTAACAGATTTGCACACTAAACAATTTTGAATATATTGGCCTACTAGCCTGGACATGTTGTTAAAATAATAGGTTCTAGATATGGTCCGAAAGGTTTCATCCCTTCCTGGATGGCCGACACCAGTCTTGTCGTGAAAATGTGATATGCTCTCTTTGATCTTACGCTTAGGTACCACTAAATAAATTTTGTCTGAAATCAATCTCATAAGTATGCCATTTCTCACTTGATGAGTTGAGTAAAATTTCTGGTCTTTAACCGATCTCTCATTTATAGTTCGTTGACTGAGTTCAATCCAACGACTAACTTTCTCCCTGATGTTCGTAGAATCCTGTTGACTTTCTATAATTGATTGATAAAGTTCCAAATGGGTGATAGCCAAAATATTTTCTTTTGATTTGAATTTAGGCGGAAACATTCGCTCTTCATCGAGATGCTCCAAACTTGAATTTTGAGGATTCCTACTGAGATAATCGGCCAAAAGATTTTCTTTGCCTGGACAGTGTTCAATTTTGAAAGAATATTCTTGCAACAACAACGACCATCTTGTAAACTTCGTTTTCTCATCTCGGTGCTTATCCAACCACAGGAGAGCCCTATTATCAGTTCGGACGATGAAAGGTTTGTCTGCTAAGTAAATCTTATATCGCTTAACGTAAGTAACCACACTTAGACATTCTAGCTCGTTTATGTGATATTTTCTCTCTGTAGGAGACAAGGTATGACTTGCATAAGATATAATATGTCTTTCACCTCCATCGCCGAACTGATATAAAACTGCTGCCATGCCTAGTAGACTAGCATCCGTATGCACATTTAATGTGACGGCTGCGCTTGCATCTGCGAAACAAGTTTTGATACTCTTGGTTGAGTTTTTGTCAAAGCCAATCTCATGTCATCCTGAACATCCAATTTATTCCTAGTTTTCGTCTTGATTTGCACAAGAGTTGAAAATCCACTTTCGCAGAGATAGGTGGAGGCAAAGGGTACTAATACTTTGAAAGCCAGCATGGAGACTTTAGGATACGAGCGACCCATAGCACACCAAAACTGAGTCAAGACTGATCCATTTTCAGTGCCATTCAGGAGTGTTCCTGGCAAATTATAAACTGCGTATCTAGCGAAGCCAAAATTGTGCTCAAGCGTTCGAGATTGTGCATCAATATTTAATAAACTACTGGCTCACTTCTACTGCTTTTGATTTGAAACAAATTTAACTTACTTACTATTTTTTATTTTTTTTAAATAAGTGGCGACCCACTAAAAATCCCACCGCGACCTCCTTGGGGATCACGACCCACAGGTTGGGAACCACTGTGTTAAGTTCATTAGCAATAGCTAGAAGTACTCGTAGTGTTTGGAGCTTTGCCACGGGAGAATAAATTTCTGAATGATCAAATTCTTCTTTTTGCTGAAAACCTCTTGCTACTAATCGAGCTTTATATTGCAAAGGCTTCCCATTATTGTTTCTTTTAATTTTAAAAACCCACTTGGCCTGTATTGGCTGTTTACCATCAGGTAAATTTACCTCAGGCCAGGTGTAGTTTTCAAGCAATAATTGAAATTCTTGATTAATTGCTACTTTCCGAAGGTGGCTTTCTGGACTTTTCATAACATCATCATAACCCTGGGGAATTAAGTCGCTTTCACTAAAATAAGTTAAATCAAAATCATCAAGATTCTTTGGTTTAGAGATTTTATTTCTTCTTCTCAACCTAGGCTGTTCCTCTTCTTCATCATGTTCTCCATCTTCTTGGGAAGGATTCTCTTGACACATTTGACTCTCAATGTCCATAAATGACTGATTATCAGCAATTTCTTTTTCTTCATCATGAGTTTCAAAAATGATTACATCAGTTTTCTTGATATTGTTTTTGCTCTCATCTTCGAAACGATTACTGTTCAGAAGTTCAAATCCTTCTTGTAATTCATTAAACTGTTGCTGTACGTTTGACTCAGGCTCAAAAATGACGTCTCGAGCAGTAGTGACTATGTTCTCAACTGGAAAATATATTCTATATCCTTTGCAGTTATCGTCATAACCCACGAAAATCTCTTTCTTGGATTTAGAGTCCCACTTTTTACGTTTTTCTTTGGGGACATGCACATGTACTGGTGAACCAAAAGATCTAAAGTGATCAATGTTTGCATTTTTCTTTAAATAACTCGTAAGGATTTTTACTTGGAATCGAACTTGTTCCGGTACGATTCAAGACATATGTTGCAGTAGTAACAGCTTCAGCCCAAAATTTCTTAGGAAGATCTGCAGCACATATCAAAGTTCTTGCCAATTCAACGACTGTGCGCATTTCGCGCTTAACTTTACCATTTTTGTTCAGGTGTATAAGCTATAGTTCTTTGATGTCGTATTCCATTGGCTTGAAGTAAACTTCTAACTTTGTAGTTGACAATTTCTGTTCCATTGTCTGACCTTAACACCTTTACTTTGTTACCAGTATTTTGTTTAGAGCTAGCTAGAAAAGTTTTAATTTTATCGACAACTTCAGATTTGCTCTTCAAAAAATATGTACATCTATAATGTGAATAATCATCTTTTATCAACAAAAAATACTTGGAACCACCAATACTGTCAGTCTCCATTGGTCCGTTTAAGTCTATATGCACAATTTCACATGGTGTAGTGGTAACAGTGGAACTTCTTTGAAAAGGGAGTCTATGCTGCTTTCCCTGGACACATTTATCGCAAAATTCAAAATTTGGTTTTGTGTAATCAATGTTAAACTTCTTCAATACCGATTTACAATATGGTATATTTTGGATGTGCGAGAAATTCATGCCATTTCTTCAATGAATAAACAGGAGTTACAGTATTAACCACATCAGTATCCAACTTAAAATCAAGAATAAAAACCTTTCCTTGGCGATGAGCTACTGCTTTGACTTTATCTTCCATTATTAATGTACACTTATCTGAAGTACCTACTACATTGTAACCTTTATCAAGAACTTTACTTAATGACAATAAGTTAATTTTCAAATTTGGTACATATAAGACATTTTTGATCATATGTTTGGTCCATTCTGAACCATCAAAAGATAAAATCGGAATATTACCAATGCCTGTAGCATTAAGAAGTGTACCATCACCTATTTTTACCAGTCTCTCAGTGATCATCAAAGTAGTAAACCATAATTTGTTGCATGACATATGTTCGCTGGCACCACTGTCAAGATACCATTTCGTATTTTCAATACTATCATTGTTGTACATTGCCATACTAATGAAGGCACCAGAAGGTTTTGTTTCTCCAGAATTTTTACTATTTTCTTTCCTAAGCCTATTTCGACAGTTTTAATAAAATGGCCTGGCTTTTTACAGTAATGACAGATTGGCACTTCTATACGATTATTACGAGAATCTGTGCGATTATTAATATTTTTGTAACACTTAGAACGCAAATGACCCAGTTTGCCACAAAACGTACATTTTACTTGCCGTGAAATAAAAGCATCATTTTCATTGCTAGAAGTAGTGGGTTTATCTTTGGTCATTCTTTCCTCTTCAATGAGAAGACGAGACACTAAATCGTTATATATTTGTTTATCAGAAGGTACGGATTCCCATGCAGATACGAAATGACTATATTCAGGTGGAAGGGGCGTCAGAACTTTAAGTCATTATCATATTATCAGAAATAGCTTCTCCAGTATTTTTCAAATGATTTATTATTTCTTCTAGTTTCGAAATATGTAACGCTATCCCACCTCCTTCATACTTGTTATTTAAAGAATTTATTAAATGGACACTAACTTCAGATCTCTGCTCATAAACAGACAACAACTTCGACCACATTTGAAAAGCACTTTCGCATGATAACAAATGAATAAGCGGCCCTTCCTCCAACCTAGTGACAATGCATTCCTTTGCTTTATTATTTCTCTGCGTCCAATCTTTAAAATCCTTTTCGTAAGTTAGACTTGCAATTTCCGTAGGTTTTATATCCATCTCAACTACTTCCAGAAAGATGATTTTTATTTCAAATTTCCAGATATTCCAATTTTCTTTACCTTTTAATTTCAAGGCACTAATTTGCTCCATGTTTATCGACCGACAATAGAAATATTACAATTTGTCGTTATTTTTGCCTTAACAACTTCACCACAAAGTTTTTTGTATTAAAGAACTGTTAATTATTTTCCACTTTATTAGTTACGAGTTATAAGCTGTCGGGGCCCATAACCTGTGAAAATATCCTTATAAAACTGGTGGAAATATCAATAAGTTTTATCTTTGACAACTTTTATTATTTAATATATCTGATTACTTGTCAAAAACTATAACTAACTTGATTATTAATTCACAATTTTAATTGATATTCAACACACAGCAACCTAAGAGGAAAGCAGAAATTGTGAACTTCACAAAAATTTGTAAAACAACGGCCATTCTGTTTCAAGTTTGACAGATCATATAAATCGTGCACAATCTGTGGCGAAATTATAAACTAACATCAGTGAACGTTAAAATTTTAAATTCAAAACTTTGGATAATCTAAAATACGAAAATTGACTAAAATTTGGACAATCTAGTTTAAGAAAACGTTTGTAAAAAAGTTTAACCACACAATTTTGTCACTAGTTAAGTTAGCTCAGGTGAATAAGAAAAACCTTGTCATTTCATCAATAAAATTTTTATTGAAACTTGTTACGCAGAGCGACATCTTTTAATTAAAAGCAGAACTAAAAATAATTACAGTAAACTAATTCATAGCCAAGAATTTCCAGACTTTAACTATATTCACAGATATTTCAAATGTCAATAGATTGCTAATAACATACAACATTCAATTTCATAGATTTTATTAAAATTTTTATAATTAAAACATAAAAATAATTCAAAGTTAGTTTCCCAAAGTCTCGAACGAAGTCAAGCCCTGAAATAAAACAGACAAGGAGTAAAAAGACTCCAAAATAAGCAGTTTTCATTTTAATGTACAGAGTATTATTTATTTATGAAGCAGATGCTGCTAAGCAGGTAAGAACCAATAAAATATCTTAAATGTGTATGAATGCATAACTAAAAGTACAATTTCTATAAAACAAAAATAAAAATTCTCAATTCCAAAACAAATCAAAATTAAATTAAATAAAAATAAATTCAAAAATCATTACATATTTGGCATCCCATAACGCGTGGTTAATCAAATCAAAAGTATCATTACAATATATTCCAAATCTTAGCTCAGAACTAACAATGTTACGAAAACTTACCTTAGAATCAACACCTTAGAAACACACTTTTTTGGTCACAAAATCAACCCTTATCTGTTCAAAATAAAAGAGTTAATATCCCAAATAAAATCTTCTGGAAAGGATGTCAGTTTTGTTTGGGTTAAAGCACACATTGGACTCGAGTACAACGAACGAGTTGATATTCTGGCTAAGGAAAGCTCTAATTCGGGACCTCTCCTGAATGAACAGTTATGCATAAATGATATATCCAATATAATAAAATTAAAGTTAGGAAAAAAGTGGGAGCATTTATGGAACCAGTTTTGTTTCACAAATCCTACGAAGTATACCTTTATTCACCCTGATATCCCGAAAAAATTTTGGCACGATGATTTACCTTTCCCCATAAAATATATTACAACTCTCATACGCTTAAAGTTTGGTCATGCTTGCTACCCGGCCCACCTGTTCAAAATTGGAATTTTCAACTCGGCAAACTGTCAACACTGTAATATGTTAGGAGATCTGGATCACCTTTTTTTTTGGCTGTGATAAATACAAAGATGCAACTACCACACTAATACGTAGTATTGCTCGAGATTGTGATATCTACGCTCCTTTCAATTTAATTTCCCTGTTAGCAACCGGTTTAAGAAAAGTATATAACATTCTTATACATTTTATAATTGATACCAAAATAAAACTTTAATAGGTGAATATAATAACATAGCTTTGCTTCCATGTGTTTAACCATGTGTATATCTCCGCTTTTCCGTGGTCTGTTTTGTAATGTGTAATTTATAATGACCTGAAAGACCCCAGGTCGAGAAGCGAGTGCCCCTGTATATCCTTTTGTTGTCGTCTTACTCAATATTAGATTTTTGTGTTAGGTCGATTATAGGTTAACTTAATATTTTAACTTCGTTTAATAGGTTTAATCATAATTCACTCCGTGACTGGCTGCATGGTCTACGACCTCTGGCTGCATGGTCTACGACCTAAAGCCACAAAGAAAAAAAAAAAAAAAAAAAAAAAAACACCTTGGAAGTGGGAGGCCAATGAAAATTTAGAATTTAATAAGATAAAACATATTGTGTCCGATTTAAAAACGCTTCGGTATTATGACATGCAGAAGCCATTAACCATAGAGTGTGATTCCAGTAGCTATGGTTTAGGTGTTGCAGTTTATCAAGACAGTGGAATCATCGGCTATGCATCTAGAACTTTAACTAAATCTGAACAATCATTTGCCCAGATTGAGAAGGAATTACTGTCCATACTATTTGCATGTGTTAGATTTGATCAAATACTTATTGGAAATAAAGCAATAATTAAAACAGATCATAAGCCTCTGTTAAGTATATTTAAAAAACCATTGTTGAAAGCCCGGAAAAGGCTTCAAAAAATGCTTTTGGTTTTACAGAGATACAATCTGGAACTACAATTTGTAGCAGGGAAAAACAATGGAGTTGCTGATGCATTATCAAGAAGTCCATTAGAGAACAACGGCAAAGTCAGCTACGAACAGTTACGAAATACAAATATATTTAAAATCAAAAGTGAACAAGAATTGTTTGAAACCTTTCAAAATGTGAAATTAATTGAAAATGTACAGTTGACAGAGCAATGTGTAAAGAATATACAAGAAGAAACTGCAAGAGATTCTACTCTTCAGAAACTTATATTACTAATCATCAATGGATGGCCGAAAAATATTGATCAAGTGTCAGATGATTGCAAAATATACCATCAATATAAGCACGAACTCTCTGTATAAGATGGCATCATTTTTAGAAATGGCAGAATATTAATATCATATTGCTTAAGAAAAGATTTAATCCAAAAACTCCATGTCAGTCATAATGGCATAAGCCACACTAAAATTAACCAAAAACAATATATTTTGGCCAGGAATGACAAATGAGATAAAAAACAAAATCAAGGAATGTGACACTTGTGCAAAATATTATGATAGTCAGTAAAAACCGCCCATGCAGTCTCATGAGTTGCCACAATACCCATTTCAAAGTGTTTCTATTGATGTGTTCTTTACCACTTACAGTAACAGGCCTACCAAATTTTTGGTCACTGTTGACCACTATTCTGATTTATTTGAGTTGGATATAATTAAAGACATGACACCTTCATCCATTATTAAGTGTTGCAAACTTAATTTTAGCAGAAATGGTATTCCGATGAGGGTATGTACTGATAATGGTACCAATTTTATCAACAGAGAATTTAAGAGCTTCTGTGAAAAATGGGACTTTGAGCATGTAAGTTCTTCGCCTCATCATCAGCAAGGAAATGGCAAAGCAGAGGCAGCTGTCAAAATTGTCAAGAGAATAATAAAGAAAAGGGAGGATAGTGGAGAAGACCTCTGGTATTCTTTGTTACACTGGCGGAATACCCCCAATGTGCTCAATTGCAGTCCAACACAAAGGCTATTTTCTAGAAGCACGAGGTCTGGAGTGCCATCATCAATTGAAAAATTGAAACCCAAAATGATTACAAATGTAGTCGAGGACATAGAACTGCAACGACGTCGTAGTAAATATTACTATGACAGAAAAACAAAACCATTCCCAGAATTGGAAATTGGTCAACCCGTCATGGTGCAAGCTTACCCTGAAAATTCTACACAGTGGTCCAAAGGCACAATAAAAAATAAGTTAAGTGATACATCATATATGGTCAGTGTTCAAGGTTCTCCATTACGAAGAAACATTGTTAACATAAGACCCCATACATCTTCCAATGAGAACAACATGAGAGCAACTCTTAAGAATAGTCAAGAAGATTCTGTTTCACCATTCAAACGCTCTCCAGAGAAACAAATAAGACAGGACAATTCAAATATTGACGAGAACATTTCATCTATGTCCACCAATAGGCTTGAAACAAGGCGACCAGTCCAGTTAAGGAAATCTTTGGAGAAAGATGACAAAATACATGAAGGAAAAGTCGAGGATGAGGACATTGTTAGACAATCAATTGGAAGACCAAATCGGCAAGACTTTGAATTAGACATTTAACACATATACAAGTACTTAATAATAATAATAATAAAGGAAGTTTATTAATTTACCCATACAATATGATAATAAAACTTAAATAAATAATATTTAGTAAATTAAATGGTGCAAGATCAGACTAATCTGCTCTTCCTCTTGAACCAAAAAAAAAAAGAGAGAAATACTAGCTAAAAACTGAAAAATAACAAAAGAAAACAAATTGGTAAACTACTAATTAAGAAACATTAAAGTTAATTACAATATTATACTTACATAAATAAATTTAAATCAATTTAGTGCTGCTGTCTACATTTATCCCAATTACTTGCTTAGAGAGTAATTCCTTTTTAATCTTTAATTTAAATGAATTCAGAGATATTTCTTTATTGACAAATGATACGTTGTTCACATTTATTGTTAGCTTAATCAAGCTTAAACTTTGTATGAATTAGAATTTATTTTATAATATGGATAGGATGTTGTATATTGCATCTTACTGATAGAATAGAAAAGGTCTTTAGTTTTATGAGCTCGGCAACAGCAGCCAACTTCATAGGGCAGAGCGAGCTGTCAAAAATAGGTTTGCAATGAGATAAGTGATCCTGTAAGTAAGACGATAAAAAACTGAGCTTTACAGTCGTGTTGTTAATTTATAAGTGTACAGCACTAAATATAACACATATGTCGTAATAACTTTTATCCTATGTGATGTTCACGGTGTGATAATTAAATTAATTGTACTTTTAAACAGTTTATCTGGTGGCACGTCATAATGACATCATTATGTCATTTGTTTATAGTGACATAAGTAAGTTCATTATGATACTAGTATCATAATGAAATTCCAGAAAGCACTGGTGCTATAATGAGATTCAAAAAGTACTATTACAATAATTTTATTTGATTTGTGTAAAAATTCTATATCTTTACCATCAATAAAATAAGTTTAGAAGAAAATATATGTGCTAGATCAAAAAATTTTATTCAAAATACAATTTAACTAAACTAATTATTATAAATTGCAAAAGAACAATTAAAACTGAACCTTCATTTATCATCACATTCTTCGTGTTGTTACTGGTACACCATTCCTCATTACGAGCAAACACAGGTTCATATACAAGCCGTGATTTTTCAGGCAAAAGAGAGTCCACGACATTTCCTGCAATTTTTTCCAAATCGGAGGGTAAACTTTCATCATACTCACCATATAATGTTTTAATTCGTTCAATACATATTCAATTTGCAACATATAGCAGTGCTTGACAGCTAAATAAATAATTTGTTGATGCGTTGTCAAGGAAACGGTAAGGAACAGGTCACTTACTATTTTTTAAATAAATAACTTAATGCACCTGTCATCGTTTTAAAAATACAAAATTTTAAATTTTTAGAAAAATATAATTTTACATTGATATGCCACACCAGATAAAATTTTGTATGTAATTTGGATCATAAAACACGCATTATGGTACACGCCGTGTCATCAGACTCGGCTAACGCCTCGTCTGATGATATTCACGGCTAGTACCATAATGCTTGTCTTTATGATCCTTATTACATAAATAACTATATTTATATATACTTTTATGCTGTTTTTATGGTGCAAGTTAAAATACGCTATGCGGTACCTTCCACCAATTGTATGTATTACTCATTACTCATGCAATAAGTTATATTTATTTATTTATTTTTGTTTAGAATGTTTTAACATATTTCATAGACAAAAAAATTGCATCTAAGGTTTTCACTTTTCTTTCCTTTTAGAATAATTTACAAGAATTGTATTTATTTGAAAAATATATGGTAATAAAGAGTTTTATTTTACTTTCAAATTAATGTGTTCGACCGTACGTAGCTATAAACCATAATGTGATACTTTATGGTATATGCAATGTCAAATTTGCATTTCAATGAAAAAAAAATTCATAGTCCTTCGCAAAGATGCAACCGGAGGAGACATTGGAAATGACGAAGTGGAACGCAAATCTTGTGAAATTTCGGATGTGATAAAAATGAAAATCTGTTGCAAAGTGGTAAATAGTTATTTCATTAACACAAGACATTTTCAAAAAGTAAAATCGTATTATCAGTACTTATTTTTATTTGGAAATTAAAATAGAAAGTTATTTTATTAATAAAAACACCCACAAAAACATTTTCACAATTAAAACTATGGTATTATACAATTTTTTTTCACTAACAAACATTTTTAATGTTAAAACTAAAATAATTTAAAATAATTTCGTGATGATGAAAAGTGATTCCTAACAATTATAAATACCGATATCGTTTAATCGCAAACTATTAAACGCAGCTAGTACAGACAAAGTGTGCAAACTAAACAAGAACATAGCGAATTCGTTGAAACTTGACATATACATATATTTCAAGAAACTGAAGAATCCCGAACCGTAAGGGGTGTGTCGGAGCCGCCTACTTGAAAAACCGTGGGATGAACTAGGTTCTCACATGCATAATAAAAATTGTCAATTGAACCATGAGAAATTTTCAAAAAATAAGAATGACATTATATTTTCATTTATAGAGAAATATTAATTTTTTACTTTTTTATTAAATTATTTTTAACAATTTTACGTTTGTTTCCTTTATTTTCTGTTTGTTTATCCGTGAGTGAATTCTGCAAAATGAAAAAGTACATAATAATTGAATAAGTGCGGATTTTCGAGTAGTCTAAAACTTTATATTATATTGAATGAAACACACTTTGTAACTAAAGAAGATCGGAGTCGACAGCATCTAAATCTTCTACGTAATTTAGATTCTCGATAATTTTATCCATGTATGAATTTAGACATTGTACCTATTCCCTGACAATTTCCGTAAATTTGTGAGCATGTTAAACCGGCTTTTGTTGCGGTTGCAGGAGATAAGCTGCAATATTGATTCTGCTGTTGGCACAAAAAGTGTTGTCACAGGTTGTAGGAGCCGCTAATTTTCTTCTATCCACTCTTGTGGATTTTTTTCATTGCCAAGCCATTTCGGATTTCGTTTATATCATTTCACAAAAACTTTCATTGAGGGAGGGTTACGATTACTGAATTTTGCCTAAATTTGGTTTTCACGTAGTTAACATACGTCGCACAAATGTCTTTATAAGTTTTATTTGTCTGCCTTATAACTGGATGCAATAAAAATCCACCTTCAAATTACATAAATAATAAGTATGGAGTTACAAAGACTTCGCAATTTTCTTGCTTATTTTATGAATTTCGGTGTATTTTGACTATACTGTAATCCTGTGACATATCGTTGGATATGAGAGGCGATTGATAGATGAGTCGAACATACATATTATTTTGCTCCATTTCAAATCACCCCTGTCTTTGTAAATTCCGAAAAACTACAAAATTTTAAGTTAGTTAGTTTTCGGCTATGCATATTTCGACGAGAAAAAATGAAATAAGCTGTTCGATGTGCTTCTCAATGTTAAGTTGTGTTGGAGATTGTTGGGCATGACTTTTTTAACGAAGCAATAATCTCACATGAAACACTTTTTTGTTTACTTTTGCTTAATCTATCTCATGTTAAAGTAATGGCACTCAAACCTTCAATACTCGGTAGTACGTACAAATCAGATATCGACAAACTGGCAGAGCAACCCCGGTCCTAAACCCACCCTTATGATTTTTCAAATTGCAAGGCATTGAAAAAATTTAAAAAATTGCAAAAACACGAAAACTTCAAACACTATTTCCAAACGAATTTTCGAGAGACTGTTCTGGTAAGAAATCCAAGGTAGAGGATTGAACCTAATAGAACTACATCGTGAATTGCACGCTCTGATTTTAGGCTCAGGAGGAGTGAACGAAAAAGTTTAATTTTGACGTCTATTGTTCTGAAACCGCTAAAATCTCAAGCGTTACATCATTCTGCCTAAGTCATGCTTCATAATATGCAACATGAAACTGATTTTCGACCTCCTACTAGGAAACCAAAAACATTTGTTTAATCCTGCTCTTGAAACATATAGTTTCTTACTTGGATACAATACTCGAAACCCTTTGTTTTGTTCACTCAAGTTGTTTATATGGCAACGTGTGGGCAAAAGTAGTGAGTGAAAATACTTTCGCCCACTCTTGTGTCACTTTCGCCCACTCTACTGTCACTTTCGCCCACTCTACTGTCACTTTCGCCCACCCTACTGTCCAATTACCAATTGCCAAACTACAATAAAATTCGGACGAAATTTTTCCATTTCATTAAATACCTTGTTATAGATTTCTCCAGCAATATACGAAACGTAGCAGCATTAGCTTCTTTTAGAATGTCTGCTGGCACAGTAATGTGATCATTTACTTCCATTATTTCACAATTTTATAAAAAATGTTCACTACGCGTCAGGTCAATAATTTTAATTTTGACAACTACAAATGTTTATATTTACACGAACCATAGCAACGCAACCTGCCATCTACGTTGATTTGCACTTCATACAAACCACGAACTAAAGTAACTTTTACAAAATTTAATAATTTTTTAATATTTTAATGGTAGGATTAAACAAAATGCTATACAACACTGGTGAATAAACGAATTCGCTCACTTGTGTGAGCAAAATTCTTACTTTCTTCACTTGTATTGTGATATACTATTCCAATGTTAAAACTTTTGTATTTATATGGTCTCTTCGATTTACCACCGTCATGTCAGACGGAACCTTTCATCGTCGAATTTGCACGCCATTTCCCTTACTAAGAGCAAAGTTTAAATATTCATTTAATTATAAAAATAAACTGTAGGTACATAAAATATATCTACCTCACATAAAAAAGAATAATCTGCTGGTTTCCAACTATCTCTTCTCATTTTGATAAACCATTATTTTCTCCTTGCTGGGACTCTGGGGAAGCGTTTCATTAAAAAGCCCTTTTTTTCAAAGTTACTGCAATTTGCTGTTGTACAACCATGCATTTCGTCCCTAACTTTTACAAATTTCAAAGCAATAAAATTCGTTTGCATGGTTTTTCTCACAAATGCATTAAGTACGATAAGTTACAAAAATGACTAGTTTTCAATTAGATTTAAATTGAATATAATATGGTATTTTACAGTTTTTCGGAAAGTGTCTTAAATAGTTTATATGGTTAGTAATGATCCACCCGAATTTTTGTTTTATTTTTAAATGAAATTGCTAAATAGTCTAAAAACGGCATTTTTTATTTCAATTTTTAAATTTCGCGCTAAAACGCTAACCGCCATGATTTGTTTGGACGTGACGTCACTAGGATAGTCAACACACGCATTCATATACGCTTTATATGGTATTATAATTAGTTTTGTGTTTTAATTGTCCAATAATGAGTTATAATATCTATCATTGGCTGAATTGCAAAAGTAGGTACAAGTATAAATACATTAGAAAAGTTGTTTATTTTAATTTCATATACTTAGTCCTTATAAGTGCCGAATGATATTACAATGAGAAACAATCATTTGGTTTAAACTTGTAAGAAGAAAACCAAAATTATTATCGAAAAGAAATGTAAGTACTCTATTTTTGTATAAATCATTTCGATGTAAGTACAGTGCACTTATATATTGTATCTTGTATGTTGTATCAACTAAAGAAATAAAAAAAACGAAAAGTAATTATTGTCATAAAATGTCAGTGTTCGTAAATTAGAGGTTATATGTTACAGTTTGTAAATAATGTTCAAAAAAAGCTGTAAATCAATAATAAATAAATAAATAAATAAATAAATAAATACACCACATGTAATTACGACCCCCTTTATCCCAGAAGGCAGAGCCTTGTGCGGGAGGGGGCTACACATTTAAAGACAAGGGACACACATCCAATAACCGTGTATAATGGAAAAATCCCTCTCACAGTATTTTCCATTGCCACGACCGGGATTCGAACCCGGGACTTTTGGGTGAGAGGCAGGTACTCTACCATCTCGACCATCAGTCATAGTAGTAGAGAAGTAAATTTTTTGTATATTAAAGTTGAAAAACAATATGGAGGATTATACTGAATATAAAATAGTAAGTTCGGTTAAAAGAATCCGTGAGTGTCAAACTGACATTAAACGTTTAAGTTAACCTTTTATAATCTGTGCGTTTCGTTTACTAAACTTTATTATAATAGTGACGTCACATACGAAGCCATCATGGCGGCTAACGTTTCAGTATAGACTAAAAATCTCACTTTTTAAAACTTGAATATTAAATTAATCTTGTATTTTTATCAATAAAAACCTATATGTTTAGGTTTCTCCATGCACAGACCATTGTATTTTCATTATTACACAATTAATTTTTTATAGTGTAAAATAAATACCCTATTAAATTATTGTCGCTTTTCCAAATTCCAAACATTGTTTGCATCCAATTACCTGTCAAATGACGTATTCACTAAATAAATAAATAAATAAATAAATAAATACACCACATGTAATTACGACCCCCTTTATCCCAAAAGGTTCTAGAAGAGCCTTGTGCGGGAGGGGGCTACACATTTAAAGACCAGGGACACACATCCAATATCCGTGTATAATGGAAAAATCCCTCTCACAGTATTTTCCATTGCCACGACCGGGATTCGAACCCGGGACTTTTGGGTGAGAGGCAGGTACTCTACCATCTCGACCATCAGCCATATGAGCATATAGTTCTTATAAAGTTTTGTAGCACCAAATTTACTTTGTACACTTAATACAATTAAATGTCAAAGTGAAGGAAGGGCGCTATCGAGAAACTGAAAATTGTTTCGAGGTCCTGAAGTCGTCCCGAGTCCGAAACTGTAATCGGTTCCGTCCTAAAGTCTGTCTGATGAGAGATTGCAATGGTGGAAGAGACGACAAAAGCGCGCTTTGATCTCATTAGTAGAGTGGTAATGGCGGAGCTGGGTTTCCCCCCACCCTTTTTTTTTGTGGTGGGGGGTAACTAGGGTAATTAGAGTAATGTAGGTAATTAGACTGATGTAATTGCAATAGAGGTAATTAGAGTATTGCAGGTAATTAGCCTGATGTAGTTGCAATAGAGGTAAGTAGAGTAATGTGCAGTAATTAGACTGATGTAATTGCAATAGAGGTAATTGGAGTGGTGCAATGCAATTGTAGTTGTAATTAGTGTATGTACTGATATGTGTATGAGTATTTCAAGTAGAGGTGGTGGGGCAGCTTCACTCCGTGTATATAAATGAGGATGAGGAGCACACAGCCATTTGTGGTGCTAGTCTCCCAGAGTAAAGACATAAAATGTATATTTGTACTTCTTGTGGTGTAAGTTTTACACGTGGTGACAATTTGCGAAGACATCAGAGGCAATCTTGTAAGAAGATACATGATAGTGGTCCGCAAGCAAAATATCCTAAACTGGAATGTAATCCTTCAACATCTACAAATATGGAAACTTGTAATTGCTGTAATGTGACTCTAAGCACAACCCAAATGAATTCCCATAGAAGGACATTGCAACATAGGACAAATTCATGTGTTCCGTTTATAGAAGGTGTAGAAATTGTGCAGAGCGCTTTCAAATACAGGATTGTAACCTATCGAGTATATAGCGAAAATAATCACCAAGACTATGTAATGTTCTTCAATGAAATTAGACCAAAAATATTAAATCTCTTCGAGGAAGTGTTACGTATTCATAATACAGTAAAAGTAAATATGGAAACGTTTGCTACGTACGTATTACAGACACAGGAACTATCTGAAATGAAATCATTTAACACTTCCAACAAAATCTTGGATCAAGCTATGGATTTGAACGATACTTTGGACACCTTTGTGGATGCTATGATTACACAAACTACGGAGTTCCTGGAACGTGATTCAGGTATTTAAACATACATTAAGGTGGAAAGAAAATGACTAATTATAATTTAATTTTAGGATGGGCCCTCGAACGAATTGCTTTTGTTGAAATCAATGTGAATAAATATAGTCCTCTGGGTGGTTCATCATATGTCAAGTTGCCAAAATCCATAGAAAACAAGAAGGCAGTGGTAAATGTAAAAAACCAGGATCAGTATTGTTTTGCTTGGGCTGTAACTTCAGCGTTGTATCCTGCAAATGGCTGCACATCTGAGACCTCATCATATCCACATTTTTCAAGAGTTTTAAATTTATCAGGTATGAATTTTCCAGTAAAATTGCGGGATATTTCAAAATTTGAGGAGATGAATAATATTTCAATTAACGTGTACGGGTTAGAAGAAAAATTTGAGAATAATAGAATAAAGTATGAAGTTGTTGGGCCTTTACGTTATTCTGAAAAAAAAACTATTTATGCATGTAAATTTGTTACTACTTTCCGGTGAATGTGGTGTAAATCATCACTGTAAGAAAGATTGCGCTAATAATCACTATTGTTGGATAAAAAACTTGTCTAAGCTAGTTTCCGCTCAAATTTCAGCTCATGATCATAAAAAGTACTTTTGTGATGGTTGCTTACTATATTTTAATAATGAGCGTCAGTTATTCCAGCATCAGAGAAATGACTGTAATCATGTTTATACAACAACACCATCGACACAATTTCGGATTGATAAATATGGTAAACAAGTACCTGAAAATATATTAAAATTTGAAAACTTTGAAAGACAAATGCAAGTACCATTTGTAGTGTATGCAGACTTTGAATCAATTCTGAAACCTATTCATACTTGTGAACCGAACCCCGAACGTTCTTATACAAATAAAACTTTTATACACGAACCTTACTCCTTCGCATATTTCATAAAATGTTCTTTTGACAATTCTTTATCAAAATTTGAACTCTATCGAGGATCTGATGTAGCCAAAGTTTTTGTATCGCGTATTGAAGCCGATGTAAGGGAAATCTATAACAGATATATGAAAGATATAGTCCCAATGGCTAAACTCACAGCACAAGAAAGACAAGACTTCCTGAATGCGACCGTATGCGGTATATGTGAGAAACCATTTAAAGTAGAGGATGTAAAAGTTAGAGATCATTGTCATATAACTGGTAAAGTAAGATTTGGTGCCGCACACTCTGTATGTAACTTAAATTACAAATTACCAAATTTTGTACCTATCATATTTCACAATATGAGTGGCTACGACAGTCACCTATTTATAAAACAGCTCTGTGCACATAAGGACAGAGTTGATGTTATAGCACAAAATAAAGAAAAATATATATCTTTCACGAAACACCTTTATATGCATGATTACGTCAATAAGAAAGGGGAGAAAAAACGGAAATTTATACAACTACGATTCATCGATAGTTTTAAGTTCTTATCAACATCGTTGCAAAATTTAGGGGGCAACTTAACTGATAACCAATTGTTTGTTACGGGAAGTTTCTATACAGATAAGGAAAAATTTAATTTAATGAGGCAAAAGGGTGTATTTCCATATAATTTTATGGACAGTTTAGAGAAACTAAATAATGTAGAGTTACCCTCGAAAGATGAATTTTACGATAACCTAAATGAAGAACATATAACAGATAAAGATTATCAGAGGGCTAACGATGTGTGGAACTTGTTTGATTGTCAGAATTTGGGCGATTACTCAGATCTTTATTTAAAATCAGACGTACTCCTTTTGTGTGACGTATTTGAAAATTTTCGTAAAATTTGTTTGGAAAAATATAAACTTGATCCTGCTCAGTATTACACTTGTCCGGGTCTCTCGTGGGACGCTATGTTAAAACTAACCAAAGTGGAGTTGGAATTATTAACGGACATTGATATGATCCATTTTTTTAAAAAGGGAATACGTGGTGGAGTAAGCCAGTGTACGGAAAGGAAACATATTGCGAATAACAAATTTCTCCCTAACTACGACCCCAAAGAACCTTCTTCATTCATCACATATCTAGATGCCACGAACCTATATGGGCATAGTATGTCGCAACAATTGCCGACAGGTGGATTCGTGTGGCTGTCCGAAGAAGAAATCATGAATTTAGATATTACGAGCATTTCAGATGAAAGCACCCATGGGTATGTTCTCGAAGTAGACATACATTATCCACAAGATTTACACGACTTACACTCAGACCTACCCTTTTTAGTAGAAAATATTATTCCACCAAAATCAAAATCGAAATTGACAAAACTGATACCAAATTTAAACGATAAGAGGAGATATATTGTGCATTATATAAATTTGAAACAAGCGCTAGATAACGGGTTATTGGTTATAAAAACACATAGAATACTTAAATTCAAACAATCACCTTGGCTTAAAAAATATATTGACCTAAACACTGATATGAGAAATAAGGCTAAGAATAAATTTGAAAAAGATCAGTATAAATTATTAAATAACGCAGTATTCGGTAAGACAATGGAAAATGTTGATAATAGAATGGATATAAAATTAGTTACCCACTGGGAGAGCGTTAGGCGGAGTATGGGTGCAAATGCATTAATAACACGCCCTAACTTTAAATCATGCTCAATATTTACTGATGATTTTGTAGCCATCCATATGGGTAAACTAAAGGTAGTCTACAACAAACCAATTTACGTTGGTTTTTGTATCTTGGAGTTGTCTAAGACAGTATTATACAACTTTTTCTACGACGTTATCAAAAAACATTTCGGCGATAATGCTTCTTTGCTGTATACAGATACGGATTCGTTGATTATAAAAACATTTACAGATAACTTCTATAATTTCATAATACAGAATCCAGACAAATTCGATACATCTAACTACGAAGAAATAAATAAATTTAATATTCATAAGGGCTTGTCGGTGTTAGGTAAAATGAAAGACGAGTTCCCCTCTGATCCTATTATTAGTTTTTATGGTACGGGTGCGAAAGCTTATTATATACAATCGGTGGATAATGAACTCAAAAAAGCTAAAGGTGTGAAGAAATCTGTTATTAGAAAGCAGCTGTCAATAGATGACTATAAGAAAATCGTTGAGCGGGGAGGTTTAATATTTAGAAAAATGAATACGTTTCGGAGTTGCTTGCATGACATTTACACAGAAATAAAGAACAAAGTGGCCTTGTCCCAACACGATGACAAACGTTTTGTTATTCCTAATACTACTAAAACATTACCGTGGGGGCACCGTGACATATCATTTTTTCAGAGCGAACAAGAACAAAATATAGAACGACTGATAGTTGCCATAAATAATATGGAGAAAAAAAATGAAAACTTGGACGCTTTACTTGCAGCAATAGCTGATTTAAGCCAATAATTAATTTAAAATTTTTATTTCATCTTCTAACGTAAAGGTCGAAAATTCGAATACATGAACTAAACTGGAAAATTCAAACTACAAAATTTCACCAATATTTAATTGTAACATTATAATACAAAATTATTGTGATAATTTTAAGTACTTTCAAATAATAGAATAAAAATATCTAAATAAAAATCACAGTGTTGTTATTAGTAAACCTTTCTCCCAAAATAAGTTAAATATCGATTAGGTTAAATCGTAAATTATAAATAATGTAGGTAGTGACTTGAAGAGGTGTGTGTAATGATACAGTTTTACAATGTAAGAGTAGGTGACGTTGCTAAAACTAAAATGTCGTTTTATGCTGCAGTCAGGAATGTGATGTCATTTCAAATAGAAAGTTGTTGCGTCAGTTATTCGATGTGCGCATGACATTTAGAAAAGTTTGACGTCACTTTGTAGCGGGATTCTGTTGAGACAAAGAAAATCAACAGTGGGGTGAAAGCTTGGCTTGCATAAATCACGTGATGTCGTCCAACCAATGAGAGACGAGAGTGGTCACCCACTCCCTACCGTTGGAGGGGGAAGTTAGCTTGGCTTGGGTTTGAGGACGCTTACAAGATTCTTTCCGTCTTCGCCTGTGCTAGTGTGTGCAAGTGTGCTCTCGTGAATTTCATTGCTCAGTTTTTGTGAATTTGTGAACAAAATGGTAAGAACCGTTAAAAACGTATCATCTGCTGGTGGGCGTAAAAGGCGCTCGTCGACACCGCCACCAACTGTACCGCCCTTGACTTTAATGACGTATTTGGCTACGTTTAAACCATCACCTGACGCATCTACAGCGTCAGGTTCCGCCATTAATGGCGGTGCTGTGAAGTCAGCAATACAAAATCCATCCTCTGGCAGAGTTAATGTTTTAAACAACATTATTGTTAAAGATGGTATTGCTGCTGACGTTGGGGGCGCTTCGTGTTCTAACGAAGGCGGTAGTCAGCTAGCGTATCATGGGCACCATCAGCAGATGCACGGCAATATACATCCTGGCGCAGATTTACCTGTTTTGCACCTTGAAGATGGTGACCTAGGCAATACCGTCAATGTCACCGTATCCAGGGGTAATGCAGGTAAAGCCGTTCATACCCCGAAATTACATGGTTTGGCTTTAAACAAAAAATTTAAAGTCACACCATCTACTTCAGGGTGTCAGGATGTACGCGCATCTCATCCGCGCAAATCATCTATGTCTCTGGTGGCACATGACTCCGATGACGACTTTTTGCCTAGTGTTAGCACTGGTAATGTAAACAACAATAAAAACACAAAGTCGTCGTCGGCGCCATCAAAAGGTAAAGGTAGACGTACAGAAACACAATCCATAGACTGTGACGCGACTTTATGGGACGAAATAATGGATTTCACGCAGACAGTTGTACCTGCCCCTCTAAGTCCGCTACCTGCTTCACCAAAAAAAATTAAGGTTTCGGCAGGTAAAGGGCAGGTAAAACCGTCTGCGTCGTTTGTGGCTGTACCTCTACCTGGCAATAGCGCATTACAACAGCCAAGCTGTTCTAATGCGGTGTTGCCACCACCACGCAATGACGCATTAGAACAACCGGGTTGCTCTAATGCGGTGTTGCCACCGCCGCCAGAGGTAGCTCCGATTGTGAATGAGAATCCGCCCCCAGCACAAGCGGACTCTGATTCTGAATCGGAGGTGTTCTCGCAAGTTGACACCAAAACATCTGTTAAACAATTTTTTAAAATATACGGTCAACTTAAGAGAACACATAATTTAAATTTGAGGCTTTGTCGGGATCATCCGAAAATCTTGCGTCGTGCTGCTGATATGCGGGAAAGAGCGATGACGTTGTTCTTGAGTCGGTGCTGGAGGAGATGCAATTTACTTGAGAAGTGTCCATGATGTTAATAATTTTAAATTTGACAAACAAGAGCATTGCTGTGTGTTATATAAAGCAAACTAATCTCCACCCCCAACAGTGGCGCCTCCTACAAACATTACTTTACAGGCATCTCTATTGACGAGGGAGAGGGGGTAAACATTTAATGTATAGTGTTTTACTGAATCAATGAATAAGTCAGGTTGGCCGAGTGGTTAAGGCGTCAAACTTCACTAATTAAAATTCATAATAACATGTATCCTATGATTGGATATGAATACCCCCTCTATTATTTTAGAGTGACTCCCTCCCCACACTACTATATATATGGGAGTAATATTAAACCAAACTTAGTTGCATTTACTATTTCTATCTATATACCACGTATCGAAATGGCAAATCCATCTATTATATCTATTCTAAGACGGTTGGCGCAAGAAGATTCCAATAATTGGATGCTGTTCAATCCTGAGGCTGCGGAGATAGGGATACCTGCTGAGGCTGTGGAGATTGGAGCACCTGCTGATGTTGATGCCAATGGTGCCAACATCGATATCCAGGAAGTCATCGAAGGCGGCGAAAATGGTATAGTGGACGATGGAGTCGACGAAATGGTGGACGATGGTATAGAAGTCGATGTTGCGGACCTCATCGAGGAAGACCAGCACGAGATGGCTTTCCAGATAAAAGATATGGTGGCTGGTACAATGGACAAGGTGTGTGCTACAGCGGCCTTCGTTGTGGTATGCAGCATTGACCAGGGAAAATATTTTATGTGCACTAGGTGCTACGTATCGTATTCTCGCATGGTCGTAGAGGGGGCTGTTCACCAACACGCAAGTCTGCACAACACGGTTGAGTGGTGGGACGTACCTACCATAAAGTGCAAAGCTTGTGGCGATGACACAGTGACAGTCGGTGCCATCGAAGGTTGTTTTGTGTGCAATAATACTGGAAAAAGAACAGTACCCATATAATAGTATTAGATTTTCTAGTTTGTACTTTTTATATTATTTTTTATGTTTGTTTAATGTTTAATTATAATTTTTAATTATATTTTATTAATTTTATGTTTTATGTTATATGTATATTTGTATCATTCTTATAATATAGATTGTAGGAAAATAAAAAGGAATTAAAACATTTATGTGTATGTTTATTATCTTTCAAGTGTTAGCATCTACATTAACTATTAGGGCTAAACATTTCAATATAAAATATAGCAAAATAAATATTATAGCTAAGATAAAGAATAAATATGTATGGGCTATTTCAATACAATACTAGTTTGTTTCATGAGAAAATAAATTTTACCTCAGCTAATAGTTATGGGTGTAATACACTAAATCTAAAATTTATTAAATCGACTGATGATATTAAACTATAGCAGTTTCATCAATCCACGAACTCTGTTCTAAGGGCAATCCCAGCCATTTAACGAACAGTTTGTTTCCTTTCTTTCTTAAAACTTTCTCTACTAAATATACATCAGGATGTTTACTTTTCTGCAACTCCATTTCATAAAAACCACCCTTTATTAGTCGACCCGTCATATCTTCAAGCAGGTAAGTTGTGGGGTTCGTTACATTTATTTTTACGACTTTAAAAAGTTCTGTTGAAAAATTTGCCGTATACCCTTTTTCAAATATACCTTTGAATTTACTAATTCTCACTATGTCCCCAATATGAAATTTAGGTTTTACAAAAATTTTAATACGATTGTATGCAGTTAAACGTGTAGTAGATGTGACATCCGCAGGCTTCATACCAGTTGTACTATGCACCTTATTATTGTACATTTTTGTTATGTTGGATAGAATGTCGAACCATTTGTATTTTCCTCTAACTGAGAACTCCTTATATAACCAGTTTTTTAGGGTTCTTATTACTCGTTCTACTATTGCTGCTTTTTTCGTGCTATACGTGGAATAATGATTGATATTATGTTCCTTCATTAATGTGGCAAAGATTTTATTGTAAAATTCTGTACCATTGTCACTCTGCAAGTTGAGAGGGGTGTAACCAGAATCTTGAAAGATGCTTTTCATAGCCCAGCTAACTTGGCTACCAGTTTTATTTTTAACGGGTCTACACCACACATATTTGGAATAACAATCAATCACCACGAGAATGTAGCGGTAACCTTTATTGTCAGATGCAAATGGTTGCATTTCTGCCAAATCTATTTGCCATAAATCGCCATATCCTTTAATTATAGTCCTTCTTCTACGAAAATTTCGTCTAGCACATCTATGTAACTCGTTAACAACTTGTAATTTTTCGCTGCTAACCTCCATTATAAAATTGTCTTCAGTTATATATCAACTTCAGGCATTAGTTCTGGTGGAAATGCTAGGGCTCCGGATTGCACCTTCTTTGGTTGGAGTTCGGTGGCAATATGCTCTAATTTAGAGATTCTAGTGATTAAAGTATTGTGATTGTTTATGGCCGAACGTTTAACTTCAGAAATTACTTTGTCAACATATTTCCTCATTTCTATTTTCATTTTCTGCATCATCTCATTATTTTGTTTATTGAAAATAGTGCGATTTTCTTCTCCACTTTTTATAAGTCCCACATCAACATATTTTTTCATTTCCCCAGTAATTATATCGGCTGTATTAAAAATAGCTTTGGCAGCATTTTCATCATTTGTTTGTAGACGCTTGTTAACGTAATTACATGTTGGACCATCTTGATCATCGACAGGTTCCCCTAGATTTTTTAAACGCTTGTTTTGAACATCATAGTGATTATCTCTGGTTAGTTTAAAACCAACACCAGGTAATCCACGCAGGGCTTTTAACTTATTCACACTAGCTCTTTTACTGCGACCAAATTTGTCAATAGTGTTGTTTACAGTAGACATTTCTGACTGCATCTGATACAGTTTATAAATTACAGACTATATAATACTTATTGAGTATAATGATGTTTTATTTCCTCTTTAATACACAATTTTTTCTTCCCTAAGTTCTGATATTATTTCTATTATTTCATTGTCGTGGTTGTTATTTCCCGCCATTTTTGAACTCCATAAAAGGCGTAGACGATCCACAAGTTCGTTGGGTTTATTCCAGTAAATAAATTCTTTATCATTATTTCTATACAATTTGTGGGTAGGTACACGTCTTAATCCATAACCACTTGTTGATGATCGTGTCTCAATTGTAGAGGATGTTAATGGTTTGATAATTTTGTGAAATTTTGTACGTTTAGTGGTGTTATAGCCACTCGCTACATTGAATTTTTTGTAAGGCGCTTTTGTTTTTCTTAGTATTTCTCCATATATCTTGCTCCACTCATCATCGAGAACACCTTCTCTATTATCATCTAAAATTGGTGGGCGTTTTAGAAATATTAGATCGTACAATTTCGGACTACCTAGATACACGCCAAGTTTCTTATTTCCATACCACAGTGTAATATTTCCATGGGAAAAACGTATTTCCGCATTGCCCATAAGCAGTTTGTCTGTCTTGGGATCTACACGCACTCCATATAAAGTATCATACCTGGAATCACCAGATTCTAAATTTTGTATATGTCTTTTTACTACGTCATATCCTTTTTCTAGTTTTCTAGCTAGAGAAGTTTCAGATACGGGGGTTGTTCTTATAGACGATGGTGGAGTTTCCATGATGGAGGTAAACGGTGGATCATCATCATCGCCTAAATACTTATCAGATACTCCTTCAGAAGCACTCTCCCATGGCACTGCCCTCTGAGTAGACACCCTTGATGATGATGATGGTGGTTGTTGGGCGTGTGGTTTGTTCTCCGCTGCTGAAGATATAGCATTTAAAGGTTCAGTTATTGGTTGATAGATCTTTTCAAGTGTTACATGCATCTCCATATCTTTGTTCTTAATAGAGTTAAACTTCTTACGTACCGCATCTGTAGCCTCAATCAACTGTCGTTTGAGGGCTATTTCACTACTGGGATGTGCAAGATTATTATATTTTTTATTATCTTTGGTAACCTTCATCTTAACGCATACGTAAACGAAGTAACCCTAACGAAGTATGTGGTTCAAGTGAAGTTTTCATTAAAATGCATTATGGATATATGAAGCTATCAAACCCTTTTCTATATCGGCCACCTTGTACTTCTCTATCCTTATCAATCACTAGAAACCCATATTTGTCATTCCAGCACTCTGCACACATATTTTGAAATACTGTAAACGTTACATCGGGTGACACATGATCGGAAAATATGTGGTGAAGGTTCACGTCGTCCTGTTTAATGACAATAATTAAATTACTATTGTCTCTTATTAGCTGCTTCGGTATTCGAGAATATGTCTGACCAAGATAAAAACAATCCACATTTCTATGGCGGCCCATACTAAAATATGCTCTTATAACATCTTGCTTCTCACATATCACATCATCAAATATAAATAAAGACTCCGGCTTTGCCTCGGATGGTTCCACTATTTGCGTTCCGTTACTAAATGTATAAAATCCTAACCCCTTAATCGGCGCTAGTACCTTACGTAGATACTCATACTTGGGTTGATTTATAGACTTTGAGTATAGGTAAATATTTAAAAAGCGTAAACCTAAGCGATGGGTGATCAAAGATATTAAGACATTTGTTTTCCCACAATTCGACGGTCCTATTATGAGGGCACGTACAGTTGAAGGTAGTAGTGGTCCATGACGATTATGTGCACTTAACCCACGCCCAACTTTTTCATCCAAATTATCTATGGAAAGAGTTTGTTTCTGCTTCACAATGTGCATTGTATAGCGGCTAATTGGTATATAAATAGATGTGTGACTTGCAACTCTTATTTAAATGGTTTCCACCATACGATACACACGTGAAAAACGTACGAAGCGCGGTAGAGGATTAGTTAATTCCCTGATTAATAAGCTCCCCGTCGAGTTGCATTTGCCAGGTTATCAATTTTGTGGTCCAGGCACAGATTTAAATAAACGGCTGGCACGAGGTGATCCTGGCATAAATCAGCTCGATAAAGCGTGCAAGCAACACGATATTGCATACGACAAAAACAGCAGTAACCTAGCAGCCCGCCATAAAGCAGACTATCAGCTTGAACAGGCTGCGTGGAAACGGGTGAAATCCAAAGACGCAGGACGTGGAGAAAAGGCCGCTGCTTGGTTAGTTACAACTATAATGAAAGGAAAACAACGTCTTGGTATGGGATGTAATTTAACAATATCTCGTAATCTAATTAGGAAACGAATCATCAAGAAAACAAAGAAGGGTAAGAAGAATGTTAAAAAGACAGCGTTTGGATCTGGGATAGTACGAAAAGTGCGTGACACACTGCGAAATGCTGGAGGCAAAAAAGTAAAAGACCAAAAGAAGGCGGTTGAAATTGCTCTAAAAGCTGCACGTCGATATATAAAACAGGCCGGTGGAAAACGCAATATTCGAACACCTCGAATTATACCAATACCAAAAGTTGGCGGTATTTTACCTCTAATACCCATTTTTGCTGGATTATCTGCATTGGGTAGTTTGGCGGGTACGGCTGCTGGTATTGCTAAAGCTGTAAATGATGTGAAAAAGGGTAGAGAAGAATTAGCTGAAGCAAATCGGCACAACAGAAGTATGGAAGCAATAGCTATGAAAAGTGGTAAGTGGATGTATATGAAGCCATACCGAAAGGGGATGGGTCTTTATCTAAAACAGAAATCAAAAAACTAATAGACTCCCTACCTCGGAGACCTCTTACCGACATTGATCTTAAATATTATGCTAATAAAATGAAGGTAGCATACTTTCGAGGTGTATTTATGCGTGACTCACTACCAAGACATGGGCCACATTACAATGAATCCGCAATAATCAATTTGGATAGTATATATGGTCCTGGGACACATTGGGTGGCATATAAAAAACGAGGTAGTTTAGTAAATTATTTTGATAGTTTTGGCGACTTACCCCCACCTATAGAATTAGTTACATATTTCAATAACGATTCAAGGAGGGCCAACCAAATATTCTATAACTACAAACGTGTACAGAATTTTAACACAGTGTTGTGTGGACATTTGTGTTTAAAGTTTCTCTCTACGAAACAAATATAAAACGCCATGGAACTGAAATCTATGACCCCAGCAATAGATCGAGAAGGTATCAAGCGAATGGGTCACTCACTAATTGCATTCTCCCGTTTGCGTAGTCTGTTGAAGATGAGCAAACAACAACTAGCAGATATGCCCAAAGAGGTGATGATTGGGTTGGCTTCACATGAAATTGCATTAGTATGGGATAAGCTACCTACACATCTTCAGAACGATGTCGATATATTAAAATATCAATATTGTACAGAACATTACCTTAATGATTATGAAAGCAATGTTGACGTAAATGATGGTCCAACACCTAGAAAAATGTTTTGCTGCTATTGTAAGGTAAACGATGTAAATGTGGCATCCAATAACAATGTAAATATATTACCATCAACTTCTAAGAAGAGGAAATTATACCATTATTGCTGTAATCCACAATAAATTGGGTAACACAATTTAATTATATCAGTCATGTCGTACACGTTCACACTAACGAGCCGCTTAAGTGAGCTAAGTGTCAACTTTGATCCACCCATTGAACTGGATAGGAGCAGTCGTCATGGGTTAGGTTTAATTGGATTCTACTCTTACAACTCCATATACAATGTGGATGAAACAAATAACATCTTCCAATATAGGGTTAGTGCTAAAGATACATTCACTACTGTTCACATACCTCTGGTAGGCTTATGAAATTGATGAAATCTATGCTGCAATGTTGAAAGCTATGAATATTGATGGAAAGGATTACACGCAAATATTCACTTTAAGGGCAAACAACAATACCTTAAAGTGCGAGATTTTGTCAAAGTATGAAGTAGATTTTAGACAACCAAATTCAATAGGAAGTCTGTTGGGATTTGGACAAATATATTTACAACCAAATAAAAATTACGAATCAACACAGCCTGTTGATATTATGAAAGTAAGGATGATACGCGTAGATTGCAATATTATTTCTGGAGCTTATCTGAATGCAGAAGTGTCACACACTCTCTTTGAATTTGACATAGACGTTGAGCCTGGCTACAAACTTACTAGAGAACCCAAAAATATCATATATTTACCTGTTAGACCTAAAGGGTGTCAGTTAATAGACAACATCACACTACGCATACTGGACGACAACGGTGATTTGATCGATTTTCGAGGTGAGAAAATTATTGTAAGGCTAGAATTGAAGAAAGTCGGATATCACCAACCAAATGGGTTTTCGATATAAACAGCGACAGCAAGTACATCACCATCAGTATGATACTGTAGCGAACAACAGTATAGATAAAAAGAAAGGGAGATGTGGAAAGCAATTCATTCAAAGTCTATACCTTAAACAGTTAAGACATAGATTGTCAGTTGAGGATCAAGCCTTTTTAAAATCTATTGGATTAAAACTGCGAAAAAATTGGTCATAATAATGGTGGCTACTGCAACTAGTGACAAACTTGAGGTGTTTGATGAACCTGTGTTAGATCATTCCCTAGTTAGCCTACATGAGCATACATATAAACCATATGGATCCCCATATTACAGAAACTCTGATGAAATACGTATTCCCATCAATTTTCAAGATGTTATACTCGACATTTCAGAAAGTTATATATACATAGAGGGAAAATTTACTCCTAGCGACACCACAAAGCGTTGTTATTTATCCAATAATGCACTAACATTTCTCTTTGAAGAGATACGACTGGAAATGGGTGGTGAACAAGTAGCAGTAGTTAGAAGACCTGGTATTACTACCACAATGAAAACTATGGTGTCGTATGGGCAAACGCATGCACGCTCATTAATAACAACAGGTTGGGGTCTCACTCAAACGAGACAAGATATTTTAGATACCGCCAGTCACGTGTTCAGTGGCAAACTACCCCTTAAGTTCCTTATGGGTTTTGCAGAAGATTATACCAAAGGCATACTGAATGTGAAGCAAGAATTAATTATGATAATTGCACGCTCATTTAAAGACTCCTATATCGGTGAGGTTGATGCAGAGTTGGAAATCAGCAAAATTGAGTGGAAGATAAGGCACATTGTACCTGAAGATCGACAAAAGTTAAAATTATTGAATCGAATTAATAAAAGTGGTAATAATACCAAAGTTAAGATGGTCTACCGTGCGTGGGATTTTTATGAGCTTCCCTGTCTACGCGATACTACCTATGACATATGGGCTCTTAAACTCTCCACCCGTCTTGAAAGCCCACTTTTCATCCTTCTTGGCTTTCAAGGCACTGATCAGGCCAATGATAGAACAAAGGATGTTACACAGTTCAAACACGCAGACATAAATAATATTCGACTATTTCTAAACTCTGAAGTATATCCATATGAACGTTGGAATTTAGATTTCGATAAGAAGCTCGATTCTGCAGCATATTATGCTTATGAGAACTTCCAACGTAGTTACTATGATAAAGATATGAGCGAACCCATGATGGATCTTGGGGAATTCAGGAAGAATCCTTTGTTTGTCATTGATTGTTCACACCAACCTGTTGCAGTGAAATCATCTACTGTCGACATAAAAATAGAATTTGAAACACGAAAAGCGAAATTTCCGGAACAAACTCGAGTGTATGCACTTATACTTCATGATACATATTTAAGTTATAACGCATTAGATGGCTCGGTTCAGAATGGCTTTCTCGATGTCAAGTAAAAAAAGAAAATATTTATTATTGTGGAATTAAGTAGTGCAACCTATTTCTATCAAGATATCTGAATAATTTTATCAACAATAATCATGATGTACTTGCAACTGTTTATTTTCTCAGAATGTAATTGTAGAATTAAATATAAAATTAAAATAAAAACTGTTCTAATTATACTATGATTGTATTTTTTGTTGTGTAATAAGAAATATGAAATAAAATGAATGTAATCTTTTAATGTGTATTTTATTTATTCAGTTTTATAATATAATATAAAATACAGAATATTGTTTACTACAGATACATACAATATTTGGTGTAATAAATATGACAATAGAAGATGAATATTATTTATGTATCTACATTGTTATCTTCTACATCAGACTGGTCGAGTTGATATTTTTCAATAATATTCTTAGGTAGGTACTCCATTATCTCGTATAGAAAATGTTTTAGTTCCACTCTGTCCATATGCTCACAAAACTCATCCAAATTTAAGAAGCCACGGGAATATCTACCACATAGATTTACACCAATGCTATACGCTTTAGAAGCTTCTTTAACCCGTCGAACTTCTTCAGCGTCGAAGCAGATATTCATATCATAATTTAATGAAACCAATGCATCCCTTATTAAGTCATCTAGTTTACAAGACAATCTCTCAATGGCAGATTTAATGTCTTCTGCAGGGGTCCATGTTTGGGTTGAATATTGCATCCACATCTTTGCTGCGTACCTACAAATAAAAAATGAAATGTAAAAAAATATATAAAAAAACAGCACTAAATGGACTTACGTTTGAGCTATTGGTGTACACGAAGTAAAAATATGTTGTACAAATGTCAATTTAGATATATCAGAATCTTTATAGGCTAACAAGTGATACTATTCTATAATACTCCTAGCATTCTTCCACAATATTCCATTTCTACTTAATACTTAAACTTAGCTAACTTAAATACTTTACGATTATTTTTGTTTGAGAATTAAACACCGAAACTTATTAATGGACTAGATTTTGCTCCAGGATAAGCTGGAGAACTTTGTCCTAAATATGTCAATGTAACTTTACCATTTGACGAATTTATTTTATCGATAGTGTTCTCACATATAATTTCCACAAACCGTTTCGGTAAAAATGATTTAAAAGTCGTAATTGAACTTTCCTCAAACAAAGTTACTATGATTGATTTTCCAAATCTTGTATTAACCAAAGATATTTTTTTTATGATATAAGGTTTATTTAAAATTAACGCTGAAATGGATCTTTGCTCTAAAACCTGCATATCTTGATTTATTAGCTCATTAAGTGCTAATAAGTCAACTTTGGAAATTGCCATATTTAAAATGAATATAATGAAAGAATTATAAAGAGTAATATAAGATATTGCTCACTTGAAATAACTGAAGTCACTGACTGCACTAGGCTGATTTGTTAGCTGTAGATGGTTCACGATAGAACACGATAGAAATGATTTTGTGTTGCGACTACATCTTCTTTATAGCAGTCTAGCTGAGCTACCCCACCACCACTACTTGGAGTACTCATACACATATTGGTACATACACTAATTACAACTACAATTGCATTGCACCACTCCAATTACCTCTATTGCAATTACATCAGTCTAATTACTGCACATTACTCTACTTACCTCTATTGCAACTACATCAGGCTAATTACCTGCAATACTCTAATTACCTCTATTGCAATTACATCAGTCTAATTACCGACATTACTCTAATTACCCTAGTTACCCCCCACCACAAAAAAAAGGGTGGGGGGAGACCCAGCTCCGCCATTACCACTCTACTCTCATTGGTTACAGAGTCAGGTAGGTTTACAATGGCGTTTACGAATACGAGTTGACAGGTCATTGAAGTTTGCGTATATCGACTGTCAAACTTGTGACTATTAAGTAAAAAATATGTATTGTCCTAAATTTAACATTATAAATTATCAATTACAAATAATATAAAAGGTATTGTAGTATTCCCTTCAACTTTTAGCAAATAAATGAGTAATAAATTCAATAGTAGCCCCTCAACAATGGCACAGCACGTAGAAGTTGAGACTTAAAATGCGGCAGTTAAAATAATTTGAATTTCATTGCCACGCTTTATAAAATACTTTGAGTAAACCGCTCTCCATCCAAGCCACGCCCACCACTGCAATCTCTCATCAGACAGAGTATAGGACCGATATTAAGAAATCATTAAATTTCGTTGGATCGACTATAAGGTGCAATCTATCAGACGCACTATGGATTTTTTGGCGAATTTTGCGAAAACACGAAAGTTTTAAACCTTATTTTTAAACGAAAACAGGCCACCGTTTTGGCAAGAAATCCAAGCTCGAAAGTCCAACTTGAAAGTACATCGTGAATTGTGCGGTCCAGCTGCGATTTTGAGGTCAGCAGATCCGAACTAAAAAGTGACATTTGTGACGTTATCGAAAAATTTTAAAGTTTTGACAGGACCTGCGCCTGAATTAAATTTGGAGGTTCTGCGCGCGCATCCGGCCTTTTTAATTTCGCAAATTTTACAAAACTCTTCGATATGGGGGTATTGAAACGCTAATAACTTTTTAAATACTCAAAGGATCGCAACGAAATATAGCATTTGGGATTTTCCCGATACGCAGACACCTATAAAAAAATAATAACATGACTGCTGGTACTGACAACGCCTTAGGGGTACGAGATTTAAAAATGTTTGGAAAAATTCCCCGAAGGTGCCTGGATACTGGCTGGGGTTAGTTAAGTGACCACCACAAATTTGTATATTAAAAAAAAGTTGTTGGGCGCCAGTGGCAGCGTGTTAACTAGATCTCGATCCCGGGTCGTACTTGATGTGATTGATCTCAGGGTGTGTTGCTTTAATCAACAAAGGAGTTATAGTACTTGCACTTACCTTATAATGAAGGTCTAAGGTGAACTTAAAAAATAATAGCACTGGCACTTGAGCTTTATATGAATAGCAACCGGTGTAACCGGAAGGGTTCACCATTAATGACTGGACTAGTAAAAAATATTGGAATAAATTCCTAGCTCTGTTTAATGTTAGTATATTTGGCCTTGACCACCTGAAAGTTGGACGGGTTACTTCAGTTACACATCACATCAACATAAACAGTTTAATACAACAAGTCACTAACAATATAAAATAAATGCTCTATGATTCTATAAGTAGCCAATGTAATAGTATCAGTCGATCGCGATACAGTTTATGCCAGGCGGCAATGTCAATGTTCTAGTTCAATAGCCAATAAATAGTTCTCTTACCCTCTTGGAGTAAGGTTACGTCTCGCTTTGATAATCCTGAGCATTACAGAAGACTCACTAGGGTTTAACACGACATAAGTATTGGTTTAAAGAAGCACGCACTAGATACACAGAAGTATTTGTTGAAAGTTCAAAAAAAATCCTCGGCAGCGGACACACACGTCCAATACGAGTATTTGTTAAAAAAAAATTCTGACTACGGACACACACGGTCAATACGGGTATATGTAGAAAAATTCCTGACTACGGACACACACGGTCAATACGAGTATATATATAGAAAGGTTCGTAAAGTGTAGTTGTAGGTTATAAACACCTCACACTCGCGATGGTTTACACACGAATGAGTTAAAGTAGGGTTAGGTTGTATACACTTCACAGCGAACACGCATGCACAAGGTAAGCACTCGAGATGATGATACACGTATGAATGTTCAAAGCTAAACTACACCGACGCTTACTGGTGACGAGTTTGTAAGAAGCACTTCACAGCGAACACACACGCACAAGGTTAGCACTCGCGTTGGTTATTACACGTATGATTTGTATTTGATTAAGATTAGAAACACTTCACAGCAGACACACACGCACAAGGTAGGCACTCGCGATGGATGACACACGTATGAGGTTTCGGAACTACTACGCCGACGCTTACTGGTGACGAGGTAGTTTCTGGAGAAGAACCGACGTTGATGTTATGAATGCTCGGCGGGAACTCCATATTCCCAAAATTTGGTTTTTCTTTTATAGTAAAAATCAGAACGAAATTTTGTTCTAGAAGGTTTAAACGTAAATAATTTCAAAAGGCCCCTGTCACGTGACAAAAATTAAATAAAATTTTTCTTAAAATCCCTATAACTGAAGTCTCCTGTACTTTTTGTTTAAATTTTTTGTATGGGGGTCTAGTACACCCCCCCACCATGATGTGGCTGTAATAATTTAATCCTCAGTGGGCACATAACAGTACCACGTGATTTAGACAACCAATCAAAAATTGGTTACTCTGTTGTCGCCACTGTTTTTATAAGTCATGCTTCATAATATGCAACTGATTTTCGACCCCCTATTGACTATGTGCAAGGGGGCGGATTTATTACTAAATCGGACGCGAGCGTTTGCGGTGGCCATAATTGTAAATTTTGAACCCCTAATTTTCCCTTTTCCCATTTGTCAAAATCATATGTTTTGTGCTGTCAAAAGTGTCAAATAATAAAAATTATTGTTTGAACGAGAAGAGTAGTAATTTGTGTTTTTTCGGTTATAAACGAAAACATGCATGGATAATTTAATAAGCCACCTGCAAAAAAATGTTGTGTTCTAGGCTGTCGTGTTAGTGACACTTTCCGTAAAATAAAGTTTTACAGTTTTCTTGTATGGAAACATAACTTTGGAAAACGAGCGACATGGATCAAAGCGTTGAAAAGAGTCAATAAGTAAAAGCATAATTTTAATATTTATTCAGAAATTATTGTAGTAAATCTGTAAAAATAATATTTCATTTTTCTTACGGGTTGATGGAAGTCTGTGGGAGCCGAGTTTAAGGTTTAAGGTCACGTATATGTAGCCAGCACTTTGTAGGGGGAGAAAAATCAGAGCATCCTCACAGCACAGCCCTGCATATCGACAATATTTCCGGAAAAATGTTACGGCAAACAAATTCTATAGGTATGTTTCACTTGACAAAATTCCAATTTTCTTCCTTTCTCTAATAAACTTCTGGTAAATTTAATGGAATGCGTAATTTGTTTAAATCCGGTACGCAAAACTATACTCGAGGTTATTATATGTTATGCTGTCATTTCTTGACATTGACAATCATATGTTTCATGACATTGTCAAATTAGGGGTCCAAAGATTTAAACTATTGACCGCGAGCGGCGCTACTAGAGACCTTGCACATAGCGAATACGAAAACAAAAACATTTCCAATGTTTATTCATTTATTTATTTATTTATTTATTTATTTATTTAATCAAATACATCCAGCAGGTATATGCCCAATTACAGGAGTATATCACATATAAAGAGAAAGTTAAGATAAGGTGAGAATAGAGTTTAATATAAAATTACAACGAAATTTAACTAAATAAAATATTTTTTGTATAGAGAGTTAGCTAGTAATTTCAATTAGGAAGTAAGCTAGAAATTTCGTTTTTAAACTGCTTTTTGGAAAGATGAAATATATCAACATTAGCGACATTATTATAACTTCTACATATAGAGGTTAATGGACAGTTAAAGTGATGATGAGAGTTAGGTATCAAAAAATAAAATGTCTGTTGACTTCTAGATACTTGTCTAGGGACATTAAAGTGAATACATTCTAACAGTACAGGTGAATCGATCAAATAATGTATAATTTTGTACAAGAATATTAGGCTCACAATCTCGCACCGTTTACAAAGTGAAAAAAAGTTGAATTCTTGTAATAATAGTTCATAGTCGTAATTCCTCTCAGGGTAAAAACTGTGATTTTTGAAAAATAGAAACTTTAGAAATTTCCTTTGAACAGACTCGATCGCGTCAATATATTTTAGATGATGAGGATTCCAGACAATACTACAGTATTCTAGCTTACTTCTGACAAGTGCAAAATAAAGCGTACAAATTGCTTCATTAGATGTAAATTCCCTGCTACAACGTATAATAAAGCTCAACATTTTTAGTGACTCTTTTCTAATATTTTCAATATGGCTGTTGAATGTCAATTTCGTATCAAAAGTAACACCTAGATCAGTAGTTTCAGATACACGAGATAACAGATTGTTATTGATGGAATAATTATAGGTAATGATATTTTTTTTCCGATGATACGTCATTATTTTACACTTGTTAATATTTAAAGATAACATATTATTCTCACACCAGTTATTCAAAGTTACCAAATCATTCTGCAGTAGTTGACAGTCCGATATATCTATTATTTCCCTGTAGATTTTCATGTCATCAGCAAAAAGTAGTTTTGAGCAAGTTATTTCGTTACATATATCCGATATAAACAAATTAAATAGTAAGGGACCCAGATTAGACCCTTGTGGTACACCGGAACTGGCAACAAATGCATCAGATTTGATACCTTCGATTTCTACAAATAATTTCCTATTCGACGAATATGATCTAAGCAGTTTTATAATGTGACTAGATATTCCATAAACAGATAATTTTTCCAATAATATTTTATGCGAGACACGATCGAAAGCTTTGCTAAAATCAGTGTAGACAACATCAACTTGATGCTGTGCATACTAGAGGTAAATTGTGTGAAAACGCAAAGATTACTTTCTGTACTTCGAGCTTTAACGAAACCATGTTGCTGTTCCGGTATACTATGTCTTACATGTGCGTATATTATATCACCCAAGATAATTTCCAGCAGTTTGGAAAACACTGAGATTAACACTATAGGTCTGTAATTGGTGATGACGGTAATCATATCAGATTTATATACAGGGCAAACACGTGAAAGCTTCCAATTATTGGGAAAAGTAGCTGTTAATTAGATTAAATATGTGATATAACGGGATTAAGAAACATTGTATCTTTGGCCCCCTTAGTCGGCAATCTTTGACGACTAAGGGGGGAATATTATCCGGTCCAGTACTTAACTTATTTTTTAATTTTTTTCTTGCAACCACAATTTGTTCACTGGATATATGGTCAATGTTTAAGTATCTACTAATATCCTTATCTTTTTTAGAAACATTAATATTTAATAAATGAGAATCATCAGAGGGCAAGTATACACTTTGAAAATAGTTGGCAAATCCATTAGCAATCCTGTGAGGTGATGATAGTTGCTCATTATTGTATGACTTTTCCCGGGTATGCGTGATTTATTTTTTTTTGAATTAATGAATGACCAGAATTGCTTAGGATTACGTTTTATTTCAATTTCAGTTCTTTGTACATATTTTACGTACGCATTGTTTATACTATATTTGATTTCTTGTCTGAGACGCTTTACACGTTGAAGATAAAAATTAAGTTTATTTTTGCTGAACATTTTCCGATAATGATTTTTAGCTTTAATCTTTTCAATTATAGTTATATCATACCAGACAGGATATTTAAAGGATTTACACTTTTGAACAGGTACACATTCAACAAGAATTCTTTGAAGAATATCATTAAAATACTCACAAGACTCATTTACATCATATTTAGTTACATTATACCAGTCTATCTCACTTAACATAGTGTACAATTTAGCAAAGTTTGCTTTCCTGAAGTTAAACCTGGGTACTTCCGATGTAAAGTTGCAATTTTCTTCAAATTGAATGGCCAGATTTATTTGAAGCGCTGGATGATGTTCATCGATAGGTACTAATGACTCTTCTTCACAATACACTTCACCTTTAATATTATTAGAACATATCATTAGATCTAGCAACCGATTATTAGCGTTTGTTATGGTATTAATTTGAGTCAGGTCACAATAGTTTAAAAAATTGTCAAACGTTGTTGAAAGTGTAGTGACGTGGTTCTTGTCACTATACTCTGTTATGTTAAAATCTCCTAGAATTATAACACGATTAGTGACTAATGTTTGTTCAATAAATTCAAAAAAATGTATGTACTGATCCAGTGAGTTGTTAGGTGGGATATAAAGCACGATTATGTATACTGGTAATTGATTTTCTGTGGCAATTTTTGCACAGAGAAAGTCAATTTTTTCAATCGGTGAGACTATGTTGGTGATTTCAGAACAGTAGCAGGTATCCAGGTGTATTCTGTAAATTTTCCGTTAAAAATAACCTGCCTGTTAAAATATTAATTTTAACGGTCCGCTAAAAATAATAACCAATTTTGCTATTCTGTATGCATCATTTTAACGGCCTTTTGTTAACATTGGGTTATCGGGTTATTTTCAAATTTCTATTGTAATATAAAATTATTACGCTTAATATAGACATATAATAATATATGTTTATTATATATATTTATACATTTGCTCTAATCGTTCTGCTTCTTCAATTAACACATTGATTTGTAACGCCATTTTTATTAATTTTTAACACTACTGTTAATTTTTAGCGGCTAGTCCGAGGGTGCCGCTAATTTTAACAGATTTTGGTTAAATTTAACAATCAAGAAAGTATAGAGAATACATCTTTGGTTAACTTTGGCCTGTTAAAATATTTTAGCGGTGACCTTGTAGTTAAAAGTTAACAGAAAAGTTACAGAATACACCTGATCAACTGCTAGTAAGACACCACCACCACGCAAGCCAAAATTTCTATCCTTTCTGTACACAATATAATTTGCAGGAAAAAGTTCGCTATTAAATAATGTTTCTCTAATCCATGTTTCAGTAATCGAAATAATTTTATAATTGTAGGTAACTACATTTAAGTAAAATTGAAAAGTTTTTGTATTTAATCCTCTGGTATTTTGGTAATATATACTTAAATTATTGATATTATCTATATAGCTACTGGATGTATTTACATGTTTTTTGCAGAAATTGTCGGAAGTCCATGCACATATTTGATATATATATATTAGTTTCTCCTTTAGCTTTGCGGTCGTTAAGTTCATCACGAATTTTTAGATAATAATCCCGTTGTTTAATTGTTTGATCGGGTCTTATGTAAACATCCTTAAACATGGATTTGATTCTTTTATTATTTTTTACTAATATTAATACATCATTTCTTGTAGATAATTCTACTTTAACCGGGCGGCATTTATTGTTATCAGGGGCGATTTTGCCGATTCTAGAAAGTTTTATTTCAGCTTCATTAATGTTGGGTATAGCCGATTTTATAATATCAAGAGTAATATTATTTATATCAGGAGTATTTTCAGGAATTCCAAATATTAAACAATTGTTTTCACGATTCTTAATTTCATTTAGATCTGCAACAATTTCTTGTATATTAATTTCTTTTTTAAGTAAATCCAGCTCTTCTTTATGCTTGCGATCCTTATCAGCTATTAAAATTTGTAGTTCATTCACCTCACTTTTTAGAATATTTAATTCGGTGTCAACTGATGTGAGTTTTTCAGTTAGCGTATTGACTACTATTTTTGCTACATTATCAGCTAGCGATTTTATGAACGTGGCATCTGCACACAATTGTTTTATTGTCACGTTAGCTACACTTGTCACTTCACTTAGTTGGTCGCGTGTAAGAGGCATATTCACTAATAATGTGCACTGCAAAACTTTTGAACAACTATATGAATTTTCACCAATATTCTTTGTAAGGATATTTTCTTTGCTTAATGCGGCAGCACTTTAATAACTTATTTATGATTTTATTTAGCTTTAGAGACTATTTATTCTAGCAGGCACAGAACACGCGTGTTCACTCTGTTCACTCGAATGTTAAAATCATGTGACGGTATAAGGTCGATCTCCAACGAAAACTCTTTTCGCATTTACTACAATGAAAGGAATTCTGGCTATGGCTTATTTGTACAGCAATGGAACTAAGTACATTGTCAGGGTGGAATTTTTTTAGTGTCTCCTCAAGCTGGATAATGTATCATATTGATTTTCACATACACTACACCAGTGCTGATTCATTATAAAACTATTTGATATGACACTCCGCTCGCAAATCGCAAAACACCAAGACGGTTGTCTCTGCCAAGACGAATTATTATTTGAGAATAGCCGCTAACACCTGACAGCAGTGACAGCTGTTTGAACGCGGGCGGGAAACAGTACGGTTATTCGTGCCGGCACTGCCCAAGAATTTGCCGGCCCATGTTAAATGTTGTAGAGCGACTAGAAGCTAGTGAAGTGCTATGGGTCGTCGCTAATATGAGTGACGAGATCAGAGGACTTATATCCCGTTCTCTCTCGCCTGCATCCATTTGGTGAGCGTCAAATAAATACAATAGCACCGTTTATCTATGGTCTCTATAATCTTTGTGTAAACCAAATATTCTTTTACTTTGAGGAGTATGTCCCCAGTTTATCAGACCATAAGCCATATTAGATGCGATTAATGAATGGTAGGCAATTTTTAAAATATTTAGAGGCACGATATCTCGCAGGTTTCTCAGCAGAAAGATATTTTTACTGATTTTATTTGCAAGAAAATCTATATGCTGACCCCAGTTTAGCTTTGGGTCGAGATATAATCCTAGAAATTTAATTTTTTCTGGATTGTTAATATTTTCTAGAGGCCTGTGAGTGAAAATCATACTTGTAGTTTTATTTGTATTTAAAGATAATTTATTACACGAAAACCACTTTTCGGTATTTGCGAGTGCATCCCCCATGTATTGTTGAACTGTATCTAATGATTTGCTTGTTGTTAATATCGTCGTATCATCTGCAAACAATACAAGGTCAGCTTCTGTTGCGGCTTGTATTAGATCGTTTATGTATATTAAAAACAGAGGATCCCTGAGGGACTCCGTTTTTTACATCTAGAAGGGCTGAGCTTATATTGTTTACGCTAGTGGTGGTTTGATAAGTATGATTTTATAAGTTGATAACTGATTATCTCAACGTTGAGATGTTTTAATTTTTCCAGCAGCACATGGTGTGATACACAGTCAAAAGCCTTCTGTAGATCACAAAACGTAACCCCTACGTATTCCTTTCTTTCTTGACCGTCTATAATTTTATTAATAAGATATAATATTGCAACGTTTGTTGATTTTCCAGAACGAAAACCAAACTGATTTCTGTAAAATAAATTGTGTTCTTCTAAATGTTTTGTTATTTGGTTTTTCAGAATGATTTCAAATATTTTTTATATAATTGGCACAATTGATATCGGTCGAAGATTATTGGCATCTATTGATGTACCATTTTTTTGAATAGGGATTACCTTTGTGATCTTCAAAACATTAGGATATATACCGGAGTCCATACACTGGTTGAAAAGAATAACTAATGGCTGAATTATTATATTTTGTATGCTTTTGAGATCTCATGTTGATATCAGATCGCATGTTGATATGAAACTGTGATATGTGTGTCATATAAAAGTAAATAATATAGTGGTTTAAAAGCATAAACTCATTTTTGAATTTTTCACAGAAGTATTACTAAGAACGTTCCACAGTGTAGCTGTAAAAGGTTAGTTGATTTAACTAAGATTACACAAGTAATTACATATAAACCTTCCCCATTCAATAGAAACAAATAGGCAATAAAGTATAAAATTGAATGGTATCAACATACTGATAAGATAAACCTGTGAACTTCTTGCGTTATAGTTCGACCACGTTAAGTCGAACACTACTTATTTATTTCATATGCAAATTTTCGTCATATATATTGTCTTGGTCACGTTTAAAATATGGGCCGTGATGACAATGAGCAATTGCAATTTACTAATAGTCAATTTAATACACTCCTAGATGCAATTAACCAAGTAAGAAATGAAACAAAAGAATTAAAAATAAACATAAAAACTGAAAATACTGAGCTAAGAAAAGAAATTAAGAGTGAGTGGGAGGAATTTAAGAAGGAAATCAGAGCTGAAAGTCAAAAGCTTTTTGAAAAATTAGACATACAAAATAAGGTGATAGAAGAATTGAGCCAAAAATATAATAAGTTAGAACTTCGCTTTGAAAGACAATACAGGAAAAATAGCCATACCCGGTGGCGATCTATTAGATCTTATTACAAGTCAAATTAAAGCACTCCTGGATGTTGAACTTGTGGGGAATGATATAAATAATATTTATGTAATAAAAACCGAAAAAGGCACACCGATTAAAATTGAATTTGTTTCATTCTTGAAAAAAACATTAGTACTGAAGTCGGCCTATAAACTCAAGGGCAAGAAAATATTTATAGCCCAAGATCTATGTTATCAAGATAGGCAAACCAATAAAGTGTTACAGAATCATTGTAAACTAGCTAAGGCAAAAGGCATCGGCGCAAAAATTAAAAATGGTACCTTAGTTGTAAATGGTGACGTCTTCACGGTGGAACAACTTAAAAATAGTGATTTATTATCTTCATCTAACTGTAATAACGACGCGGAAGAGACTCAAAATAATAATATACCGAAAGCTAATAGTGTACCAACGACGCCTGTATCTAGTAATAACTTAAACAGTGTATTTTTTGACATTCCGAAAATTAAAAACCAGTCTGAAAGTGATAGTGCAGTGGTGTTGTCACCCAATGATCAACCTTTAAAAAGAAAGAAGTTAAGCGACACAAGAATACCTGCCTCAGGAAGTCCCAATGCACCAGGTTCTTCTAACACCTTGAAAAATATCTCGTCTAAAACACGTTACACTAGACAAAACTCTGTAAAAGAAAAAAACTAAAATACTGTCTTATAATACATTAAAATATTGTTAAAGTTTCTGTATTTTTAAATACCAATAAATAATTTTGCTATGAAGTTCGGTCACCTTAACGTAAGATCGATATTAACTGGATTTGATCATTTTTGTGAATTTGTAAATACTGAAAAATTTGAGGTATTTGCTGTCTCTGAAACATGGCTAAATGTAAATATACAATCGGAGTTGGTTTCAATCCCCCAGTATCACTGTGTTAGGGCAGACAGAGATGGTAGAGGTGGAGGAGTTGCCTTTTACATTAAAAAATCTATACAATATAAAATAATCTTACAAAAAGTTGACTCACATTTAGAGCAATTATGGATCTCAATAGTGACATCGGGAAAAAGGTATGTATTGGGAGTCTTATATCGACCACCTTCAGCCAATATCTTACAGTTTTTTAATGAGTTGGAGAATTCTATGTCTGAAGTTCTACCTTATTCAGATGTATTATTAATATCTTGTGATTTTAATATTAATTTATTATTATTATTTTTTTTTAATCACTTATTTAACGTCGGCCTTTTTCCGCTACCAAGGCCAATCACCGACGCCAGGAGACGAGCAACCCCCAACCTGGAAATTTTGCCGCACCTCTTATCTTACTAAGAGTAGGGATTTTTTACTTGCCTAACATTTAATAGACAAGAGACCGACTGCTTTACATCCCCTCCGAAGGATGGTATATCCTCAATACACCTCTCGCCTACAGTTGTATTGCTTCTGCGATTTAGCTGATATACAAGCCGCTAGAAGTAGGAAAACGAGACCGCGTCTTTCCCTGGAGCCCATCCAAGTACTAAACGCGGTAGCTGTTGCTTAACTTCATATCGCTATGAGTCAAGTCAGTCCTCCGCTCGCCGCCCTATTAATTTATTATCATTGTGTCAAAGTGTTCACCAATTTAATAATTTTTTAGAATCTTACGATCTTACCCAACTTACACTTTAGGCGAATATTTTAATTACAGATAGGAGTTTGTATTGTAGGGTCACTTAGCTATATTTGTTTATTTGTTGATTACATATATGTATTGTTTGTGTAAGTTTATATATTGTTACTATTTTATTTTATTTCATGTAATGTACTCGTGTGTCTATATAAGATACATCTAAATCTTTTATTTAATTTGTTTTATAACATTTCTGACATTATCCGAATACTTGTAAAAGTCTATATGGAAATAAATTATTATTATTATTATTATTATTATTATTATTATTATTAACTAGTCAAAGAACCTACACGAATTACACAGACATCACAAACCTTAATCGACGTTTTAATTACTTCGGATACCGAATGCATTTCCGAAGCTAGAGTAATAAATATGCACGGCATATCTGATCACTGCTCAATAACTTGTAACCTCAACAATATCAAAATTAAAAATACCAATAGATTCGTTATTTTAGGGATTTTCATAACTACGATGATAACATTTTTTTGGAAAACTTTCACTCCATAGACTGGGATCAAATATATAACTATAACGACGTTAATACCATGATACATTTTTTAAATATCAACTTAATACAAGTTTTTGAAAGTTGTGCTCCTTTGCGCACTGTACGAGTTACAAAACCACCAGCTCCATGGTTGACCGATGTTATTCGTAAAATGTTAAAATTACGGGATAAAGCTTACAATCGTTTCAAAAAAACTAAAACTGAAGCTCATTGGGAATATTATAAGACTCTGCGCAATTATACAAAACATGCTATTAAACGTGAAAAAGATCCTATATTGATTGTGTATTAAGACAAAAAAATACTAAAGCCACATAGAATACACTCCGCAGACTGAACATAATAAACAATCATAAAAGCTCCGAGTTGCCTCCCTCTTTAACGAATGTAAATGCAATAAATAAACATTTTATAAACACCCCGCAGCTTGTTAAAACTGACGCACAATTAAAGATCTTGGAGAAATATAATAACAGCAAACTGAACTCGAACATTAGCTTTAGATCTGCTCCCATTGATAGACATGAAGTTATTAAATGTTTCAACTCCTTGAAAAGTAATGCGGTGGGTTCGGATCTGATTTCGCTGAAAATGTTTAAAATAGTTTCAATTTTTTTAATGGATCATCTAACACATATTATCAATAGTTGCCTTATAGACGGGTCAATATACCATCAGACGTAGGACAAATTCCAACAAAAGGTTTGTGAACGGTTTTTGTCATTACTAGGTGTACTGATCGACAGAAAAAAAGTCTACCGAAATCTGATAACCGGAAGTGGGTTATTTTCAAGATGGCCGTCGCTAATCATGAAAATCGGCAAAACTCCTGTAACTTTGTTATTTTTAAGCGTAGAAAAATTATTTTTCTACGCTTATTCTTCACATGACTGGTCATTGAAAGTAAAAGGGAGGATTGAGTACTATGGCGGAGATCTGTTCTTCATCATTCATTTCAAGATAACCGCACATTCTTAAGAAAGCTTGTTCTTGGGCAGCATCTTTAGGACGCCCACATTTTCTACGCTTTCCTTCAGAACAAGATGAATCATCCCGAAATTGACGTGGCAAATCATATCCGGTGCGAAAATTCACACTACATACATGATGATATATGCAGTCAGCTGAATGAAGATCTCCGCCATAGTACTCAATCCTCCCCTTTACTTTCAATGACCAGTCATCTGAACGACTTTCACAGCATTCCTTGATGGTCCTGGCAAATGCGATTGTCCTTACGTAGCTGTAATTAGAACCTTCAAGGGAAACAAGTGTCCCACAGAAAAGGCAATCACGTTTACTTCTGAAAGGCCCGGCAGACACACGTTGACTTTTCCTCGGTTCGAGTCTACTGGTATCACGTTTCATCAATTGAATGTCTTTTTTATTTACATAACGTTTCCGACATTGCACGTGCACGTTACAGCCAGCAGTAACAACAACGTTGTCACCTCTCAGAACACTTGCTGAATTTATGCCATCCAGCACCCTTCTGCTGAACTTGAATCACTACTCCGTCTGTCAAACTGTCTTTGCAGATAAGACAATTATTCTGAGTAAAACTTGAATTAGCACTCATGTTTCAAACCTGCAACCTGCAATAAAAGAAAACAATAAATAACATCAAATTTTTTGTTGTAAACGAGAAATTACAAAAAACGTCATCATACAAAAAACATCCATCAGATCCAAAATGGCCCCCATTTTTGACCCCGTGGACCAAATTTATTGGTTGAAATGAATTCCTTGACCATAAAAACCGTAAGTTTGATAGAAAAATAATTTTTCTACGCTTAAAAATAACAAAGTTACAGGAGTTTTGCCGATTTTCATGATTAGCGGCGGCCATCTTGAAAATAACTCACTTCCGGTTATCAGATTTCGGTAGACTTTTTTTCTGTCGATCAGTACACCTAGCTATGACAAAAACCGTTCACAGACCTTTTGTTGGAATTTGTCCTAGGTTAGGGGGCTTTTTTTACTAAATTGACCCGTCTATTAATTCCTCCACTTTCCCTGATGCATGGAAATCAGCGAATGTTATTCCTCTAGCAAAGATATTAAATCCAGTAGATATGTCTCATTTAAGACCTATTAGCATATTAACCTTATTATCTAAAGTATTAGAAAAAATTATGCACAAACAAATTAGTATGTATGTTTTTGAAAACAAAATTATTCCCAGCGCTCAATCTGGTTTTAGAGAATGTTACAGCATGACTACCGCACTTTCAACGACTGTGGACGATTTACTACGGGCTTACGATGACAGTAAAGTTAGTTGTCTTATATTATTGGATTACAGCCAGGCGTTCGATACTATGGATCCCATAATATTTTGTAATAAACTCAAATATTCAGTTGTTTCCCCGTTGTTGGTCTTCTATTAATTTATCTGTAATCCTGTGTTAGGTTTTGTTGTATTGATCTGTTTTGAAATAGCGGCTGGCTAATGGATTCCATATCCAATGCCATTAAAGAAAAAAAAAAAAAAACTCAATTATTTTGGTTTTAATGAAGGATCAGTTAAATTACTTCAAAATTATCTTAGCGGGAGATCTCTGAGAGTTTTATATAATTTAGAATCTTCTGAGCCATTATTATTAACACAGGGCGTACCACAAGGATCCATACTGGGACCCTTGCTGTTTTCTATATATATATCAGACTTTCATTTAGTAGCAAAGAAGTGTCAAATTCATCATTATGCGGATGATACTCAAGTATATTTTTCGTTTGTACTAGAACAAAATAATACATCTTCTATAATAAATACAGACTTAGAATCCTTAGTTGACATTTCAATTGCTCATAATCTAATGCTTAAAGCGAGTAAATCATCAGTAATTTTTTTCGGTTCGAAAAATAAAAGAGAAACTGCGTTGGCCGTCAAAACTGAAGTTAAAAACTTAGGATTGTGGATAGACTCAGACTTAAGATTCACCAAACACATCAACCAGTTATGTCAATCTTCCTACAACACCCTTAGGCAACTTTTCCCCCATCGAGATGTAATGAGTTCTAAACTAAAATTAGAATTGTGTGAATCTCTAATTATTTCTAAATTGTCTTATTGCGATAGTATTTACGGACCTGCTCTGTTAGCCACTGACAGTAACAGATTGCAAAAAATTCAAAATTGTTGTTTCAGATTCGCATTTGGTATCCGTAAGTATGATCGTATAAGTTACAAAATTTATGAAGCAGAAAAATTAAAATTAGTAGATTTAAGAAAACTCCATCTCTTAAATTTAACTCATAAAATCCTAATTACAAAAGAACCTCAGTATCTACATAGAAAATTGTTAAGATTTGAAACTGTACGCAACTTTTCCACCCGAAATTCCAAACTTCTCGTAATTTCAAAACACAAAACTGTGGCATTTACACGTTCGTTTACCTATAATGCTTCTAAATTATACAGGGTGTTTCATGAGGAACTGTACATAGTCCAATGGTAGATAGGGCCCATCAAGGTTAGTAATAAACCACTATTTAAAATCATTTTAGCCAAGTATTTAGGGTTGTACAGGGTGATTTATGAATTTTTACCAAAATTTGCTTCCGTTGCGTTTTAGAAACTAATTATCCGATTCAATTTATTTTCGGTACACATTAAGTACTATCTAATACCAACAGTTAGCCATAATTACAAAACCAAAATTACAGGTCCGCATTAGGAAAAATTTCATTTTATCTGTGCCCCCTAAAAAGTTCACCCTGTATATATATTTTTTAAATCTTATTACTGTAGTTTGAAGGTACATAAACTACCAACATAAGTGGAATACTTCGTTTTCTTGTCACACTTACAACAGATACAAAATAAACACACTAAATTTAAGCATTATCTTGTTAAAATTCAATCTTTCAGTAATTCAATGTTATTTATCAAAGTTCCTATCAGTTTAAGTTACTAAGTAATTATAATTATTATTAGTTAAAAATAGTATGAAATACCAACAGTTAGTCGCAATCAGACAAGACTCCAGGACCGTATTAGGAAAAATCATCATCTCGTCGATTCCTCCTAAAATTTTCACCCTGTATATCTTATTCTTAACTTTACTTGCTATAATTTAAAAGTACATAGAGTATCAACAAGTAGTGTAGTGTGATCCGTTTTCTTATTACACTAACAGGTTTTAAACCAACCAAAAAAATTTATCTCGATAAAATTGACATTTTCAATAAATTGGTTTCAGTTAGAGCAGCTATTCTGTCTGTAAATAATACTCATTGAATTTTAAAACAATTTAATAGTAACAGAACAGAACAAGCAAAATAAAAAACGCAACATGAATACAAAACAACATAACAAAACAAAATAATAAATATTAACATAATAAAAAGTAAAAATCTATAACTTATTTTCAAAATGTAAACCCCCTCTTCACGGCATTTTATTTGTCTAACTATTAAATGTCCTACAGATTTTCGTATAACGTCCGGGTAGTTTCTTATTACGTTACAATACTGTTCAATTCGGTCTATTAATTGCTGCTCTCAAGTTGGACTAATGGCATTAGTAATGTAGAAACAAAAGTTATACCTCATCAACAATTATACCTGTCAAACTATTGCCAAAGCCGACTACTCCTTTTGTTAACAGTGTCAGTAGATAAAAAGTCTACTATATTCCTACTGTAGAAAGAATTGACAAACTTTCGCAGAAATCCTGCACAAATGCCTTTAGCTGCACACTAAATAATAGTATATTATGTTACAAGGAGTAGAAGGCGACCATTATTGTTGAGCCCAGAAGTTTGCTCAGCCGAGGCGCAAGCCGAGGCAGCAAACTGGGCGAAACACATAATGAGCCTTCTACTCCGAGTGACATATACTATTTTTTCTTCAAGCGTTAAAATCAAAAATATCAAAACTTTACTTTTGAAAAATTACATCAGGTCAAATGCGTTCAACCTTAGTAAAAAAAAATATATGTAATACTAACCATTTTATTTATCAATGAAACATGTCATAGGTGAATTTGCAATTTCAAGTATTTCAGGTGGTATGCACTGCATTTCTTCAGACATTTTCGCTTTTAAATTTAAAAAACAGCTCGACGCGCGACGTCAACTTTTAAAATGACAGTTTATGACAAGTCATAAATTAGATTTTTAATTCGTTGCCATGGATACATTACTCCATATTTGTACTAGGAAAAAAATGAGAAATATTTGTACTAATACAATAATAGGCTCTTTCTACAGGACGTGTTGCATTATGTAATGTAAGTATTGTTATACGCTTGAAGAAAAAATAAGTTAATGTCTTAAAACTAGAACTGAACATGAAAATATTCATCATTACAAATTAGAACAGAATGTACTAGATTACCCTTTAATTACTACACAACTTATGTGTCGGTAGTTGGACGTTCATATTTATTATTGAAAAGTGTGGATCACACTACACTACTTGTTGATACTTTATGTACTTTTAATAAATTATAGCAAGTAAAGTTAAGAATAAGATATACAGGGTGAAAATTTTAGGAGGAATCAACGAGATGATGATTTTTCCTAATACGGTCCTGGAGTCTTGTTGATTGCGACTAACTGTTGGTATTTCATACTATTTTTAACTAATAATAGTTATAATTACTTAGAAACTTAAACTGATAGGAACTTTGACAACTAACATTGAATTACTGAAAGTTTGAATTATAACAAGATAATGTTTAAATTTAATGTGTTTATTTTGTATCTGTTGTAAGTGTGACAAGAAAACGAAGAATTCCACTTTTGTTGGTAGTTTATGTACTTTCAAACTTCAGAAATAAGATTTAAAAAAAACATATACAGGGTGAACTTTTTAGGGGGCACAGATAAAATGAAATTTTTCCTAATACGGACCTGGAATTTTGGTTTTGTAATTATGGCAAACTGTTGGTATTTGATCGTACTTAACGTGTACCGAAAATAAATTGAATCGGACAATTAATTTCTAAAAGGCAACGAAAGCAAATTTTGGTGAAAATTCATAAATCACCCTGTACAACCCTAAATACTTGGCTAAAATGATTTTAAATAGTGGTTTGTTACTAACCTTGATGGGCCCTATCTACCATTGGACTATGTACAGTTCCTCATGAAACACCCTGTATAATAGCCTGCCTTTGCGATTTTTTAATTATTCTCTACAAAACTTTAAAAAGAAATTAAAAACCCATTTATTATCACTTAGACACGAATAAAAGTATCTAGATTTCGCTATCGATTAGGTTATTATTTATGTAGGCATCAAATCATATAATTATTTATTTCAGTGTGTAATAATAGGTTTATTTATTGCAGTGTAGTGTATAATAATAGGTTTATGTATTGCAGTGTATATTAATAGGTGTCTTTTTAAATTTGTTTTTTAATTTTAAAATTTCTATTGCGATTAAAGATAACTGGTTTGCTGTATTGTATGGAGTTCTATATGTTTTTTTTTCTCTTATTTTTTATCATAGTTCACTTAAGTTTAATATTTAAGTATTTATTTTTTTGGTTAAGTTTAAAAGCGCCCATTTTGGGTGAGACTTCGCCAATTCATCCCTTTTCCATTAGTTTTTAAAAATGGTTACTAATTTTATGTATTACTTTATGGATGAATAAAGACGCTTTATTATTATTATTATTATTATTTTATTATTTTAGCATTCATACTATAATAGTGATATCTACAGTTTTTATTTTTTAGACTATTTATAGCATCTCTAACTATATTGTGACCGATATTCTTAAAATTAAAATTTGGCTTAGTGTTATTTGAATTTGTATTCCCTATCAGATAGTCTGTATAACTAGTATTTGAAACTTGTAGATTTGACATTATGTTTTCGCTAATATTTACAAAATAATCGTTTACTTCGTCTACATTTAAATCTAATGAACCCGATTTCTTTTTATTTTGTCTATTTTTATTTATAATATCCCAATATACTTTTGGAGTGTTGCCATTTTCTATAATAAATTTATTGTAGTAGTTACTTTTTGCTAACCTAACCTAACCTAACCTAACCTAATTTGTTTCCTGTAATATGATCTAAAATTTTTTATATGTTCCTTTAACTGCATGTCAGGAAAATTTTGATATAATTCTGATAGTAAACACAAATTCTCCCTTATTCTGTGTAAGTCTTCATTGAACCATTTGGATTTTGTATGGTTTTTTGTTATAGTTGAATTACTTTCAACCAGTGGAAAAACCACTTCTATGTTTTCTTGTAGAACTTCCATAAAAAGTTCCCATTTCGCATTTATATTTAATGATATATCACTCACAAAACTCCACTCAACAATTTCCAATCGGTTGTATAATAGAAATATACCCTCTTCGGTGAATTTTCTTACTTTAAACACTGCTTTCGTATCCTCCTTTTGTTTAGTATTAAATAAAATATTTACTGCCATATGATCTGATAAACACGGGTCAAAAACCTCATCCTGGAAGTCAGTAAAGTTTACTAGTATATTGTCTATACAGTTTTTTTGTCTAGTGTTTTTTGTAATCACCTGTCTGAAAGAAAAAGAAGTAAATAAATCCCTATATTATTATTATTATTATTAAAAAGAACTCTATAATCAACCAAAAAATCACTTCACTTTTTCAAGAGTTTACAAATACTAGGAACATTAAAATTATAGTCGTACCTTGTTGATGAATTCATAGATCATTTTCACTTAAAATTATTTTCCTATTTCCGCTTTCATCTAGATAAAATAATTTACCATTAAAGGACCAGGCCTTTCCTTTTCCATATTTATTTTTGGCAGCTTTCAATAATTCATATTTATCCTTAGTTAAATTCTCAAAAATAGAAACGTACCTTTTACCAATTTTTTTGCTCTAAACACCTCGGATTTTCTTGTGTTAGTCACAAAACGGACTAAGATTGTATTTGCCGATTTAGGTCCCACATAAAAGGCATAGTCAATGTCGCATATCTCGCAAGGAACTTTAAGATGCTCATTAATATAAGAAACGACATACTCGTCAATACTACTGTTTTCAGGCACAACGATTCCACCAAATCTTAGTGCGTTCTTTTTTAGATGTTCTTCAATATGGTCGCATTTTGATTTTAGTATTTTAATGGTTTGATGGTCTTCACTAACAGAATTGTTTAAGTTGGTTAGTTTTCTGTTTACCTCATCCATTGTTACTTGTATTTTACCCAGATTTTCATTGAGATTTACTTGCACTTGAGACACAATTATTTTACAGAGTTTATTAATATGCTCCTCAGACAGCATGTCAGAAGAATTAACGTTCTTGGCCATTGACCTAAGATTATTTGGCATTTCACAATTTTAACAAGATGATCGGACTATAAATGTCTACAATATACGCACTTGCAGTATTAAGTGAATAAAAATTCCTGTAATTGTAATAAGCAGACCACAAATCACGTCAAGTCACCACCTTAATCACCTTTCACAAATTAACAACTTTTCAGGAAAAAACACTATCTACTTTCACTGATTTCATTAAAATTTCAGGAGACCAGCTACAACATCTACTCACTGGCAGCCATTTCAGTAGGTATTAATTACATACTACTACATGAGGTTATAATTTTAATAATCGTACATCTGCACCTGTGTAATCTTTGAGTAAAACGGGACACTCTTCGAATTAGTTTTTATCTGTCACTAACTTATAACTCTTAACATTATAAAAAATATGAATTTTTTCTCGTTTGTCAAACTTCTCAACTTGTTGTCATGCCGACACACATGTCCTTTTCACAGCACAGGTAGATGGGGACATCAACGGCCGACTAAACAAAAATACAAGGGAGTAGATCCCGACAGCTTATAAAATGAAAAAGATAGATATTTATTCATTCAAGCAAAAAATAGCAAAATTTGAATATTAAACTAACTTAAACTAAAACTAACTCAAATTAAACTAAAGTAAATAAACAAAGAAAAACTTAAAATTAACTTAAACTAACGTAACCTATTCTAATCTAACTTAGCCTGACTTAAAGTAAATCTAATCTAACAAAACAAAATAAAAAAGAAAAGACAATTAATTTTAAGACGTGTTCTCGCTTCCCTGGGAGGAGGGACTTCAGGATCAAAGGTTCTGAACTCATTTATCAAATGGATAAGTGGTCGGACCCCAACTATATATTAAAAAAAAATAAGGTAGGTAAATATAAATATGACATAGTGGGAGAGAGAATATGTGTATGAAATATAAAGTAAAAAAACTGTTACTAACACAATTTTTAACACCAGTAAGAAAAATACAATTTTATTATATAAAACTATGGATTTCGTGTATACTAAAAAGACATAAAATCATGCAGATATGTAAAGTAAATCCTGATGCACAACCAGAAAGCAGATAATATATTCAATTTTGCATGAAAAGTATGTCGTTAATACTTTGCCCATAGAAAACGAAGTACAAACAAATGGGTAATAACCAATGTTATTCGGTTCATTGAGTCGAATTCGTATTTGTTACTACAATCTAAAAGTGTATACGATTGTCACTTCGATGACCACAGGATATAGTTATATGTGACTGCATCAAATTTGTTCAAGTTCATAACACACCTTTTTTTCCTTAGTCGCTAGGCACGAGCTTAATTAACTATATTATAGCAGAAGATTTAAATGTCACATTATTATTAGTCATTATCTATCGTTATACTTATTTGTATATGTAATTTATTACTACACTGACGACCAAAATTAACGCACCACCCAAAATTTACCATGAATTTGAATTTCATTTTTTTCTTAACCGTTTGTCAGATTTTAATGTTTTTTTTGCTTTGTAGGTTATCTCTTCTAGAATGTGTAGCCGTTCCGATTTTAAGTAGAAATTATTTTTTCTTTAATTATGGGGCGTAACAATAAAACTGTTTTTTTTTCAAAAATTCAAAACACCCTGTGGAATCGCCAGCAGCAAAATTAAACTACAGTTTAGACCCAATTGTAGCTTCATTTTTTCTTAACATTTTTTTTTTTTGGTACACTTTTTTTTCTTTACTATTAAAGCAGATCTATACCGAGTGGCGAAAAAATCAAAAATGTTTGTTTCTTGGATTCTTTTTTTTTTGTTTCTTAACCGATTTAAAAAAATTTGGCGTCATTAGACAGGCAATTTAGTAGGCTACAAAAGCTATAAGTCAAAATCGAGGTCAAAATGGTAAACATAAAAGAATCAAAATGTTAGATGTCTTTAAAAATTGATGTTTTTCTATCCTCGTTCTTTATTAAGATCTGATTGGGCTAAAGCTAAATAAATTGGTTACGAAAATATTACCAATTAAAAAATGTCGGTTATGACGCTTTTAAGGCGATTAGGTGAATAGACAGACAAGTAGATAGGTATTACCGGAAGGGTGCACCCCCCACCACTTTTGCACCCCACCACTTTTTTCTGGGGTGGGGGGTATTTAGAGTGGAGGGAGGTAATTAGAGTGGAGGGCGGTAATTAGATTGGTGGGGGGTAATTAGAGTGGTGGGAGGTAATTTAGAGTATTTGCGCGATAATTACACTGATGTAATTAGTCTGGTGGGAGGTAATTAGTCTGGTAGGAGGTAATTAGAGTATTTACGCGTTAATTACACTGATGTATATAGTCTGGTGGGGGGTAATTAAAAATCCAATTGTCACGAGCAATGAAAGTAATTGGATTATTGCGCTGTATAATTAAACTGGTGTAATTGCAATGCATCTAATTGAATTGGTACAATTGTATAGTAATTAATGTGAATTAGAGTGGTGGGAGGTCATTAGAGTACATATTTGCGCGTTAATTACACTGATGTATATAGTCTGGTGGGGGGTAATTAAAAAACCCAATTGTTGCGAGCAATGAAAGTAATTGGATTATTGCGCTGTAATTAGACTGGTATAATTCTAATGCATCTAATTGAATTGGTACAATTGTATAGTAATTAATGTGAATTAGAGTGGTGGGAGGTAATTAGTCTGGTAAGATTAGAGTATTTGCGTTAATTATACTGATGTATATAGTCTGGTGGGGGGTAATTAAAAACCCAATTGTCGCATGCAATACGCAATGAAAGTTGGACTGGTGTAATTGCAATGCAACTAATTGAATTGGTGCAATTGTATAGTATTTCATGTATGTATCAATTGCTAAATTATGAGCTCTTATTTGTCAAAAATAAATAGACGAAAGAAATCCACAAATCACATGGTGTACCAAGTAACCACCTGTAAATAAGAAAAAATGTCAGGTGTGGGATTCGAACCCACGCTCCCGTTGGGGAATCAAACCTTAAATATGACGCCTTAACCATTCGGCCAACCTGACTTATTAATTGATTCAGTAAAACACCATATATTAAATGCCGTTTTATATTCTATAGTTCGCTAATTTCCGTGGGTAAAATTGAACAAAAAAAATTTTTAAATTACTTAGCTAACTTTGCAGTCCGCACAGAAGCGAGCAATATGTAATGATACAGTAGGTATTTTACATTTTAAGTACACCAAGTAACCACCTGTAAAAAAGACAAAAGAAATTAGACAAAAGAAATCGATGTATTGTCAATAGCTATACAATTACCTCGCAAAAGGATTATACGAGGATACGGCGGCAAAATTAACAGAAGTATTCCAAAAACTTTAAAATTTATGGCTTTCTAACAAAAGATTGTGAACCCGCCCTCTTCATTGTCAGGGTGACAATATATTCAAAGGAATATGTATTTGTATGCGTGCAAAAGACTCCACTTCTAAGGCATTATTTACTGTTGCCATTGTATGCATTTAATGAATACCTACATAGGGGTCCCTCCTTCAAATTTTAAGTTAAGAAATTAGACAAAAGAAGTCGATGCATTGTCAATAGTACCACATTATGGGTTCACAAACAAGCGACATGAATTCATTTTAAATATATTACACAAAAGCCATTCTAAATAGTTATACAATGGAATAATATAATGGGGGGTATTTGAATATTGAAATGTGGTGGTGGGGGTCATATTCTGTAGATATATAAACAGTGAGAGGAGTTGTCACAACCATTATTAGTAGCAAGTAGTGAATACGCAAAATGTAAAAGTTTTACACGAAGCCACAGTATGCATCGTCATCAGAAAGACTCGTGTGTGAGCTTAGATGAAAATGGACCACCAGCGAAGCAATTTAAATTTGATTCGACCCCTTCAACATCCGCAAGTATGCAAACATGTGATTGTTGAAATGTGACGCTGACTACAGCTCAGATGCACTCCCATAAAAGGTCGTTGCAACATAGGGCAAATGCATGTGTTCCTTCAATGGACGGTGTAAGCATTATCCAAAGCGCTTTCAAATACAGAATTATTTCATATCGGGTGCATAGTGAACATAATCATCTGGACTACGAAATGTTCTTTAATGAAATCAAACATAAAATTTTCAATCTGCTAGAAGAAGCGCTACAAATACATACGGCTATAAAAGTAAATCTGGAAGTGTTCGCCAAATACGTGATACAAAGTAAAGAGTTAACAGATATAAAATCATTTAATACCACCAACAAAATTTTAGATCAAGCTATGAATTTAAGTGACGTTTTGGATAGTTTTGTAAAAGAGATGATTACCCAAACTACAGAGTTTCAAGAGCGAGATTCAGGTGCGTAATTATTTTTTACTAAAGTATTAGAATTGCATTTAACATTTACTTATTTTTAGGATGGGCCCTGGAACGAATCGAATTTGTTAAAATTAATGTGAACAAGTATAGTCCACTGCGTGGTTCATCATATATAAAATTACCAAAATTCATTGAAAATAAGAATGCAGTGGTAAACGTACACAATCAAGATCAATGTTGTTTTGCCTGGGCGGTGACTTCAGCACTGTATCCAGCAAATGGTCATACATCGGACTTATCATCATATCCACATTATTCACAAGTGTTAAATGTAACAGGTATGGATTTTCCAGTAAAATTGCGGGATATTTCAAAATTTGAGGAAATGAATAATATATCGATAAACGTATACGGGTTAGAGGAGAAATTTAAAAATAATAAAATGGAATATGAAGTTGTAGGTCCTTTACGTTATTCGGGAAAAAACTGCGTAGCCATTTAAATTTATTGCTAATTTCTGAGGTGTGTAATATTAATCACCATTGTAAAAAAGACTGCGCTAAAACTCACTATTGCTGGATAAAAGATTTGTCTAGATTAGTTTCGCGTCAAATTTCTGCTAGCGACCATAAAAAACATTTTTGCGACGGTTGTTTATTATATTTTAATACCGAACGTCAGTTATTGCAACACCAGACACACGATTGTAATCACATTTATACGACAATACCTACCACCCAATTTCGAATCGATAAATATGGTAAGCAAGTACCCGAGAATATGTTAAAATTTGAACATTTTGAAAGGCAAATGCAAGTTCCATTCGTAGTATATGCCGATTTCGAATCAATTTTAAGTCCTATCGATACCTGCCAACCCAATCCGGAACGTTCTTTCGGGAATAAAACTTTTAGACATCAACCACATTCTTTCGCGTTTTTAATAAAATGTTCGTTTGACAATTCCCTAAACAAGTTTGAGTTATACCGGGGGTCTCACGCCGCCAAAGTCTTCGTATCACGTATCGAGGCTGACTCGAGAGATATCTATAATAGATATCTGAAAGATATAGTCCCAATGACTAAGCTCACAGTGCAACAAAGACGAGACTTTAAAAACGCAACCGTATGCGGTATATGCGAGAAGGCGTTCGAAGAAGGTGATGTGAGAGTTAAGGATCACTGCCACTTAACCGGAAAAATAAGATTTATCGCTGCACACTCAGTTTGCAATTTAAATTATAAATTACCATGTTTCATACCGATTATATTCTATAATATGAGTTCATATGACGGACATTTATTCATTAAAGAGCTATGTGCTCATAAAGTTAGAGTGGGGGTACTAGCGCAAAATAAAGAGAAATACATATCTTTTTCAAAGCACCTTTATATGCATGATTACATTAATAAGGATGGGGAGAAGAAACAAAAATTTCTACAATTGCGATTCATTGATAGTTTTAAGTTCTTGTCATCATCGCTACAAAATTTGGGTGAAAGTTTAAATGATGACCAGTTAACTATAACCAGAAGTTTTTATACGGATAACAAAGAATTTCGTTTAATGAGACAAAAGGGTGTATTTCCATATAGCTTTGTGGATAGTTTAAATAAGTTGAATAAACAAGATCTACCATCCAAAGCCGAATTCTATGACAACCTAAATGATCAGCATATATCTGAAGATGATTATCAACGGGCTAAAGATGTGTGGAAGTTGTTCGCATGTCAGAATTTAGGTGATTATTCAGATCTGTATTTAAAAATAGACGTATTGCTTTTATGTGATGTATTCGAAAATTTTCGGAAAATCAGTTTAGAGAAATACAAGTTGGATCCTGCTCAATATTTTACAGCTCCCGGATTGTCGTGGGACGCTATGTTAAAACTGACGGGTGTAGAACTAGAATTATTAATTGACGTAGATATGATTAACTTTTTTAAGAAAGGAATTCGTGGTGGAATAAGTCAGCGTTCTGAAAGAAAACATATCGCAAATAACAAATTTAACTCTTACTGATTACGATTCCAACGAACCCTCGTCGTTTATAACTTATTTGGACGCCACAAACCTATACGGTCACAGTATGTCCCAATCGTTGCCGACAGGTGGATTCACCTGGTTGTCCCAACAAGAAATTATAAACTTAGACATTACGAATATTCCAGATGAAAATCCGCGCGGGTACGTTTTCGAAGTAGACATTCATTATCCCAACGAATTACATGATCTACATTCGGACCTCCCTTTCCTAGTAGAAAACATGGCTCCTCCTAATGCAAAATCGGCAAAGTTGATTCCAAATTTGTTTGACAAGAAAAGGTACATTGTACACTATAAAAACTTGAGGCAGGCAATGGATCACGGTTTGATGGTTTTAAAGACTCATAGAGTGCTCGCATTTAATCAATCTCCATGGTTAACATCGATTTAAATACGGAGATGAGAAACACGGCAACAAATAAATTCGAAAAAGATCAATTTAAATTAATGAATAATGCAGTTTTCGGTAAAACTATGGAAAACGTGGATAATAGAAAGGATATACAGTTGGTTACGCATTGGGAAAGTATTGGAAGGTCCTTTGGTGCAAATGCTCTTATAGCCCGGCCGAATTTTAAAACTTGTTCAATCTTTACAGAAGATTTCGTCGCGATTCATATGAACAAACTAAAAGTGGTATACAACAAGCCAATTTATGTAGGGTTTTGTGTTTTGGAATTATCCAAGACGGTGTTATACAATTTTTTCTATGACGTGATAAAAAGAAAATTAGGTGAAAATGCTTCCCTGTTATACACCGATACGGATTCTCTGATTATTAGAGTTTTTACTGACAACATTTACGATTTTATAAAAGAGAACCCCGATAAATTCGATACATCCAACTATAAAGAAGGAAATAAATTTGATGTTCCTAAAGGTCTATTGGTTTTAGGGAATTTTAAAGATGAGTTCCCCGCCGACCCGATTATTAGTTTTTATGGAACGGGGGCTAAAGCTTACTACATAAAATCTATGAATAATGAACTGAAAAAAGCTAAGGGGGTAAATAAATCAGTTATTAATAAAAATTTATTAACAGTAGTCCAAGCAATGGGTACTAAAAACGAAGTTCTATTCGCAAAAGGTCGGAAAGAAATGAAATTTGGTGGGATGGTAGACATAGGTCCCCTGATAGTACACCTCAGTTTGCGACCTCGGGGGGTTGCCGCTCGAGGTGTGGGGGGATGAAAACTCTGCGTCGCGACGCTTTTCGAGAAATAGCGCCGTTGTGGTAAGTGCCATCGAAAAAAAGTTCAAATGAAACATGTAGAGAATAAAATTGTGCACATTTTGGTGTTTGTATTTTTCGTCTGCGACCAATAGTTTTCGCTGTACGGAGCGCCAAAGTTGGGGGTTGATTGCATCCAGTCCTGTGGTTGTTCTCCGCCATCCATGATCTTCTGGAGGTTTCTGAACTCCCCGCCAGCTCTGTACTTGACCATAAGTACGCAATGAATGATGATGGCACGCATTGGATGAATGAATTTTTGGAGACCCGTACAAAGTTCGTATACCGCAGAGACTTCAACTTACGATGTTCGCTTCCTGCACCATACTGCCTCAACATAAATAGTTCGCCAGCGGCAACGACTTTTTCGATAGCACTTACCACAACGGTGCTATTTCCCGAAAGGCTTCGCGACGCAGAGTGTTCATCCCCCCACCCCTCGAGCGGCAACCCCTCGAGGTCGCAAACTGAGGTGTACTATCAGGGGACCTATGTCTACCATCCAACCAAATTTCATTTCTTTCCGACCTTTTGCGAATAGAAAACCCCCATTGTTTGGACTATAGGTGATTATAAGAAAATAGTTGAGCAGGGTGGGGTAATATTAAGAGAAATGAATACATTTAGAAGTTATTCGCATGATATTTACACAGAAATGAAAAATAAGGTGGCACTATCTCATTATGATGACAAAAGATTCGTCATTCCTAATACATTTAAAACTTTACCATGGGGGCATTGTGACATACCGATATTTCAAAATGAGTTGGCCGTAATAACTGATAAAAATAATGTTGTTGAAAAGGAAAAATATGATCCTTTAGATGCTTTACTTGCAGCAATAGCTGAGTTAAGCCAGTCACAATAACATTAGCATATCAAATAAATTTGTATTATTTATCGGATTAAAGTTATAGAACTGGAAAATTCATACTAAATGTGAGATATAGTAGTATATTGTATTATATTTAAGTAAATTTATTGTGTAATAAAATATATATTTAAGTTAAGTATTTGTAGTATATATAATAAACTTAAAAATGTTTTTATTATGTTTACAATTTAAAATTAAGGAAATAAATTAAACATATATTAATTGAGTACATTCGTTTTATTATTTATTTATTGTTGGGGAAACAACCCACTCAATTTGTCCGGGTTCATATTTAAACTTTACCGCGGTTTTATCACTGAAATATGGACTTTTCCGGCTCGTCGCAAGAAAGAAGAACGCCTCTTAGCCGACAGGAGGCAGCAGTGCAGCAGGAATAGTAGAGAGTTGAGCTTCGACCGCAGTATCGACCAATCGCATTTTTGCTCACGCTGTAACCGCTGTGTATTTGCCTTGTGATATATACGTTTTGTGTCGGATTAACATCCCATCATCCCAGGCTTAACTCAGGAAGAGATTCCGGTAAGTCATTTATTTCAGTGCCGCTTTGTTTCCTTAATTGAGTAGTGGGTTTATAAATACATTTTTTTATATACAGTCCATTTTTTCAAACCATAAAGTTAGCTATCGCCCCAACATTGGTCCTTACGACCCGCGATAAGTTTTTTTGCATTTTTTTTTGCATTTGTTGTTGGCAAAATTGCACTTTAGTTAGCGTTTTTTTTAAACTTAAACTCAATTAAGCCGCTTTATAATTGAAAATTCAATAACATACTCGCTTTTTCGTTTAATTTTGCGTAGTTTCAGTGAAGGAATTATTGCTCTGCATTTAAACATAGCTAAAATAGCCGTATTTTTAATATTTTTTTGTATCTTGCTTGCGCCTTCGCGTTTTTTTGTGATTCGTACTTCTTATTTTTGTGTAGTCAGTTTGTCGTGACCTTGACACTGAATTGGTAAATCGAACGTCGATATCGGTTGAAATTCACCATATGATTTTTGGTTTTTGCTCGAGAGAGAGGGTGATTGACTCCGTCGCGTGTCTTGTATGCCCACAGCTGTTTGCTGTTTACTTCATTGCCGCGTCGATTTTCAACTCGGTATATTCTGTTTTGTTTACATAGATATTTTGAAATCACTTCGCGGTTCGTTTCGTTTCTTACCGTCCGCTTTATTGTAACTTACAAGTATGGATAAATTACGCAAATATCAAACGCTACGCAGTAATTGCGTTAAGGAAATTAGCATCCTTGGTAATTTAGCCCAAACTGCAGCCACTGACAAAACTGTCAAAAGTTTGTTTAAAGTACGCTATGCCGATTTACATGAGGTGCATGATGATTTCACTAAAAATCACAACAATATTCTTGCGGTACTTCTAACTGACGCGACTCAAGATGTTGAGGCTGAGTACAATGTCAGAGAAACGTTTTTACATGAATATTATCAAATTAAAGCTATTTACGCTGATCTGTTCGAGGAAAAATTGGCACGTGAGTCGCTAGCACCTGTCATTTCAATGAACCCCGCTCGCTCTAATGTACGTTTGCCCCGCATTGAATTACCAAAATTCAGTGGCGATTATTGCACTTTTTCTTCATTCATTGATTTGTTTAACGCATTGGTTCACGATAATCCTGACATTACTGACATTGAAAAATTCAATTATTTGGTGTCATCACTAGAGGGTGCTCCTCTGGGTGTGGTGCGTCTGATACCGCTGACTTCCGACAATTATGGAATTGCTTATAACACGCTTATTGAACGCTTTTCAAATAAACGCTGTAGGGCTCAAGCTCACTGGGCGGCTATAGAGAACACTGCGAAAATTGTTTCTGAAAATGTGCACGGCCTACGTAAGTTACTTGACACGTTTACGGAAAATCTGTCTGCTCTCAAGGCATTAGGTCAACCTACTGAAAGTTGGGATTTTATTTTATTTAGCATGCTGTCGCAACGCCTTGATAAGGCCACTTTAACGCGTTTCGAAATGAAACACGAATCTTCTGCAATTCCCACTTACAGTAGCCTTGTTGAATTTTTGAACTCGCACTGCATTGTGTTAGCAACTTTGTCGCTATCCTCAAGCATTACGGACACGCCTAAAAAACCATTTACCCGCAAACCTGATTATAAAACGCATTCGCCCGCTGCTGGTAGTCGTGCAAGTACTGCCATAACTTCGTTTTTTCTTCATAAATCGCCTACTAATGCTTGTGCGTTGTGTAAAGCTAATCATTCGCTATATACTTGCTCCGTTTTCGCTCAAAAGACGCCTGCCGAGCGACATAATATTTGCAAATCGCTACGGCTCTGTTTTAATTGTTTAAGTGGTTCGCATGATTTACGCTCGTGTCGCTCAACTTCACAATGTCGCCAATGTGGTTCTAAAACACATCACACTTTATTGTGTTTTCGTAAGCTTCGTGCTCCCGTCGCTGACACCAATGCTGCTTCCTCGAGTTTAAACGCTTTGCCTGTCGTGGCCGAAAGTCAACCGATTGCTACCGAAAACGCTGGTTTGCCGGTACAACCTGGTACGTCAAATTTATTGGTAGGCGCTGGGATTGTTTCCAAACAATCTCCCACGGTTTTGCTTGCTACCGCTCTGGTTGACGTATGTGACAGTAAGGGAAATTATCATCGTTTACGATGCCTACTCGACTCTGGTAGCATGTTGTCTTTTATTAGTAAACGCGCTGTAAACCAATTAAATCTTAAAAAATTTGAATGTTCTGCTGAACTAAAAGGTTTAGGTACTATGACGTCATCGGTTAACTTTGGAGTAACGCTCGCACTTAAACCTGTAAATCAATTATCGCCCATATTGTTTACCACCGCTAGATAAAATTTGCGATCCTATGCCTACAACGAACTTGTGTAATATTCAGTGGTCTCACCTTGCTAACTTGCCACTTGCTGATCCCTTTTTCGCACGCACTGGTCCAGTAGATTTGCTTATAGGTGCTGATTTATTTTCTAAAATTTTGCTAAATGAACGCATTTATGGCGCCGATGGAGAACCAGATGCCTTAAATAGCATCTTCGGTTACATAATAACGGGTAAAATTAATTTAACTACACCGCCCGCTTTCACTACATTTTTTTGTGCTACACACGAAACGTCTTTGGAAGCTACCATGCAACAATTTTGGACAGTCGAAAATGTTCCAACGTCTACATCAACCTTAACCGCTGATGAAGAGACTTGCGAACGGTTTTTTGTAGAAACTCATTCTCGTGACGCCACTGGACGATTTATTGTTTCGCTGCCGTTTAAATTTGATCGCCCTGCATTTCCGAATTTTCGCCAATTCGCTTTGAATCGCTTTTATGCTCTTGAACGCCGTTTGCTCAGATATCCTGACTTATATGCGCAATATTCCCATTTTATGCGTGAGTATTTGACATTAAATCACATGGAATTAATTACGCCCGCCTGTAGTACTCTTGATAATTCATATTATTTGATACATCATTGTGTTCTTAAGCCGGAAAGTTCCACTACAAAACTTCGCGTTGTCTTTAATGGTTCAGCTACAATTCCGGGTCAAATCTCACTAAATGATTGCCTTTTTATCGGTCCAAAGCTGCAGCAAGATTTGGTTGCCATATTGCTTAATTTTCGCCTCCACGCTTTTGCTTTATGCGCCGATATTAAGCAGATGTATCGTATGATATTAGTTAATGAATTGCATCGAGATTATCAACGAATACTTTGGCGTTTTTCTCCAGATGAACCTGTATGTGATTATCGCCTAAATACCGTTACTTACGGCTTAAATTGCGCGCCTTATCTCGCTTTGCGGACACTTCTTCAGCTTGCTGATGATGAATGTTCTAAATATCCCGCTGCTGCCGCCGCTGTTCGTCAATTCTCCTACGTGGATGACTTTTGCTTCTCTGTCTCTACGTTTGCTGCTGCTCAGACTCTCATTTGCGAGCTGAGAGCCCTAATGCAACTCGGAGGGTTTGAACTTAGGAAGTGGAGTAGTAACGACCCTTCCCTGCTTCACGACTTACCTCCTTCTCACGTGTCCATGGATCCGCTAACATTTAATGATGCCGCTTCTGATCTGTCCGTGAAGGTGCTTGGCCTTCAATGGAACCCTGCTTCTGATCATCTTTTCTTTTCAGTTCAACCTTTGTCTAATCGCCCCTGTACCAAGCGCATGTTGCTTTCAGATCTCGCTAGGGTTTACGATCCTTTAGGTTTTCTGTCACCTGTTATTTTTTACACTAAATACTTGATTCAAAGATTATGGCTAACTGGCCTTGGTTGGGATGAAAGCCCACCCTCTGACGTTGCACGAGTTTGGACCCAGTATAAAGCTGAGTTGCCTCTTTTATCAGCTATTCGAATTCCGCGTTGCATTCTGTCTTCGGACCCATTAGACTATGAATTACATGGGTTTTGTGATGCTAGCGAGCGAGGCTATGCTAGCGTTGTTTACTTGCGTGTTTTCCACCCTGACAATTCTATTTCGGTTCACTTTTTATGCGGCAAATCTAAAGTTGCCCCTATTAAGACCATTAGCATACCCCGCCTTGAATTATGTGCCGCTGTATTACTCGCTAAACTTCTTAGCTACGTCATGCACGTTTATGCTCAACGCCTCGATTTACTTAAAATATATGCTTGGTCCGATTCCCAAATCGTCCTTGCTTGGATACGCAGCCATGCATCTCGCTTTCAAACATTCGTCGCTAACCGCATTTCTTATATTCAGAGTAAAATTCCCCCCTCGTCTTGGTGTTATATAAACACGTCGGATAATCCTGCTGATGTCGCTTCTCGAGGAATTTTACCCCGCTCTTTCACATCATGCCACTTGTGGTTCCAAGGACCCTCCTTTCTTTGCGATCGTGAATTTCCCTCGCATACCACTCCCGATTTAGACGACATCACTCTTGCCTCGATAAGCCAAGAAGAGAAAAAACTTGTTTTGCTGAACTATCCGCCCGCAGATAATTGTTTGCATTCGCTCCTCGAAGATAACTCTTCTTTTTCCCGAATTCAACGCATAACCGCTTGTATTTTACGCTTCTTACATAATGCTCGCTTTGAACGACGTCTAGGTCCGCTCACAAAATCTGAACTTTACAATGCCACGCTGGCGTTGGTAAAATTCACTCAACATATCTATTTTTCTGACGAGTTAAACAGTCGCCGTTTTTCGAAACCGCTTAAAAAACTTTCCGTTTTTCTTGATTCCAATTCTATTTTACGCATCGGCGGTCGTTTAAAACATGCTGATTTGAAGTATGAAACAAAATATCCCATTTTGTTACCCAGTCATAGTCGCTTTACTTCGCTGATCATTGATCACGTTCACCAAAAGTATTTTCATACCGGTCCCCGTGCTACGCAATACTTGTTGGAGCAACAGTTTTGGATTTTATCTTTTAAACGTGCTATTAATTCTCGGATAACCAAGTGCATACAATGTTACAAATCAAACCCTAGATGCTTCCAACCCCCTATGGGAAATTTACCCGCTGCACGTGTTACGCAAGTGAAACCATTTTCCCACTCTGCTGTGGATTTTGGCGGACCTTTTTTGATAACTCCCAGTCGTCACAGAGGAATCAAAACTGTTAAGGCGTACATATGTGTTTTTGTTTGTTTTGCCACAAAGGGAGTCCATATAGAGTTGGCTAGTGATTTGACCGCTGAAACATTCTTGGCCGCCCTTCAACGTTTTATCGCTCGTCGTGGTCGCGTATCTAAATTATATTGCGATAATGCAACCAATTTCGTTAGCGCCGCTAAACAAATTAAGTTGATGAAAGACGCCGCCGCTCGCGAAACTATCGACTTTACTTTTTCACCACCTAGTGGACCGAATTTTAATGGCCTATGTGAAGCCGGAATTAAATCCGCTAAAAAACACATTTCTAAAGTTATAGGTGATCAAGTTCTTACGTATGAAGAGTTTTATACGATACTCACCTTAGTTGAATCCATACTTAATTCCCGGCCGCTAACTCCGATGACTTCGGACGCGAACAATTTTACCGCTTTGACGCCAAGCCATTTTTTGACTCTCGAGCCTGTATCCGCGCTTTCGGTCCCTGATTATTCTGCCACGCCGATGAATCGCTTATCACGCTGGCAGTTGCTCCAGCGCCTTCAACGTGATTTTTGGAAACGCTGGCATTTAGAATATTTGCATACCATGCAGCAGCGCGAAAAATGGTTGAAACCTGAGAATACTCCCAAAATTGGGACCCTTGTGTTAATTCGCGATAACAACGCTCCTCCCACTCAATGGAAGTTGGGGAGGTTGATGACGTTACATCCTGGTGATGACGGTATCGCCCGGGTTGCTACTGTCAAAACTCAAGCCGGTGTATTGAAGCGTCCCTTGAATGCGCTAAGCCCGCTTCCTATCGACTGATAGCCCGTGTTTGTGTCAGTCTATTCCATTCTATTCTATATTTTATTTTTTTTGTTTTCGTTCTTCACCAATTTTTGTTTATTTTAATAGTCCAAAGTACTTAAGTTTGCCTAATGCAGGGTGTATTAGGGCGCAGGTTAGATATAGAATACAAGTAATAATTTTTTGTTTTTTTTATTATTAGTATTTTTTGCTGGATTGTTATTGTTGAATATACGCTGCTAAAGTGCCATTTTGTTATATAACTATTTCTGATTTTTCGCATTCTATTTTGTTTTGTTTGCTTAAAAATGCCATAACTGCATTTTTGGCGGGAGTGATGTTGGGGAAACAACCCACTCAATTTGTCCGGGTTCATATTTAAACTTTACCGCGGTTTTATCACTGAAATATGGACTTTTCCGGCTCGTCGCAAGAAAGAAGAACGCCTCTTAGCCGACAGGAGGCAACAGTGCAGCAGGAATAGTAGAGAGTTGAGCTTCGACCGCAGTATCGACCAATCGCATTTTTGCTCACGCTGTAACCGCTGTGTATTTGCCTTGTGATATATACGTTTTGTGTCGGATTAACATCCCATCACCCCAGGCTTAACTCAGGAAGAGATTCCGGTAAGTCATTTATTTCAGTGCCGCTTTGTTTCCTTAATTGAGTAGTGGGTTTATAAATACATTTTTTTATATACAGTCCATTTTTCCAAACCATAAAGTTAGCTATCGCCCCAACATTTATTATACATAAAAAATATTTCATTTGACATAACTATGTAATGATACAATAATATATTTTCTAGACGGTGACAATTTTAAACAAGAGAAGCTCTATCAATCCACGAGTTGTGTTCTTTAGAGAGTCCACAAAGAATCTATTTGAATCTTTATTAAATTTTAATTATCAATAATTATCCTCAATTATCCTTAACTATCCTTAATTATCCTAAATTATCCTTAATTATTCTTAATTATATTTAATTATCCTTAATTATTCTTAATGATACAATAATATATTTTCTAGACGGTGACAATTTTAAACAAGAGAAGCTCTATCAATCCACGAGTTGTGTTCTTTAGATAGCCCAAGCCATTTTACAAACACTTTATACCCCTGCTTTTTTAAAACATTCTCTACTAGATACACATCGGGGTATTTTGCCTTTAGTAGCTCCATCTCATAAAAGCACCCCTTGATTGGATGTCCAAACATGTCTGCAAGCAGGTTAGTTGTGGGATTTGTTATGTTTATCTTGACAATTTTAAAAAGTTCTGTTGAGAAATTCGGTGTAAACCCTTTATCAAATACACCTTTATACTTGCTAATACGAACTACATCACCGAGGTGGAATTTCGGTTTGAGATCAATTTTAATGTTATTATATACATTTAAATGTGTAGTTGGTGTGACATCAACAGGTTTCATACCAATTGTACGGTGGACTTTGTTATTATAACTTTTTGTAACATTGGATAAGATGTCGAGCCATTTATATTTACCCGTAGCTGAGAATTCTTTATACAACCAATTCTTTAATGTGCGGATTACTCGTTCAACAACTGCTGCTTTTTTGTGCTATATGTAGAATAATGATTAATTTCATGCTGCTTCATTAGTGCGGAAAACTTTCTGTTGTAGAATTCGGTACCATTATCAGTCTGTAAATTTCTCGGTGAATAATTTGCTTCTTGAATAATAGTCTCCATAGTCTTAGTAACTTCTACAGCTGTTTTATTTTTAACAGATCTGGTCCATACGTATTTGGAATAGCAGTCAATCACTACAAGAATATAATGATACCCTCTATTTTTTATCAGCGTATGGTTGCATTTCGGCTAGGTCTGCTTGCCACAAATCACCAAACCCCTTAATTATGGTTCGCCTTCTACAAAAATTTCGTCGAGCATTTCTATGTAACTCGTTAACAACTTGTAATTTTTCGCTGCTAACCTCCATTATAAAATTGTCTTTAGCTATATATCAACTTCAGGCATTAGTTCTGGTGGAAATGCTAGGCCCTGCTTGTGTTGCACCTTCCTTGTTTGGAGTTCGGCGGCAATATGCTCTAATTTAGCGATTCTAGTATTAGCTATTAAGCTGTTGCGATTGTTTATGGTCGAATGTTCAGAATTTCAAAAATTACTTTATTAACATATTTCTGGATTTCTATTTTAATTTTCTGCATCATCTCATTATTTTGTTTATTGAAAATAGCGTGATTTTCTTCTCCACTTTTTATAAGTCTCACATCAACATATTTTTTCATTTCCCCAATAATTATATCGGCTGTATCAATAATAGCTTTGGCAGCATTTTCATCATATGTTTGTAGACGCTTGTTAACGTAATTACATGTTGCACCATCTTGATCATCGACAGGTTCCCCTAGATTTTTTAAACGCTTATTGTCAATATCATAGTGATTATCTCTGGTAAGTTTAAAACCAACACCCGGTAATCCACGTAGTGCTATTAACTTATTCGCACTAATTCTTTTGCTGCGTCCAAATTTGTCAATTGTGTTGTTTACAGTAGACATTTCTGATTGCGTCTGATCCATTTTATATATTTCAGGCTATATAATACTTATTGAGTATGATGATACTAGGTATTATATCTTTAATACACTATTTTTTCCTCCCTAAGTTCTGATATTATTTCTAATATTTCATTGTCGTGGTTGTTATTTCCCGCCATTTTCGAACCCCATAGAAGGCGTAAACGAGCCACAAGTTCACTAGGTTTATTCCAGTAGATATACTCTTTATCTTTATTTCTATACAATTTGTGGGTAGGTACACGTTTTAATCCATAACCACTTGTTGACGATCGTGTTGCAATTGTAGAAGATGTTAATGGTTTGATAATTTTGTGAAATTTTTCACGTTTTGTGGTGTTATAGCCACTCGCTACATTGAATTTTTTGTACGGCGCTTTTGTTTTTCTTAGTATTTCTCATATATCTTGCTCCATTCATCATCGATAACACTCTCTCTATTATCATCTAGAATTGGCGGGTGTTTTAGAAATATTTACACCAGTCAAATAAGACAAAATTAGGGCGATCGGTGGAAAAAATTCCCAGAGATTTGGATTTTTTTTTAAACGCTTCCTTTACACTTGCGTAGAGATATATCAAAAGTCCCCGAGGGTGGGGGATGAGTTCGAGGAGGGGGGCGGGTTTAAAGGTACCATTTTTCAGTTTTTTGTTTATATCTCGGAAACGATCGATTTTTACCTTCTTACCAATATTAATAAAGGTTCACCGCCTTTTTGTCGTAGGACTAACCGTAAGCGAGCTACGGGCTTCTGAAGTTTGGATTCTACATAAATTGCATTAAAAATCCTTCCAAACACATTTCATTAGTATATGGTAAGTATTTATATACACTATTGGCAAGTTTCAACTTAGAGTGCGAAATCTGTAATGCAACTAAGAGAGAAGGTACATAGGGGCAAAGCCTTCAGTTAACAAGAGACGCCTAACCATTCCTACACTCCTACTAAAGAGGGGTATGTGTGTTGATGTGGCGCGCGACGACAGCGGTTCAGCTTACGGCCGTGCCATATTTTTACGATGTTTTCATTCTTTTATCATGTTTATCGCTGTTGCATTTGACAATACAACAGCGGTTTAAGAGTTGATGTTATTTATTAGCCTTAAACCTAAAAACGAAATAAAAACTTGTATTCTAAAAATAACAGTTTGTACTTCGCAGGAGAAAGGCTTATTGATGAATAATTGTTGGGTGCGACATCGCGGCTGTTCGACACATTCGGCCGATTCCGTCGTCCCCTTCGACCGCGTGTTTTAAAGAATGAAAGGTGGGAGGTAGGGGATAGCGCGTTGTCTGTTTAACTCGTAAATGCTTTAAGTTATCTCCGTCTGATGCATTTATATCGGCCACCTAGATTGGACCTTACCAATAGTGTATATGGAAATAGTGTGTGAAGAGCGCCCAACTAAACTGGCCTGCCTGAAAGGCGGACTCTTTGTTCCCCCGCGGATGAAGGAATATTGCTCTACAGGGCGACAATTTGGCAACGCAGCACTCTTTGCGTAAAAATTCAAGTTCACACTTGATTGATGGCGGATTCCTGTTAAATCGAGTCAGGTGGGGTATAGGATCAACCTTTTCAGTGATATTTAATCAATATGTGACTTACTTAAAAAAAACACTATGGTGAATAATACTGCACAGTCGCACCACCATCACCACCGCATCAGTCGACATTGATTTCACCGAAGATATGGTAGTGACGACAACACTCTAATGAAGAAAATAAGGACAGATTCATCAGTATGCTGTCTCGGAAAATGATTGCAGAGGGGTTAGAAGTTAGACAGGCTGATGCTGATGCGGATACAACTATTGTACGGTGAGCTTTGGAGAAAGCAGAATGTGATTGTTCACCGCTTGTCATTGGCGAGGATGTGGACCTGCAGGTCCTGCTGATCGCTTTAGCTCCAAAAAACTGCTACGTCCAATTCACTCTCTTGACGTACAAGATGGGTCCGCTGTACGATGGTACTAACGGTATTTGCCGGCCGACTACAGTGGAGATGGTCGAGGTTCTTAATTATAAATAAATGAATGATAGGAAATGGGCGCCAAGTAAATTTAACAGACCCGCGCCAAATACCCTAGATTAATAACTAAATAAATTTACTAAATTACGTTACTTTCAATAGTACAGCCCTTGTGAAATAACTACCAACGCTGTTTCTGATTATAAAAATGTCTTTAATATTGATCAAATACAAACAAAAATAATAGAATGAATGACATACATAAGGTGAATTATGAAATGTACGTAGATACTATGCAATATGAACGCTGAATAACACCAGCAAAGTATATGATTTAGTTATAGTATAAGAAAATCTAAGGAGCAGAAATTAAATTATCCTAAAAAATATATATATATACAGGGTGACCCATTAAGAATGGAAACACTCGCGTACCAAACTTGTTTGTGTACCGAATTGAACGGGATTTTTTTTTAAAGATAGATCTTGTAAAGCTCTATCTTGGTGCAAAATTTGAAGACGAAATTTTGATGTTCAAGGCCTACTATGAATTTTTTTTTAAGTGAAAAATAGCAAAATTTTGTTAGCGATTTTTTTATAAGAAATCTGACTACACCACTGGATTTAGGAGCCCCTCAAATGCATCTGTCCCAATTTTTGCAAAAAAATTGTCATCCCTAAAAAAGTTATAACAATATCAGAATTATCAGCGTTTGCCGTTGTCGGTAAACTTATTCCTTCATAAAAACCGGATAGAACCCAAACAGAAACAAAAAAAATGTAAAAAAACGTTTTGAAAAATGTATAGCATTAAACGGAGGATTAGTGGAAGCTACAAAAATTTAAATTTAATGGTTAATATGAATTAATTTGACTCCTTTTTCTTTTTTTAAATTATAATGTTTTAATCGTTATTTTTTATCAGTTGTTGTGTACATTAGAGTAATTATTGTTGGTTGTTTTGTGTATACTGGTTTACACAATGGTTCTTGTTAATAATTACACCAGTGTTTGGGTTCTATCCGGTTTTTATGAAGGAATAAGTTTACCGACAACGGCAAACGCTGATAATGCTGATATTGTTATAACTTTTTTAGGGATGACAATTTTTTTGCAAAAATTGGGACAGATGCATTTGAGGGGCTCCTAAATCCAGTGGTGTAGTCAGATTTTTTATAAAAAAATCGCTAACAAAATTTTGCTATTTTTCACTTAAAAAAAAATTCATAGTAGGCCTTGAACATCAAAATTTCGTCTTCAAATTTTGCACCAAGATAGAGCTTTACAAGATCTATCTTTTAAAAAAAATCCCGTTCAATTCGGTCCACAAACAAGTTTGGTACGCGAGTGTTTCCATTCTTAATGGGTCACCCTGTATATATATGTGAATACCTAATAACGTAGATTACGTAAGCGGGCGCTATATACGTATAGTATATAAGTAAAAGATTTAATTTATTGACCAATTAATTTCCGCCTAACAAAATCTCTATAATAATTTTATCTGGCAAAAATAAAAAAAAATTATATATCAAAAGTACCAAGACAGAGAAATTTTCACTTAAACAAAATAAAATAATTGTTCACTGTATCATTCAAAGATAATCTAAACTTGCGTGTTCCTTAGGATTCAGCAATTCTCTGTTACCTTCTTCACTATACCATTCAACCATGCAGGAAACCATAAAAGGGAAAATAACAATCGTCTGAAAAACGAACTGAACCAAGGTCCTGGAGGTCAAATCTGAACAGCCAAATCTGAAGCACCTAACTGTGTTGTATTACTACCTACTCCATAAATTGGATTTGTTATAAAATAATTCTTCATCTATATACAAAAACCCTAAAAGGAAATTGTTCCTTATTAGTAACAAATAAACCCAAAAAAATGTATTGACAAATAAAACCTAAATCAAATTTATTACCTCAGCCAGAGGGTTTCTTTTCTGACAGCAGTGTTGTCGGCGACTCGTCCTTGTAAATAAATCCTTCTGTCGAAGAAAATCGATTTCAACTACTCGCTACACCATTAAATGTACTATGCAACCATTAACAGCATGAAATCAATAAATATAGACCATTAGCAGTATATCCCTTCTATTAAGGCTGGAATAATTCCAAAACTGCAGACAGCTACAAAAGACACCGAAATACCGCTACTTCGTCACACACAATATGGCTGACCTTTCTTGGTTACCATAATAAACTTTTTGTTTTGTTTTATTGTCTACTAAGAATCTAACGACTTGATCGACCTGCTTTTTGGGATTTTATAGTATAGATGGCAGTCACAGGCTAATTATCGGATATAATAATTCCGTACCGAAAGATATGCAACCCACGGTATTATATTCTGTATTGTGAATAACAAACCTTATTATATTTTTCTTTACAAAGGATAAGATAATGAAATTGTACAAAATTTTACGACAAGCTAATAAAAATATGAAATCTGAAATTACAAGAAATTATTCAGAGGAAATTTTATAATTCTGGTATTGTTATATTGTTTAGTTATAAAAAAAAATTGAATAAAGTTGAAACTGTTATTTTGAACCGTAACAACCACCCCCCTTCTCAAAGGAATTTACCCCGTAAATTTCTTAAACAAAACTAATCAGGAGCAATCATTGCATGCCAATTTTGAAGGTAATTTAAAACATGTTCCTATTTATTACCTTACCGTAACCAACAACTATCCAGACTGCCATGCTAACTATAGAGCTAACAAACCTTATCCACAAACTTAACATAAATGAGACTTAAAATGCACGATGATGTGTAACCCATCCCCTGGTTAACATCAGGCTAAACCATATAAGAACAACAAACCTCGGGACTTAATAAGCATTGGAAGTAAGTCGCCCTAATTTTACTCCACGAGCCAACTAACCTAAGTACAAAAATCTTAATACTAACACCACCACAACAAGGCTTAAAATGCATGGGAATGATTCGCCTCACGATCACTCCACTTACAGTTCCCCAACTTGCGGGAGTCTTCCCCAATCTACCACAGTGACCACCCTTTCGACCGGCAACTGGGAAGCAGTTACGCCATAGCACCACGAGAGGGCCCTGACAAGGTGTTAACCGGCCTCAACCAAGCTAACCAAAACTTAAACCCTATGCCAAGTTGATCCCACTCACAATCCTAGACCTCCTACTTCCAGCTTATCATTCAAGACAGTCAGTCGGAATGTAACCACTCACAGTGAGAACGGAGTCCCTCTAAGTAAAAATAAAAAAAAATAAAAAAAATGGGGTTTTAAATATATGTTCACACATATATAACCTACACCTACGCTAATCTCACCACGACAGTACATAACACTTACCTAGTGGGTTCCAGCCAGCTAAGTAAGGTAAACGGAAAAATAAACTATTATTTAAATACAGGATCCAAATAATTGACCTAAATACACCCATAAGTTGATTAACCACACAAACACAAGGAAACAGCAAAATCTAATACTTTCAGTATATACCACATTTATCACACATTCACACATCCTTACACACTCACTTCTTTTTCACACCATTCATTCATATGATTTTCATTCTCACTCTACATTTATATCACTATCATACTTCCTAACATTCAACCTCATTCACAATCGTGCCAATACCATTTAGAAGGCTTTTACTCCATGCAGGTAAAGTCCACAGTGGCTGTATTCGCGCACTCCAACCACAGAGCATCACATCATAAACGATCATACTGATATTACTGATTCCTCATCTTCACTTGGATCTATATAAGGTTTTAAGTCTTTCACATGCCATGAACCATTGCATTCCGTACCAGATAAATCTTCTAACATATACACACAATAGCCTATTTTCTTTTTAACTTTGTACGGACCTTCGAATTTTCCTGCAAGCTTAGCGGTAAAATATTTTGCTGCATCAGACTGTACATACTTTCTTTTCCATACTAAATCGCCTACCTTAAATTGAACGTCTCTTCGTCTTAAATTATATTGTTCCCGCGATTTAGCGTATGCTTTTTCTAACCGTTTCGCTACCAAACTATGCATTTTTTTAAGAGAATCTAATCTTTCTGTCACGTTAGGGATATTGTCATCATTACTATCATTATTAACCATGTATTCAGAACCGTGAACACACATTTCTTTTCCAAAATTAATAAAATAGGGAGTTTGACCTGTAGCTTCATGACGTGCAGTACGTAATGCACAAGCTAAAGCACTCAAATTTACGTCCCAATCTCTCTGATGATCTTTAATATAAGCTGACATCATAGTTTTCATTACACGATTATATCTTTCAGTATTATTCGGAGCTGGATGATAGTTTGGATTATACAAAATTTTTACGCCATATTTTTGAGTAAGCTTCACAAAATCTTTACTGGTGAATTGCACGCCATTATCACATCGGATTAACTGAGGTACGCCGAAAATATGAAATACTTGTTCTTCTAGTATGGTAATAATTGTTTGAGCCAGAGCTCGTTTTATCGGGAAAAGTAAATTGAATTTACTAAAATTATCGGTAACTACAAAAATGTGCATGTTGCTCTTTTTACTTTTTGGCAAAGGACCAAATAAATCCATACTAACAACTTGCCAACATCGATCAGCTATTATTCTATTACCCATCAAACCAGCGGGTCTCTTTTGTTCAGGTTTTATTCTTTGACAAACTACACACGACCTAATATAGTTACTAATATCCGATTTCATTCGTGGCCAATAATATAACCGAGCTACACGATTAAAAGTTTTAAACACTCCTAGATGTCCTGCTATTTCTATATTATGACATTTATGTATAACTTCTTGACGTCTTTCTTTAGGAACAACTATTTTCCAAAAATCTTGGTTATTGCGCAATTCCGGAAAATCTAATTTAGTATGTTTATATAATTTACCGTTCGATATTCTCCACGTAGGGAATTTCAAAGGATTTTCCTCAATTAGTTTTAACATTTTAATATACCATTTGTCCCGTACATTATCGATTTCTATGTTATTTACTTCCGCATTTTCGTCAACTACTATTCTTGATAAAGCGTCTGGCACTACATTATCTTTGCCTTTTCGATGAATCACGGTATAATCAAATTGTTGTAGCCGCAAGGCCCATCTTCCTAATCTACCCTGTGGATTCTGTAAATTGTCCAACCATTGTAAACTATAACAATCTGTTACAACCGAAAATTTCGCCCCTTCTAGATAACATCGCAACTTTTCTATGCTCCAAAGTACTGCTAAAAGCTCTCTTTCTACTGCCGAATACTTACATTCTTGTTAGGTAAAGTCCGAGATAAATAACAAATTACATGTTCGCTATCGCTAATTTTTTGTAAAAGCACTGAGCCTATCGCGTACGCCGATGCGTCTGTCTGTAAGATAAAGGGATATTCAAAATTTGGACACGTCAAGATTGGTGCTGACACTAAGGCATTTTTAATTCCTCGAAAAGAATTTTCGCAGTTTTCATCCCAAATAAATTTAGAACCTTTTCTCAATAATCTAGTCAATGGTGTAATGAGGTCAGAAAATGAGACTATAAACCGTCGATACCACGAGACCATCCCTATTAAACGTCGAACTTCAGTAACTGTTTTTGGAGCGGGCATATTGGTTATACAAGCTACTTTATCTGGGTCTACATGTAAGCCATCTCGATTTACCACGTAACCTAAATATTTTAATTCCGGCCTACAAAAGAAACATTTTCCACGATTAAGTGTCAACCCTGCTTCAGCTAAACGTCTAAAAACTTCTGTCAATATTTCGATATGTTTGTCAAAATCCGGAGCCATAACTATTATGTCGTCCAAATAACAAAAAACATATGGTTCTAATTCAGGTCCTAATACAGTATCAATTAATCTTTGAAAAGTTGCCGGAGAGTTATGTAAACCGAAAGGAAGTCTAGTAAATTGGAATAAACCTCTACCAGGTACCGTAAATGCCGTGTATTGTTTACTATCTTCGTCCAAAGAAATTTGCCAAAATGCACTCTCTATGTCCAGGCTAGTTATATATTTTGCCGAGCTTAGTTTAGACAAAATTGAACTTATGTAAGGCAATGGATAAGCATCTTTCTCTGTTACCGCGTTTAGTTTTCTAAAATCAACACAAAACCGTTGGCTACCGTCTTTTTTTGGTACCAATAATACTGGAGAAGACCAACCCGATTTGCTGGGCTCAACAACACGTTGTTTTATCATTTTATCTAATTCCTCGTCAATTATTTTCTGTCTAAACGGCGAAACGGGATAATATCTTTGTTTTATTGGTGGACTAAATGTAACAATCTTATGTTTAACCAGTGTAGTACATCCTCTTTTATTGTCACTTTTAATGAAATAATCGTTTACTATCCTATCTAGATCTGTCTGTTGTTTTTCAGTTAAGTTAAATTCAATAGAGTTAACTGTGGACGCTAACAAATTTTCTGTCGAAAAAAACCATTCTCCGCGTCGCATATCGGGAACTATACCCATATTAATCCAAAAATCAATACCCAAAATTAAACTGTGTCTTAATGTAGGCACCACGTATAAATCCATAACTTTTACAGTGTCACGTAACCTAATTGGAATGGTAACTAAACCTAAAATTGACAATTATCATTATTCGCTACCGTACAAGATATATTATCTTCGCTATTTAATTTAACTCCTATAGATTGTAAGATTTTCCAGCCAGCATCGCCTAAAAATGTTCTATTTGCTCCCGAATCTAACAAACCAAAGAAATCTTGACCTAAAATATTTACTTTTAAATATGGACATTCTCCTTCACCAACATGTGCTAAAATATAGTCAAGTACCGGGGATAATTTTTGTTCGGCACAGGTGGCCTTTATAGAATTAACCGAGGACAGTGTTCGGCCTTTTACTGCCTCGCCGGTCCGTTTCCCGAATTACAATCTGGACAATCTCTCTTTGTAAATCCTGGTCTATTACAATTAAAGCATTTAATGGCTAACTTAGTTCTACAATCACGCGCTAAATGATTAGGTTTGCCTCAACGAAAACAATTTCTAGATTTATTAGGAACTTGAGCTTGAATTTCACGTACTATCGGTCTACTAATCTGTGGTTTATTTCTCACAGGCGGTTTGTAATCTAAGTCCGGTTCACATGTGAGGTTACCTGCAATAGGTGGTATAAAGTCGTCAATATTTTCTTTAATTCTTTCCATTTTTCTACAAGATTCTACTAAACTATACGGAGTTTCTATCTTATCAATATCTACACTTAAACGTTCCTGATAAAATGGAGCTATGTTTTTGCGCAATATTTCCATACGTTTTACATCCGGTATTCGATAAGGCATCCTATCAAACAAACTAGACATTGTCGCTACATAAATACCAATGGGCTCATCGCCTTGAGTCCGTTTCTCAATTTGTCGCCATAATTTATCTGAGGGAGGTGTGAATTGTTCTCTCATCAATCTTATTAGTTCATCCCAGTCAGATGCGGTTTTACCGACAAAATTATACCATTTTAAAGCATCGCCTATAAATAAATCGGCAGCTGAGTTGAATAACTGTTGTTTACTAACATTACGAGTTTTGCTACAATCATCAACGCGTTGCAAAAATGAATTAAAGCTAAGAGTTTCATCGCCCGAAAATTTAAAATCCCATTTATATACTATACTTTTATAATTGGTGTTATCTGAAGGTCTAGAACCGATATTTAAAGTATTCATGTCTACATTCAAATCTGTATTAGTTAAATTAGGCGCCAACTCACTCTGATCACTCGTATTATTAATATCTGTGCTACTATGAGCCTGCGTATTGACTTCAATATGAGTCGTTTCCGTTACATTAAGTTTACTTGTATAGTCCGCAACTAATTCAGTTAACAAAGTAAGCAGCTTACGTCGTCTTTCAATCAATTGTTCATCTGTACTTGTTATACGATCAATTCTATTCAATATATGTGCAAATTTTGTTTCAATCTTTTTAATCTGTTTAGAAGAACCTGTAAATGTAGTAATGCAGTCTCTAAGATTGACAAATTTTTTGTTACATACGTCCAGTTCTGATTCTGGATTTAAATTTAATTTACCAAGCAAAACATTACCAGATTTTTCCAAAACTAAAGCACCACGCAAGCATTTTCTCAATACATCAACAGTACCTGCCTCAGAAATTCCTCTATAACAAGATATGACTTTTTTTTTAAACAAGCCCCGCGTTGGAAGCGCCAAAACTGCTACGTCCAATTCACTCTCTTGACGTACAAGATGGGTCCGCTGTACGATGGTACTAACGGTATTTGCCGGCCGACTACAGTGGAGATGGTCGAGGTTCTTAATTATAAATAAATGAATGATAGGAAATGGGCGCCAAGTAAATTTAACAGACCCGCGCCAAATACCCTAGATTAATAACTAAATAAATTTACTAAATTACGTTACTTTCAATAGTACAGCCCTTGTGAAATAACTACCAACGCTGTTTCTGATTATAAAAATGTCTTTAATATTGATCAAATACAAACAAAAATAATAGAATGAATGACATACATAAGGTGAATTATGAAATGTACGTAGATACTATGCAATATGAACGCTGAATAACACCAGCAAAGTATATGATTTAGTTATAGTATAAGAAAATCTAAGGAGCAGAAATTAAATTTTCCTAAAAAAAAATATATTTATATATGTGAATACCTAATAACGTAGATTACGTAAGCGGGCGCTATATACGTATAGTATATAAGTAAAAGATTTAATTTATTGACCAATTAATTTCCGCCTAACAAAATCTCTATAATAATTTTATCTGTCAAAAATAAAAAAAAATTATATATCAAAAGTACCAAGACAGAGAAATTTTCACTTAAACAAAATAAAATAATTGTTCACTGTATCATTCAAAGATAATCTAAACTTGCGTGTTCCTTAGGATTCAGCAATTCTCTGTTACTTCTTCACTATACCATTCAACCATGCAGGAAACCATAAAGGGAAAATAACACAATCGTCTGAAAAACGAACTGAACCAAGGTCCTGGAGGTCAAATCTGAACAGCCAAATCTGAAGCACCTAACTGTGTTGTATTACTACCTACTCCATAAATTGGATTTGTTATAAAATAATTCTTCATCTATATACAAAAACCCTAAAAGGAAATTGTTCCTTATTAGTAACAAATAAACCCAAAAAAATGTATTGACAAATAAAACCTAAATCAAATTTATTACCTCAGCCAGAGGGTTTCTCTTCTGACAGCAGTGTTGTCGGCGACTCGTCCTTGTAAATAAATCCTTCTGTCGAAGAAAATCGATTTCAACTACTCGCTACACCATTAAATGCACTATGCAACCATTAACAGCATGAAATCAATAAATATAGACCATTAGCAGTATATCCCTTCTATTAAGGCTGGAATAATTCCAAAACTGCAGACAGCTACAAAAGACACCGAAATACCGCTACTTCGTCACACACAATATGGCTGACCTTTCTTGGTTACCATAATAAACTTTTTGTTTTGTTTTATTGTCTACTAAGAATCTAACGACTTGATCGACCTGCTTTTTGGGATTTTATAGTATAGATGGCAGTCACAGGCTAATTATCGGATATAATAATTCCGTACCGAAAGATATGCAACCCACGGTTTTATATTCTATTCTATTCTATATTGTGAATAACAAACCTTATTATATTTTTCTTTACATAGGATAAGATAATGAAATTGTACAAAATTTTACGACAAGCTAATAAAAATATGAAATCTGAAATTACAAGAAATTATTCAGAGGAAATTTTATAATTCTGGTATTGTTATATTGTTTAGTTATAAAAAAAAATTGAATAAAGTTAAAACTGTTATTTTGAACCGTAACAAGGAACGAGAGATAAAGTTTTTCAAACCTGGGAAGGGGAATGAGGGAAGCAAAAGTTATTACCCTCCAAGGAATTGCAGGAACTTGACTTTACCAAGACCATTTTGTTCATTCACGGTTTTAGCGGCTGCTATACAATTTTCCGAAAAGGTAAGTCAATAATTGCTTAATTACTCATGAGGGACAGCATCCTACATTTGGTCTCCAACGTATTTTACACAAAGACTCAACAACTGAGGAAGTTGCAAACGCCGGGGAACAGATGTTCCTAGCAATGTACAACGCCAGAGTAACAGACCTGGACAAACAGCGTTACGCAGCATTTCTAAAATCCAGCACAAGGGTGAAGTCAGACTTCCCCTCTCTACCACTAACTGAAGGCTCTGCACTGCAACACTTATACAGAGTCTATTTGCAAGTTCAAGATTGGCTGGGCATCAAACTGGAACCTACTGATTGGAGTTTGGATGAAAGGAGCAGATGGAGATCTTCAAACCTTGACAATTTTAGATCAACCTGCCCCAGCTGCCATCCTTTCAACAATATTCTGCAGCTGCACCAAAGGTTGTGGGGCATGTTATGTCGTGGATGCCGCAAAGCAGGTATCCATTGCTCTTCAATATGCGGTAACTGTGAGGGCACGTGCACCAACGGCCCTCCAGTTGAAGATGACAATTCAGCATATGAGGATGACCCGGAAGACTTGACACTCTCGAATGAACTGTTGCACCCAATACATTACCTCCCGCACAAGACTTTCAGAGTCAAATCATCTCTATTAAATCATCTATCTATTAATATTGTACTGAACAAGACTGTAATTCGGTTTTCAATGTTCAGGTTGAAGAGAAAATGCAGCATATGAGGACGACTCTGAAGACTTCATGGAACCCCGTGACCCAACACCCTCCTCTAATGAAGTGTTGGACCCAATAAATTCAATTTACTGTCAGTTTTTTCAAATCACAATACTAATTCTGTTTTAAATGCGGATAAAGCACATTTTCTTAAATGATGATTCTTTTGTCGCCCTATAACTCGCTTACGGTTAGTCCTACGGAAAATGCATAGGACCATTTCTGTAGGAAATTTTGTCAGCATTAATTGTGAAGGGGGCAAAAACCGATAGGAGTGATCGTTTCCGAGATATAAGCGAAAAACTGAAAAATGGTACCTTTAACCCCCCTCCCTCCTCGAGCTCACCCCCCACCCTCGGGGACTTTTGATATATGTCTACCCAAGTGTAAAGAAAGCGTTTAAAAAAATTTCCAGCTCTCTGGGAATTTTTTCCACCAATTTGTCTAATTTGACTGGGTTAATTAGATCGTACAATTTCGGATTACCTAGATACACGCCAAGTTTCTTATTGTCATACCACACTGTAATATTTCCATGGGAAAAACGTATTTCAGCATTGCCCATCAGCAGTTTGTCCGTCTTGGGATCTACACGCACTCCATATAAACTATCATACTTGGAATCACCCGATTTTACATTCTGTATATGTCTTTTTACAACCTCATGTCCTTTTTCTAGTTTTCTAGCTAGAGAAGTTTCAGATACGGGGGTTGTTCTTATAGACGATGGTGGAGTATCCATGATGGAGGTAAACGGTGGATCATCATCATCGCCTACATACTTATCAGATGCTCCTTCAGAAGCACTCTCCCATGGCACTGCCCTCTGAGTAGACACCCTTGATGATGATGATGGTTGTTGGGCATGTGGTTTGTTCTCCGCTGCTGAAGATATAGCATTTAAAGGTTCAGTTATTGGTTGATAGATCTTTTCAAGTATTACATGCATCTCAATATCTTTGTTCTTAATAGAGTTAAACTTCTTACGTACCGCATCTGTCGCCTCAATCAACTGTCGCTTGAGGGCTATTTTACTATTGGGATGCGCAAGATTGTTATATTTTTTATTATCTTTGGTAACCTTCATCTTAGCGCATACGTAAACGAAGTAACCATACGAAGTATGTGGCTCAAGTGAAGTTTTTATTAAAATGCGTTATGGATATATGAAGCTATCAAACCCTTTTCTATATCGCCCACCTTGTACTTCACTATCCTTATCAATCACTAGAAACCCATATTTGTCATTCCAGCACACATATTTTGAAATACTGTAAACGTTACATCAGGTGACACATGATCGGAAAATATGTGGTGAAGGTTCATGTCGTCCTGTTTAAAGACAATAATTAAATTACTATTGTCTCTTATTAGCTGCTTCGGTATTCGAGAATATGTCTGACCAAGATAAAAACAATCCACATTTCTATGGCGGCCCATACTAAAATATGCTCTTATAACATCTTGCTTCTCACATATCACATCGTCAAATATAAATAAAGACTCCGGTTTTGCCTCGGATGGTTCCACTATTTGCGCTCCATTACTAAATGTGTAAAATCCTAACCCCTTAATCGGCGCTAGCACCTTACGTAGATACTCATACTTGGGTTGATTTATAGACTTTGAGTATAGGTAAATGTTTAAAAAGCGTAAACCTAAGCGATGGGTGATCAAAGATATTAAGACATTTGTTTTCCCACAATTCGAAGGTCCTATTATGAGGGCACGTACAGTTGAAGGTAGTAGTGGTCCATGACGATTATGAGCACTTAACCCACGCCCAACTTTTTCATCCAAATTATCTATGGAAAGCGTTTGTTTCTGTTTCACAATGTGCATTGTATCGCAGCTAATTGGTATATAAATAGACATGTGACTTGCAACGCTTATTTAAATGGTTTCCACCATACGATACACACGTGAAAAACGTATGAAGTGCGGTAGAGGATTAATTAATTCCCTGATTAATAAGCTTCCCGTCGAGTTGCATTTGCCAGGTTATCAATTTTGTGGTCCAGGCACAGATTTAAATAAACGGCTGACACGGGGTGATCCTGGCATAAATCAGCTCGATAAAGCGTGCAAGGAACACGATATTGCATACGACAAAAATAGCAGTAACCTAGCAGCCCGCCATAAAGCAGACTATCTGCTTGAACAGGCTGCGTGGAAACGAGTGAAATCCAAAGACGCAGGACGTGGAGAAAAGGCCGCTGCTTGGTTAGTTACAACTATAATGAAAGGAAAACAACGTCTTGGTATGGGATGTAATTCAACAATATCTCGTAATCCAATAAGGAAACGAATCATCAAGAAAACAAAGAAGGGTAAGAATAATGTTAAAAAGACAGCATTTGGATCTGGGATAGTACGAAAAGTGCGTGACACACTGCAAAGTGCTGGAGGCAAAAGAGTAAAAGACCAAAAGAAGGCGGCTGAAATTGCTCTAAAAGCTGCACGTCGATAATAAAACAGACCGGTGGGAAACGCAATATTCGAACACCTCGAGTTATAACAATACCAAAAGTTGGCGGTATTTTACCTCTAATACCCATTTTTGCTGGATTATCTGCATTGGGTAGTTTGGCGGGTACGGCTGCTGGTATTGCTAAAGCTGTAAATGACGTAAAAAAGGGTAGAGAAGAATTAGCTGAAGCAAATCGACACAACAAAAGTATGGAAGCAATAGCTATGAAAAGTGGTAAGGGGGTGTATATGAAGCCATATCGAATTGGAATGGGCCTTTATCTAAAACAGAATTCAAAAAACTAATAGACTCCCTACCTCGGAGACCTCTTACCGACATTGATCTTAAATATTATGCTAAGAAAATGAAGGTAGCATACTTTCGGGGTGTATTTATGCGCGACTCACTACCAAGACGTGGCCCACATTACAATGAATCTGCAATAATCAATTTGGATAGTATATATGGTCCTGGGACACATTGGGTGGCATATAAAAAACGAGGTAGTTTAGTAAATTACTTTGATAGTTTTGGTGATTTACCCCCACCTATAGAATTAGTTACATATTTTAATAACGATTCAAGGAGGGTCAACCAAATATTCTATAACTACAAACGTGTACAGAATTTTAACACAGTGTGGTGTGGACATTTGTGTTTAAAGTTTCTCTCTACGAAAGAAATATAAAACGCCATGGAGCTGTCGGAGCTGAAAACTATAACCCCAGCAATGGATCGAGAAGGTATCAAGCGAATGGGTCACTCACTAATTGCATTCTCCCGTTTGCGTAGTCTGTTGAAGATGAGCAAACAACAACTTGCAGATATGCCCAAAGAAGTGATGATTGGGTTGGCTTCACATGAAATTGCATTAGTATGGGATAAGCTACCTACACATCTTCAGAACGATGTCGATATATTAAAATATCAATACTGTACAGAACATTACCTTAACGATCATGAAGGCAGTGTTGATGCTAATGATGGTCCAATACCTCGAAAAATGTTTTGCTGCTATTGTAAGGTAAACGATGTAAATGTGGCATCCAATAACAATGTAAATATATTACCATCAACTTCAAAGAAGAGGAAATTATACCATTATTGCTGTAATCCACAATAAATTGGGTAACGCAATTTAATTACATCAGTCATGTCGTACACGTTCACACTAACGAGCCGCTTAAGTGTGCTAAGTGTCAACTTTAATCCACCCATTGAACTGGATAGGAGCAGTCGTCATGGGTTAGGCTTAATTGGATTCTACTCTTACAACTCCATATTCAATGTGGATGAAACAAATAACATCTTCCAATATAGGGTTAGTGCTAAAGATACGTTCACTACTGTTCACATACCTCTGGGGGCTTATGAAATTGATGAAATATATGCAGCAATGTTGAAAGCTATGAATATTGATGGAAAGGATTACACGCACATATTCACTTTACGGGCAAACAACAACACCTTAAAGTGCGAGATTTTGTCAAAGTATGAAATAGATTTTAGACAACCAATTTCAATAGGAAGTCTGTTGGGATTTGGACCAATATATTTACAACCAAATAAAAATTATGAATCAACACAGCCTGTTGATATTATGAAAGTAAGGATGATACGCGTAGATTACAATATTATTTCTGGAGCTTATCTGAATGCGGAAGAGTCACACACTCTCTTTGAATTTGACATAGATGCTGAGTCTGGCTACAAACTTACTAGAGAACCTACAAATATCATATATTTACCTGTTAGACCTAAAGGGTGTCAGTTAATAGTTGTTGTAACATCACACTACGCATACTGGACGACAACGGTGATTTGATCAATTTTCGAGGTGAGAAAATTATTGTAAGGCTAGAATTGAAGAAAGTTTGATACTACCCACAACCAAATGGGCTTTCGATATAAACAGCGACAGCCAGTACATCACCATCAGTATGATACTGTAGCGAACAATAGTATGGATAAAAAGAAAGGGAGATGTGGAAAGCAATTCATTCAAAGTCTATACCTTAAACAGTTAGGGCATAGATTGTCAGCTGAGGATCAAGCCTTTTTAAAACATATTGGATTAAAACTGCGAAAATATTTGCCATAATAATGGTGGCGGCTGCAACTAGTGAAAAACTTGAGGTATTTGATGAACCTGTGTTGGATCCTTCCCTAGTTAGCCTACATGAGCATACATATAAACCATATGGTTCCCCATATTACAGAAACTCTGATGAAATACGTATTCCCATCAATTTTCAAGATGTTATACTCGACATTTCAGAAAGTTATATATACATAGAGGGAAAATTTACTCCTAGCGACACCACAAAGCGTTGCTATTTATCCAATAATGCACTAGCATTTCTCTTTGAAGAGATACGTCTGGAAATGGGTGGTGAACAAGTAGCAGTAGTTAGAAGACCTGGTATTACTACAACAATGAAAACTATGGTGTCGTATGGGCAAACGCATGCACGCTCATTAATAACAACAGGCTGGGTTCTCACTCAAAAGAGACAAGATATTTTAGATTCCATCAGTCACGTGTTCAGTGGCAAACTACCCCTTAAGTTCCTTATGGGTTTTGCAGAAGATTATACCAAAGGCATTCTGAATGTGAAGCAAGAATTAATTATGATAATTGCACGCTCATTTAAAGACTCCTATATTGGTGAAGTTGATGCGGAGCTGGAAATCAGCAAAATTGAGTGGAAAATAAGACATATTGTACCCGAAGATCGACAAAAGTTAAAATTATTGAATCGAATTAATAAAAGTGGTAATAATGCCAAGGTTAATATGGTCTACCGTGCATTGGATTTTTATGAGCTTCCCTGTCTACGTGATACTGCCTATGACATATGGGCTCTTAAACTCTCCACCCGTCTTGAAAGTCCACTTTTCATCCTTCTTGGTTTTCAAGACACTGATCAGGCCAATGATAGAACAAAGGATGTCACACAGTTCAAACACGCAGACATAAATAATATTCGACTATTTCTAAATTCTGAAGTATATCCTTATGAACGTTGGAATTTAGGTTTCGATAAGAAGCTCGATTCTGCAGCATATTATGCTTATGAGAACTTCCAACGTAGTTACTATGATAAAGATATGAGTGAACCCATGATGGACCTTGGGGAATTCAGGAAGAATCCTTTGTTTGTCATTGATTGTTCACACCAACCTGTTGCAGTGAAATCATCTACAGTCGACATAAAAGTAGAATTTGAAACACGAAAAACGAAATTTCCCGAACAAACTCGAGTGTATGCACTTATACTTCATGATACATATTTAAGTTGGCTTTCTTGATGTCAAGTAAAAACATTTTATCAACAATAATCACGATGTACTTGCAAATGTTTATTTTCTCAAAAATGTAATTGTGTATTTAAAATAAAACTGTTTTAATTATACTATGGTGTTTTTAGTTGTGTAATAAAAAATAGGAAATAAAATTAATGTAATCTTTTAATGTGTATTTCATTTATTTAACCTTATAATATAATATAAAATATACCATCATAACTACATATACATACAATATTTGATGTAATAAATATGGCAATAAAAATAAAGAACATTATTTATGTATCTACATTAGCTTCTTTGTCAGATTGGTTGATATTTTTCAATGATATTCTTGGGTAGGTACTCCACTATGCCACATAGAAAGTGTTTTAGATCCACTCTGCCCACATGTTCACAAAACTCATCCAAATTTAGGAAGCCACGAGAATCTCTACCACATAAATTTACACCAATGCTACACGCCTTGGAAATTTCTTTAACACGTCGAACTTCTTCAGCATCGAAGCAGACATTTATGTGATAATTTAAAGAATGCAGTGAATCCCTCCTTATGTCATCTAGTTTACAAGACAATCTTTCAATGGCTGATTTAATGTCTTCTATCAGACTTCATGTTTGAGTTGAATATTGCATCCACATCTTTGCTACCTAAGTACCTAGAAATTAAAAATAAAAATGTAAAAAATATATATAAAACAGTACTAATTGGACTTACGTTGCAGCTGTTGGTGTACACGAAATAAGAAATATATTGTACTATCTGAATCTTTGTAAGCTAACAAGTGATTCTATTTTTAAAAGACTCCATTGTTCCACAATATTCCATTTCTACTTAATACTTAACTAACTTAAATACTATTATGATTATTTTTGTTTAAGAATTAAACACCGAAACGTATTAGTGGACCAGATTTTGCTCCAGGATAAGCCGGAGAACTTTGTCCTAAATATGTCAATGTAGTTTTACCATTTGACGAATTTATTTTATCGATAGTGTTCGGACATATAATTTCCACAAGCCGTTTCGGTAAAAATGATTTAAAAGTCGTTATTGAGCTTTCTTCAAAAAGCGTTACTACGATTGATTTTCCAAATCTTGTATTAACCAAAGACATTTTTTTAATAATGTAAGGTTTATTTAAAATTAACAATGAAATGGACCTTTGTTCTAAAACCTGTATATTTTGATTTATTAGCTCATTAAGTGCTAATAAGTCAACTTCGGGAATTGCCATATTTAATTTCAGATAGGTACCTCCTAGTACCCCTGTGAAGTTAGCACCACTTTTTTGCAAAATTGAGTAAATCTTTAGAGTTCTGAGTAGAAAAAGCATAGTTCTAGAGTTCCTGGCCGAAAAGAACAATAGTTCTGCGAAAATAAAGCCAGAAATCGAAAAAAAGTAAATAAGGGTACTAACTTCACGCAGCACCACTTTTTTGTCAAAAATAAGTTCTGATGGCATTTTTCTGTAGAGAAAAGAGAGTTCTGGAGTTCCTGACCATTTTTAACAATAGTTCTATTGATTTGTTGAAGTTATTAAAAAATTCATATTTGGCAGAAAAAAAACCATTTTTATAAATATAGACTTTCATTACGTTTTCAGCAGAGTTCTGAATAGCACCAGAAGAGTTCTGACGAACGGCGAAAGGAGAAATTGTGTATCGCAAAAATTGCGATTTTTATTGCAAATTTTAAGTTTGAAAATTCGAATATTTCTTATAAAAAAAGTACATAGGAGTCCTGACGAGTTCTGATCGGAGTTCTGAATAGCACCAGAAGAGTTCTGATGAACGGCGAAAGAAAAAACTGTCTATCGCAAAAATTGCGATTTTTATTGCAAATTTTAAGTTTAAAAATTCGAAACTTTCTTATAGAAAAAGTACAAAGGAGTTTTGACGAGTTCTGATCGGAGTTCTGAATAGCACCAGAAGAGTTCTGACGAACGGCGAAAGAAAAAATTTTGTGCGATTTTTATTGCAAATTTTAAGTTTGAAAATTCGAATATTTCTTATAAAAAAAGTACATAGGAGTTCTGATGAGTTCTGATTAGCACCAGAAGAGTTCTGACGAACGGCGAAAGAAAAAATTGTGTATCGCAAAAATTGCGATTTTTATTGCAAATTTTAAGTTTGAAAATTCGAATATTTCTTATAAAAAAAGTAAATAGGAGTTCTGACGAGTTCTGATCGGAGTTCTGAATAGCACCAGAAGAGTTCTGACGAACGGTGAAAGAAAAAATTGTCTATCGCAAAAATTGCAATTTTTATTGCAAATTTTAAGTTTGAAAATTCGAAACTTTCTTATAGAAAAAGTACAAAGGAGTTTTGACGAGTTCTGATCGGAGTTCTGAATAGCACCAGAAGAGTTCTGACGAACGGCGAAAGAAAAAATTGTGTATCGCAAAAATTGCGATTTTTATTGCAAATTTTAAGTTTGAAAATTCGAATATTTCTTATAAAAAAAGTACATAGGAGTTCTGACGAGTTCTGATCGGAGTTCTGAATAGCACCAGAAGAGTTCTTACGAACGGCGAAAGAAAAAATTGTCTATCGCAAAAATTGCGATTTTTATTGCAAATTTTATGTTTGAAAATTCGAATATTTCTTATAAAAAAAGTACATAGGAGTTCTGACGAGTTCTGATCGGAGTTCTGAATAGCACCAGAAGAGTTCTTACGAACGGCGAAAGAAAAAATTGTCTATCGCAAAAATTGCGATTTTTATTGCAAATTTTAAGTTTGAAAATTCGAATATTTCTTATAAAAAAAGTACATAGGAGTTCTGATGAGTTCTGATTAGCACCAGAAGAGTTCTGACGAACGGCGAAAGAAAAAATTGTGTATCGCAAAAATTGCGATTTTTATTGCAAATTTTATGTTTGAAAATTCGAATATTTCTTATAAAAAAAGTACATAGGAGTTCTGACGAGTTCTGATCGGAGTTCTGAATAGCACCAGAAGAGTTCTTACGAACGGCGAAAGAAAAAATTGTCTATCGCAAAAATTGCGATTTTTATTGCAAATTTTAAGTTTGAAAATTCGAATATTTCTTATAAAAAAAGTACATAGGAGTTCTGATGAGTTCTGATTAGCACCAGAAGAGTTCTGACAAACGGCGAAAGAAAAAATTGTGTATCGCAAAAATTGCGATTTTTATTGCAAATTTTAAGTTTGAAAATTCGAATATTTCTTATAAAAAAAGTACATAGGAGTTCTGACGAGTTCTGATCGGAGTTCTGAATAGCACCAGAAGAGTTCTTACGAACGGCGAAAGAAAAAATTGTCTATCGCAAAAATTGCGATTTTTATTGCAAATTTTAAGTTTGAAAATTCGAAACTTTCTTATAGAAAAAGTACAAAGGAGTTCTGACGAGTTCTGATCGGAGTTCTGAATAGCACCAGAAGAGTTCTGACGAACGGCGAAAGAAAAAATTGTGTATCGCAAAAATTGCGATTTTTTTCGTGTTGAATATTTTAACAATAATAAAATGATTTGGTGCCTCCGTCCTCCGTCAGTTCAACGGAACAGCGTTAAGTATTTTTGTTTTTTAACTGCCTTTGGAAAAATTAACAGCGCCGACCTTAGAAGTACTTCTGAAATGTTTGTCGATAATATGCGTATCGTTCTAGTCGCGATTATTCGCTAAAAAGGTTTTTTCTCCATGAAACTGATGGTAGAGATGGTAGCGTACCTGCCTCTCACCCAAAAGTCCCGGGTTCGATTCCCGGTCGTGGCAATGGAAAATACTGTGAGAGGGATTTTTCCATTATACACGGATATTGGATGTGTGTCCCTGGTCTTTAAATGTGTAGCCCCCTCCCGCACAAGGCTCTTCTAGAGCCTTCTGGGATAAAGGGGGTCGTAATTACATGTGGTGTATTTATTTATTTTATTATTATTAAACACCTGCTTTGCCGCCGCCTCTCAAAGTTCGCTGGTGTTAAAGTCTGCTAGTATCATTTCAGCTTCATGTTTGAAACGTTCTTCGCTTCCCACGTGAACCGTAGTTTTGGCGCAATCGTGATCACTCGAAATTTTCTTTTTTTGCATCAGCTTCTTCGTCATTGCTTTGCAATTTTAACTATAAACTTCAGGTATCATTCGATTATATCGTTTTAGTTACGTTTTTTGAATTCGAAAACGTAGTAGTATCGGAGGTAATTGTCAGAAATTGTTGTGCGACACCGTTCCTAATGACGTCATAACCTCAAATTCATTCTTTTGTAACCCTCGAATATTCAGGTAAGTGTTTTAATCTTAGCATGAAATAAATAAATAAATAAAAAAGCAGTGCCCTTGTTAAACATTCATGACATTTCATGACCTAAATGACGATTAATGAAATGCCATGAAAAATGAAATGGTTGACTTAGATATGGAAATTTCACGATAATTCATGACTAAATGACAGGCTGAGAAAATCTCCGGGCAGAAACGACTTGGATAGTTAAGTTGTTTTTGTCCGCATCAAAACGTAGAGTCGTTTTCGCCCGCGCAGAGAAGCGAAGTAATTTTCATCCGCTCTGAACAAAATAAATCGACTCGTGTCCGCGTGGAAAAACAAATTCGGGATCAAATGTAATATAACCATCTGTCCATGTCTCCGGTTTGACATCGAGAGGGAGGTTATTTACATTTTCATATTTTTCAAGATTTTTCCCTGTATTTTTTTAGCATTTTAAACGACTTCGTTTTAGTTAAGAAAAAGATTTTTTTTCATACTTTCACACGTCTTTATACATAAGAAAACGTGTCGCCAAAAATGCTGTCCCGACATGATCATACTTTGCAAGATTTCTACATGCATTCTTTTTTACCATTTAAAATGGCTTTGTGTTAATTAGGAAATAGATTTCTAATCTCATATCCTGCCTTTTTCATGTTTTCACAAGTAAAGACTATACACTGTGTGTAACGAATCGTTAGATATATAAATGCATAGGATGAGTTGAGGAGCGACAACAATGCGCCGTAAATGCTTTGTACGATCACAGTATATAGCTGTCTCGCTCTGTCTCGCGGTAGCCAGTGTTGTCATTTCCGAGCCATATATCTAATGATTCGTTACACACACAGTATATAGGAAAATATAAGTCGCAAAAATCCTATCTCCGATATGACCGTTTTTCCAAGATTATTCCATGCATTTTTTTACCATTTAATTTAAAATGACTTTGTTTCAGTTAGGAAAGAGATTTCTAATTTCATTTCCTACCTTTTTTGCATATTTGCACAAGTCTTTGAATCCTCGAAAAGTTCGTTACGTAAAACTTGAACGGTTCCTAATTTCTTTTACCGATTTTTCTCCGTGAAAAATATTCATGACGGATCTTCGTAGAAAAGTTTAGCAAACTAGTTTAATTTTGTTTCTTTTGAATAGATATGAAACCTTGGTGCCTGATTTTAAATCTGACTCAACGAATGATATGTCTTGGATTGAACCTTCAGATTTCCGACCCATCAAACCACCCCATGCTGCTACTCCCAAAGACATCGTTGTCATTTTACTGGAGAGAAATTATACTAACTACACATGATACAAAAATGTAACAATGTACTACGTAGTTTATTAGTTGTAAGGATGTTTCATTAGATAGATCCGCTTCAGTTTTTCTTCTGACTTGAAAACGTTTTCAATTGCAATCATCCAGAATGTATTTAGTTGAAGTGTTAAAAAAACTCTTGGTTTGCCAAGATTTCAAAGTAATAGACGACACTGGTAGAATTTTGCCGCCATCAAACCCTGTTTATCTACTTTCTAAAGAAATGGAAAATGCTGGATCTTCGATGACAGCTAAACACATTTATACGGCAGTTCGAAATAACCGTCAAGATTTATTATCTCTTGTAAAAAAAACTTTTTTGCCAAATCTCGAAAATACGAATGTCGCTGATAATGTTTATTCTTCAGACAAAGAAAGTGTATACGACCCATTCACTCTCCCAAAAAGTAAAAATTCGAAGGAGTTTAATTTAATAATTTCAAATGAAAAATGGCAGACGATAAAACCGGATCGAAAAAAGCGTGGTGAACCATTGTATTTAAAGAGAAACACATGGACGAATTTATTTGCTGATAAGATTTACGAGCAACAGAAATATCCTTGCGCGTTTTCATTCAAGAATGCAAAAGTAAATGAGGGTTCTGTAGCACAGCACTGCGTCAAATTCATAGCAAATTGTGTAGACTGTGGCGCGTACTTAGAGGGAATTTCGACTCAAAAGCCCAAATCAAAACAGGACATTATTTTCCATTGCATTCTTAAGGACTTCGATGCAACGGCTGACCACCCCCGAAAAAGGCAGTTGCGAGGGAGTCGCAGGGCTGCATTTGCGTGTGAAATGGTTGACGGACGCAAAAGTGCCGCGAAGTTGCGCAATGAAGCCGCTGATGCAGATATGTCATTTTTAGATGAAGAACCTCCAATTTTACCAAACGCCCAAGTATTGCGCAAAGCAAAGCAAGAAGAAATAGATAAACGACTTGGACTCGACAGCACAGATCCAATAAAAAATTTGTTAACAGCTAAAGCCACTACGCACATTGGTAGTATTCACGCGATCGGGGCCCATCCATTTTACTGCATGTATTGGTGGCCTGAGCAAAGCATGATTCACCAGGCCTTGTACAAAACGACGAAGAAGATCTACGATGTAACTAATGCTTCAGGCGGCGTGGCGAAAAAAATTTTACTTCCGTTGGAACATACAACAAATTACAAACAATCAAAATACGTCTACCTTTACCAATACATGACAACATAAGGGATGCCCGATATATCAAATGCTATCCGCAACACACAATGCCTCATTTTTAACGTATTTCTTCTCTGAAATTGTACGGATGAATTCACCTATTCCAAAAGTAGTAGTGACGGATTTTGGAAAAGCTCTCCTAATTTCTTTATCTCGATAGTTCGCAAATTGCAAGGACTTAAAAGCGTACATGAGAGACTGCTTCGATCTAGTCGTTCTGCAGAAAGCTATTCAAATCCCAGGTTGCTGTCTAAGAGTGGATGTAAGCCATTTCATTGCTCAAATCGCAAGGTGGAAGTGTCTCAAAGGACAAAGACCTCAAATTCGACAATTTTTCCTGCGTTCATTGGCTCATATTTATCAGATGAGTGATTTGAACGAAGTGAAAGAGGCACTTCTATATTTGCTGGTGGTTTCTTTCAGTCAAAACATCGGCACAAATAACGACGGAAAAGAATACTCGTCCTCTGCACATCTGCAGCAAATTGATAGCATTATAAAAGGAACACCGCAGATTGAAGAGCCAAATGAGATCGACGACCAAAGGGATGACACCCTAGATGACATTGAGGAAGACGAGCTCGATTCAATTCTACATTCTGACTATTCCACATGCAACACTTGGATAGAGTGGTCGAAAGACTTGTATGAGCGTGCTACAGAAATCGCCAACGACAATTGAGATGAGGATATATATCATCTAAATCCGTTCCACAACGCACAGGCGGCGAAAATGATTCGAGACTTAATTTATTACTTGCCACTATGGACAGCGATAATGCATCCCGTTTTTGGAATTGACATCAGTATTCGCTCCTCATCGACTTTAGAGGGACAGTTTTCAAAATTGAAAAATATTGGGTTTGACAAGCTGCCCCTTAGAGCAGACAAATTTGTTCTTCTTCATTTAGAGTGGTTGAGAGGAGAAATTAAATGGCTGGCGCCAGAGATGTTGAGAGATGAAGGAAAAGTACAATGCAGAACAATGAAAAATCTGAAATGGAAGGGTGAAGACCGAGGAAACGAATCTCTAAATGAGAAAGAGAATTCGAGGGGAAAGCTGGGCAAGAGAAAAAAAGTTGCATTTGACAATTCATCAGTTGCATCTACAATAGAATCGCCAACCAAACTCGACACAACCGGAAATGACAGAACAGACATAAGTAATCACGTGACAGGTACCACCGAAGAAAACACATCAGAATTTGAAAAAGCAAACTCTTTTTCCACAGAGGATGTCAATTTCACCAACGAAAATGTGTTTCATTCCACTGCTGTAAGCGACATTGTTGTAGAAGAACCAAAATCTTTGAATCATACGTACGAAGTTTCAGAATCTGACACATATAGACCAACAATAAAAATAGACACGAACAATAACATCGAGAACTCGGAATACATCGTTGTGAAGAAAAAGAGTGTCATCTCTAAGCAGAAAAAATTATCCCGAATGGAGTTCACATGTAATGGTCAACGATTGTCTTTTGCCCCTGATGCCCAACGGTTTGAAATCTCCGACACTTGTGGTTAAATCAATCAAGTATTATGTGAGCAACACTTGCGCATTCGATGCTTTAGTAGTTTTACTGATGCAAGGCGGAAAGGTGAGCAAGAACTTTGAGGAGTTACTATTATCAAGTGATGCACCAACTGCAAAATTCGTATTTGATCTGATAAAATGTTCTCGGCCAGAAAAAGATCATTACAAGCAACGATTTGATATATTGTATGAGGTAGAATTTGTGCAAAAAGTGATGAACACTCGAAAACTGGTTTCCATAGATGCCAAGTGCAATGTTGCGCATTTATTTGAAGTACTTTTCAGGTCGCTTCCTTTTGTTTTTGTCAACAAATCATGCCAGGAATGCAACACTGAATGTCTAAAGTCGTACAACTGCATTTCCATCAATACGCATATACTTTTTGATTTTGGGTACAATTTCATGCAGGGCGCTATTGACGATTTAAATATTAATCAAACAAAGGGCCTCTGCAATACGTGCAAAAAAGAAAATGTTGTAACCCGCCAATTTGGATGCTTTTTGTCAGTAGACCTTTCACTCACGACATCCCCATCGTATCTAGATTATCCAATATCACAAAGGAAAAAGTGCTTCCTGAATGAAATTTCAAAGACGTTGATCTTGAATGGTAAGATGTACACTCTCATTGGTGTAATTCACTTCGCGTCTGAATATCAACATTACATCGCGTTTGTGAACACTCAACATTGGTTTGTTTACGACGATTTGAGTGAAAAAGTTGCAACAGTTCCGTGCAAAACTGAGGTTACGCCACATTTTTTCTTGTACGTCGAAGAAAACGGTACCAGTGGGAAAGAAAACTGAAGCGGATCCTCATTTATAGTTAAGTTCATGACCCCGAATAAATATTTTCAGGTAAACTATTGAAGTTTATTTAAAGGTTATGCCGATTTTATACTGAGTTTTAAGCGATATTTTATATTCGGTTTTAAGCCTAAACTTAAAATGCACATGCTTAGTTTTATGTAAATGAATGAAAAAGTACTTTCATTTGCAGATATATATTTATTTAGATTTCTGAATAAGTTCAGTATATATAGTCAATTTTTAACAGTGCCAGTTTTATAGTGCACTTTTTTTTTAATTTCCGGGCATTTTAACTATATTTTGTTCAGTAGAACATAATATCATGCACAAATCGTTCCCTAAAAACATTTTGTTTTCATGAAGCAGCAAAACCTGTTAAGTTAAGCAAGAAATGCATATTTTTTTATTATTAATAGCACAATCTAAAATTGTGTTAAATACAAACATACTTTCTGGCAATGACATATTCCCGAAATTTTTAGATTATTAAGTAAAGTAAATGAAAAGGAAACAGTTATTTTAGAAAAATCTGAACGAAAACCTATATTTTTTTAAGTACGAAGGGGCAGTATTATCAGCATTTTTACCGTTGTAAATTTTTCTCATAGATAGTGAAAAGATTATGTGATGCAATGCTGTGCGATTTGATGCGATCACAAACATTGTCAATTTTTGACGAGTATTTTTTAGCAATAATATTTTGAAGTAGTAAAATTAAAAAATGTGATAACATTTCCAAAAATCATATACTGTTAAGTAGAAAGAAAATAACAGAAAAAGTTTTATTTTTGAGAAGTACGAAAAAAACTACATTTTTTAAAATGTATTCAAAGATAGTTATATCTGTATTTTAAGTGTTTCAAATTTTGTACTAGATAGTGAAAATATGTAATGCGTTACTAAGCATTTCAATGTCTTAATAAAAATTTGTTACTAATATTGAATAAACATTATTTCCTGAAGCTATTATTAAAACTCCTAATACGTTACTCAAAAATCCCTATCCGCTATCAAGAATCCTTCTGTAAAGCTTTATGTGCTACGAGTACAGTAAAAGAGTAAATCGCCTAAGGATTAAAAAAAGCATGTCAGTTTGAAAAAGTGTAATGGTTGCCGCACGAAATCAGAATGGAGCTTTTCCCGAGTTGCACACTGGATTTTTCGGAATATAAAAAATATAAACTGCAATAACAATCGCATGTTCTGGGATACAATTTTTTCTTCGGCCAATGGTCAGAACTTTTAGGGTGCTATTCATAACTTCTTATCCAGGAAAGTGTCGAATTTTCGAACTTAAAGCTTACAATAAAAATTGCATTTTTTGCAATAGACAATTTCGTCAGAACTCTTCTAGTGCTATTCAGAACTCGTCAGAACTCCTTTGTACTGTTTTTATAAGAAAGTGTCGAATTTTCAAACTTAAAATTTGCAATAAAATTCGCAATTTTTGCGATAGACAATTTTTCCTTCCGCCGTTCGTCAGAACTCTTCTGGTGCTATTCAGAACTCCGATCAGAACTCCTTTGTAATTTTTTTATAAGAAATATTGGAATTTTCAAACTTAAAATTTGCAATAAAAATCGCAATTTTTAAGATACATAATTTTTCCTTTCGCCGTTCATCAGAACTCTTCTGGTGCTATTCAGAACTCCGATCAGAACTCGTTAGAACTCCTTTGTAATTTTTTTCTAAGAAATATGCGAATTTTCAAACTTAAAATTTGCAATAAAAATCGCAATTTTTACGATAGATAATTTTTTCTTTCGCCGTTCGTCAGAACTCTTCTGGTGCTATTCAGAACTCTGATCAGAACTCGTCCGAACTCCTTTGTACTTTTTTTATAAGAAATATTCGATTTTCAAACTTAAAATTTGCAATAAAAATCGCAATTTTTGCGACACACAATTTTTTCTTTCGTTGTTCGTCAGAACTCTTCTGGTGCTATTCAGAACTTCGATCAGAACTCGTTAGAACTCCTTTGTAATTTTTTTATAAGAAATATTCGAATTTTCAAATTTAAAATTTGCAATAAAAATCGCAATTTTTGCGATTGACAATTTTTTCTTTCGCCGTTCGTCAGAATTCTTCTGGTGCTATTCAGAACTCTGCTGAAAACGTAATGAAAGTCGATATTTATAAAAATGGTTTTTTTTCTGCCAAATTTGAATTTTTTAATAACTTCAACAAATCAATAGAACTATTGTTAAAAATGGTCAGGAACTCCAGAACTCTTTTTTCTCTACCGAAAAATGCCATCAGAACTCATTTTTGACAAAAAAGTGGTGCTGCGTGAAGTTAGCACCCTTATTTACTTTTTTTCGATTTCTGGCTTTATTTTCGCAGAACTATTGTTCTTTTCGGCCAGGAACTCTAGAACTATGCTTTTTCTACTCAGAACTCTAAAGATTTACTCAATTTTACAAAAAAGTGGTGGTAACTTCACAGAGGTCCTCCTAGTGAGCTACCGGTTTGTAGACGCATACTATAAAAACTGGTAAGTACGCCACAAATCTACAAAGTGAATCTTTTGTCTAATGTTTCAGGTAGCCCTACCTTTTGACCCATTTGTTAATTTTTACCGTCGTATTGTTTCATTTAGGATAGCTGATATATTGCTATAAATTTTAAGGAAGGATCAGTTTGTAAAGCGAGAAGTGGATATTGTTTTCGACCGGCCGCAAGCTACCTACGATTCAAATCATAATGTAAATCAACCAACTAAAATATCGCTTTTTAATGCATAGACAAAGTAGTCATCGTTTCCGCTTGCTTTTGTTAAAACGCTGTCAAGTTGGACGTATACTGATCTGTAAATAAATCTTAAGATATATTGCTTTTCTATAAGGTAATAAACCATAGGATTTCGAGAAATTGTGCCTTTGTACTACAAATGCAATAGTAAATAATTTTTGATATGCTAATATACCAGACTCCTTGTTAGCGATACTGAATGACATATATTTTTGACAAATAAGAGCGCATAATTTAGCAATTGATGCATACACTAATTACTATACAGTTGTTCCAATTCAAATAGTTGCACTACAATTACACCAGTCTAATTACAGCGCAATATAGTGTGCCATGATTTCAGTGTTTCAAACAACAAAAATTTTTGCATGTTTTTTTAACACCCTGTATCTCGGAACTAAGTGTTTCCCGGCCCATATTTACACGAACTTTTTTCATATTTTGTGTAGTTTATCACACCATAAAGTTTGATTCGTACAAATCGGTACACCCTATATGTTAAAGTTTGTAAATTAATAAGCTGTAAATCAATGAAAAATTAATTTTTGTATGTTTAAGTTGAAAGGCAATACTGAGGATTATATTAAATATAAAATAATACCAACCAATTTGTAAACCATCCTGATTCGATTTCGATTGATTTGTCAAGCTGAACTACCGTCCCTCAATAGAAAAAGTCTCAAGTCTGTATGTTAAGAAACAAACAGTACATGCAAACCTAAAAGCTGATTTGATTAGCTCTTATCGAGGGTTATCGCGGTATGATCAAAAGTACATAAATGCTATACTGGTCGAAGACTACCTACGATTTGGAATTTTAATAATTTGTAAAGCCTCAGTGACAGTAGGGTATTTGTTTGAATTTATTCCTTGTGTTTTGTACGGCACTTTTGTTTTTCTTAGTATTTCTACTGCACTAGCGCCCAATAAACTAAGACAACTGCCGTTTGTTATACCGTGAAATACGAATGATTTGGTTTTCAGATAGGTACCTGTTTCGAGAAATTATGCAACAGTAAATAAATATGCTTTTGTGTAAGAAAATACGTTTCAGGTAGCTTGCCTTTTGGCTTTGTTGTTTTTTGCCGACATACCTTTTGTTTAGCTAACAGATTGATAATAATCTTTTATCCTTAGAAAATAAATGCATTTCGATGTCACTTGTTGAAATTAATTGCAATATTTCGACACCAACTTTATAGAATTCTAACAATGGATTTGTAGGTACTCAAACTGTTGAGTGACACTAACTTGATGCAATTACACCACTCCAATTACTTTCTTCGCATGCGACAATTGCTTTATAGAATTCTAACAATGGATTTGTAGGTACTCAAACTGTTGAGTGACACTAACTTGATGCAATTACACCAGTCCAATTACTTTCTTCGCATGCGACAATTGGGTTTTTAATTGCCCCCACCAGACTATATACAACAGTATAATTAACATGCAAATACTCTAATTGCCTCTCACCAGACTAAATTGATGCATACATGAAATACTATACAATTGTACCAATTCAATTAGTTGCATTGCAATTACACCAGTCTAATTACAGCGCAATAATCCAATTATTTTCATTTCTCGCGATAATTGGGTTTTTTAATTAATCCCCTCCAGAAATAATTTTTAGCGATATTGAATGAGATATATTTTTGACAAATAAGAGCGCATAATTTAGCAATTGATACATACACTAATTACTATACAACAATTGTTCCAATTCAATTAGATGCATTGCATTTACACCAGTCTAATTACAACGCCATAATCCAATTACTTTCATTTCTTGCGATAATTGGGTTTTTTAATTAATCCCCTCCAGAAATAATTTTTGATAAGCTAATATATTGTCACTCCCTTGTTAGCGATATTGAATGACATATATTTTTGACAAATAAGAGCGCATAATTTAGCAATTGATGCATACACTAATTACTATACAATTACACCAGTCTAATTAGTTGTATTGCAATTACACCAGTCTAATTACAGAGCAATAATCCAATTACTTTCATTTCTCGCAACAATTGGGTTTTTAATTACTCCCCTCCAGACTAATTACATCAGTGTAATTAACGCGCAAATAGTCTAATTACGCAATTACATCAGTCTAATTACCGACAATACTCTAATTACCCTAATTACCTTTATTGCAATTACAAATTACCTCCCTCCACTCTAATTGCTTCCCACCCCAGAAAAAAAGTGGTGGGGGGTGCAAAAGTGGTGGGGGGTGCACCCTTCCGGTAATACCTATCTACTCAGACAACTTTCAGCTTATCGTAATGTCATAAAAATCGGGTACGCTGAACACGAATATCCAGTTTTTATGCCCCGCTCGCGCATAGTTTTTCCAACAAAAAATAATTTCTACCCCTTTGACACTTGCACTTTCTGTCACTGTTTACACTAGAAATAACTAATATATATCACAGTTATTTTACTAAAAGCAACTTTGAAATCTTCACAATACAATCCAACTGTTATTTATTACACATGTAGTTTTTCACTGCAAAATAACATTTTCTGCGTGATCAGCTCAAGGTATGAATATCATTCGAGAGAAGTTAGACTAGGCATTGGTACGTTGAGCAGAGAGAGAGGCCGTGAACAATGTAATACCAGCGTATCCCTCGTGGCGGCGCTGGTAAAAATATTCTGTGTCTAAAATGACGGCATTAAATTTGAATACTAACTCTTGTTTTGTACAAGCGCCTAGTCGGGGCACAGCCGAATCGTCTCATTGATCACACCACTTGGCTATTACTTTAAAAAAGGAATACCTGTTGCTAGTTGTACACACCTGACCTCGAAGCAACATGTTTCCTTCTTTGAAGTAACAGGAATAAGCTCGCCTGACAATTCAAAGAAAGAACATGTTGCTTCGAGGTAAACATATTCCTTCTTTAAAATAACAGCCATGTGTTGCGACAAATAAGATGACCCAACGTGCTCCGACTAGGCGTTTGTATATTTGAGTGAACACCAAAATGAAAATGTTATCAAGTTAAATAAATATTGTCTAAAAGTTATTTGTCGCTTGAGGCATCGTTCAGATATCTTTCTTATTTGGGATTTATTACGTAAAGTCACAGGCCCCACATAGCAAAATTATATATAATGTATATACATATCATATCCGTTTTATGGATATGTCTGATGGAGTAAGTATATTTTATGTATATCTGATGGATGTGAAATTAACATACATTAAATATTGGTTTGTCGTCGATGTCCAGATTCATTCTATATCCATAGAATGTACATACGCATATACCATGTACATTCATTACATAGAAAACGCACATCAAGTACATAATTGTATCATTAAATACACACTAATACACAATATATATCTAAACATGGGAGAGGGACGCGAATTAGTTCCCCAAAACACTAATAACACTGGTTCAAACTGTTTAGTCTCAATTGTTTCAAGATGTTACTAATGCTAAGTGAATTAAATCTAACTAAAACACTACCGGCACCGGCAGCCGTAATCCGTTAATTATTTCGGCTATATAGACCCAACATCAAAGTCCGATGTCCGATCTACAATACGCCACGTCAGGACTACAGGACTTTCTCTCATTAACATGCAAGTCCATCCACGATAGGCCATCGCATCGGCTTGATTATTATCGTCTTCACTCATGATACTAAAACCTACAGATATGATCATTTGCTGAACGAATTTTGAACCAATTCGCGCATGACATCATCATGTGACAAAAATATATATATTCCGATATATGGGGAAGCTAGCTTTTATTGTATTTTTAGTTTAAAGTTATTGAAATTTTCGTTGTAATTCGACTGTTATAACTGTTTTGGGCATTATTTAAATATACAAAATAAAAAACCAGACATTGTAAACAATATGATTACACGCATGTGATCTTTCGAGTTCGAAAAACAAATTTAGACAAATAATTGCCATAATCACAATACACACAACCAAACTTACATGGAATCACACGGTACCTATCCCCGGCAAAAAAATTTTTCCTACAAAAAGTGATATGCGTATAAAAAGATGAATGTGTTTACTAACAATAACAAGTAGGTTCATTCCAAGTTGATGAAATTTGCTATCACAGTGGTGATTTTGCTGTACCCATGTAAAATCGTAGTCGGTTATAAATTGTTTCTATGTGAAAATTTTTGAAAATGCCTTATGTGGGGTTATCAGACGTGCAGAGGGGAAGAATTATTACTCTGGCAGAACAGGGAATGTCACAAAGAGAAATTGCAAGGACGGTAGGGGTTACACAAGGGGTCGTTTCGAAAACCTATTCAAGGTTTCTAGAATTCGGAACCTTAAAAAGTCGATCAAGAAGAAGTCGTGGAAAAGTTACTACTGAAGAGCAGGACCGGTTTCTAGTTCAAATAGTAAGAAGAAATCCGACCGTATCTCATCCCGAGCTTCAAAGGCAACATTTGCAAGTTACGGGTATACCTAAAATGTACGGTTTTAAAGTTATCTTAGATTTCTTATAAAAATGTGTAAATTGATGCCATTATCGCGTGCTATGGAAAACAAAATCAAAGTGTAGTCCTGTCATTTGTTAAATTATTCAAAGACTTTTGAAAATACAAACTAATTACTCCGATGCAGATATGTTGAATTTATTTTGTATTCATGGAGAATGCAACAGAATTATTAGTAGAACGTGCAGAATGTTCAAAGAATTAAATCCGAATCAGCCACCTATGAATGCAAAGAAATTCCGAAGACTTGAACTGGGTAGAGGTTGGTAGGTACTATTAAAGCAACAAAAACGTTGCCTAATCCAATTACTGGAGAGAGACGTTTCAATTGTACCCGAAATAGGTAATGTATATGTTGTTGTACCACTATCTAACACGTAATAAATTAACGTTTTATGGTTTGATGTTTTCTTTGCCACACCTCGAATTTATATAAGACAAAGACTGAATAGACTGGCAGCAAAATCTTCAGTTGCAGTTAAAGGAGGTGATGTTATGGAGTAAGGTTTTGACCGATAGCCAAGCATTTGTCTACCAAATTTATCAATAGGCATGGTGAGCGCTAGATGTATACTGTGAGGAAGATAGACCATTATTTAATAATTTTTAATTCTCTCAGTTTTTCAAGTATTGAGGCAAGGGATTAATAAGTATATCGTGTGTGTGTGCACATCTGTGAAAAGTTGCTGTGTTAAAACTGTTAAAAAGTGGTCTAAATTTACCTAAAAATTCGTGAAAATTTTGTATCAGATTGATTAACAACTGATAAAACAAACTAGTAAAAAATAACAAGAAAATGTGATCAATTAACTTAGATTTAGTGAAGAATTGGTAACAACACGCTACTTAAACCATATAAGAACAATATTTACATAAAAAAACAGTGAAATAAAAACTATCCAAATATAAACAAACGAATTTTATAGTACTGGTGTAAATGTGCCGAAAATAAAATTAGAGCTGTGTGTTAACTTTACCATAAACCAAAAGAAGATTATAATAGAGTTATGACAGATTTAACAAATAAGGATTTACTGGAACAATTAATGCAAGCTATTAATACAATACGAGAGGAGGGAAGGACAAATAAAGAAGAACTAAAACAGGAAATAAAAGCAGAAAACTCTTAAGGTATTAAAAATACTAGAAGAACAGGCACATAAGATAAATAAATTAACAACAAAATATGATGAGTTAGAACTTCGATGCACGAATTTAGAAAGATTTTATAAGAAAAATAATATAATTCTATTTGGCCTCGAACTTCCAAATGGCAGTACTTTACTAAATTACACACTTATAAAATTAACAGAATTACTGGGAATTCCATTAAGTGACACCGAGATAAACAACATTTACAAACTAAGAGGGGACAAAATTCCACCAATAAAACTCGAATTTGTGACTTTTCTGAAAAGTAATAAAAAATAGATACAAACTAAAAGGTACAAAGATATTTATCGCTCATAATTTAAGTCCAGAAGAGAGAGAGCAACAAAAAGTGCTAACAACCCACCTTAAGTTAGCAAGGTCAAAAAATTATATTGCAAAAATTAAAGGAAAAACTTTACAAATAAATGGTGAAATTTACAGCTTAGAACAACTACGGGATATATACAGAAGACAAGAGAATCACGATACAAATACGGTTGAACAGCAGATAGAATACCGTCCTGCATCAAATAGTGCACCACCAACACCATCCGTCATAGAAATAAATTTTCCTGAAATTTTTTAAATAGAAGATAACAAAAACGAAGACAATCCCATAGAAGATTCCTCTCACGAAAAACTAAGTACAGAAAAAATAAAAACGACTCCAGCACGAAAAAGAACAAATACGTCAGCAGCAAATCCAGTAAAAGAGAAGGAAAACAAGAAAATAGTGAGAACAAATTCAACTACAAGCGTAAAATCCAACAAATCTGACAGGACAAGGAAGCAGTACAAACAACAAGCCGAAGCCAAAAGTGCTCACATTTAGCGAAGGAAGGAAAATAGAAATTTTGTAGCCTTTTTTTTTAACATAAAGAATTTTTCTAAATATTCATTTATATCTTTGAGCATTATCATTTGGTAAGTATATTATTATGTAAATAATAAATTTATATAAGCACTTCTGCGACGTGATTACTCACCACTAGATATCCCGTCGTTCTTCACGTCACAAGAGCTCCGGCTAGCTTGCTATGTCGAAGAACAAGGGGGGGTATTTTATTTATTTAAAGGCGCCACCGACTTTATTCCGCTGTCTAAAAATCGGAAAGACACCCTGGTGTTATTAGGGGAGATATCTAGCCCAGAAATCAATTTAAGCTATCTTGCACCAAGTAGAGGAAGACAATAAACAATATAAACATTCAAGGTAATGAATAAATGGGTACAATGATTTATTTACGTTATGGACTTTTGGAGGATTTTACAAATAATTTTATCAATATTAAATTACCAAATTGTTATTTAAACTCTTAACCTATAGTTTATACCTCAACTTTTCAAAATGCTTAAGCTCCGATCGTACGATTGGTTTACAATTAATATATGTGATCTTAATTAACTGGATGTACCAGACATGAAATATAAACTATTAGTATACTTAATAATTTTGAAATACTTTTGTTGAATAGTCCTTAATGAATACAATGTAAATTTTGAGGACTTATCTTAATTTCCTTTCCTATTGTCAAAGTGAAAAATTCTCCAAAATTTGCTTCACTCTCTCTCTGAATACTTCTACTAAATTTCTTTTCAGCATAAACTTTCTACCCTTCTGGTAGTTCCCTAGAATATTATTTCAAGTCAGACACAGCTATAAGCTTTGATAATTTATTTGTAACTACTTAGCAATCAACTAATATTTTAAAATATCCGCAGTGAAACATGTTACCTTTCGGGATTGATAAGATTTCCTGTTGCGGGTTTATAAATCCCGTAAATCGGCTTGTAATCTCCCAACAAATATCACCAAAAGATCTCCAATATTCAGGACAATTACAAATTTATTATTGTACGGATCAAATTCCTGAAATAATCAGATAGCTTCTAACTATATTCACCGTAGAATAAATTCCCTGCAACGAATCTTTTTTTTCAAATGTAGTTACAAAAAAATGTCAATTCGTTTCCAAAATAATACCTTTTTTTATTTACTTTTTTTTTAGCAACCGCTTGCGCTGATTAATATTGTAATAATATTTAACAAAGTTTTGTATTGTTACAAATTCCACCTGGACCTCTCTAAAAATTTCGTAGAAATTTTTTTTCTTACAAAAGGAACTATCTATGCTTCATATATTTTTTTTATATTGAAGATATTAAATCTTCAAAGTTATCATACTAACACAAAAAAAAAAATATAATTCGTAATGCATTCAATACGTAAACAAAATGAAGTTTAAAATATATTACCCATTTCAGACAATGACACAAATGGAATATGTGAGATTCAACTGAACCTACTACAGATGAATATCCCACATTCCAAGAAGCACCTAAAATATAATAAACCAGATAATAAACTACTAAAGATACGACATTATCGAAGATAGAGAATAAAAAAAATAACACACAGTCTACATACCAACTAAACTAAAAGGTTAGTCAGCATTACGTTATCAACATCTAGCATAAGTATATCTTATGTAAAGATGTTGATCCACGCCGTTGGTCATATTCTAGAAATGATTATGTAGGGGAAGGTTTTAGATCCTTGGCATGCCAATTACCTCTGAACCGACCATCAACATCTTGTAATTCATACATCCATGGAGATAGTTTTTTTCCAATTACAAATGGACCCATGTACTTCGGAGCTAACTTTGCAGCAAAGAAGTTTGTAGCATCCGTTTGTACATAATTTTTCCGGTACACACGAGATCCGACAGCATACACCACATTCCTACAACGTAAATCGTAATACCGTTTATTCCTATTCCCGGCCCTTACTAACCGATTCCTAACATCTAAATACAATTTACGAAATGCTTCACTTCTATCTCCCATCAAAGAATTTTGACTTATAGCAAGATCAAGCGGCTTATCATCCTCTCTTGGAATGACATTAGATGGCATTTGACATCCAAACATTATGAAATAAGGAGTATGTCCAATTGTTTCGTGAACTTGAGTCCGGAGAGCGCATGCAATTTTTGATAAATTTTTATCCCAATCCCTATGGTTATCCGTTATATAACATCGAATCATGGTTTCAAGCGTTTTATTAGTTCTTTCGGTAGGGTTAGCCTGTGCATGGTAATATGCTGTAAAGAACTGTTTAACCCCATATGATTTTAGTAACGAACGAAATTGCTTGCTGCGGAACTGTACACCATTGTCACTCAACAGAATCTCTGGCTGGCCAAACATCAAGAATAATTGATCTTCCACTGCGGTGCAAATCAAATTTGTCGTGGCACTTCTAAGTGGAATGACTAAAGTAAACTTACTAAATTGTCGACAATCACCAATATATATAGACATAGACTGAAAAGGTCTTTCTACAATACGATGTGGTACCATCAATCCGCCAGGTTTCTTCTGCTCAGGTTTGTTCGTAATACAAATAACGCACTTGCCGACGTACTTACTGATATCTGCCTTCATTTTAGGCCAATAAAAATTTTGTGCCACTCGTTTATACGTTTTAAAAACACCTGCGTGTCCTGCACATGGATCATCATGACATTTCGATAAAATTTGTGCGCGACTGCCTTTTGGTACAACTCGTTTCCAATTGGAATTATCCGTTAAACCGGGAAAATTTCCAACCTTCGTTAATTTATAAAGATTCGAACCCACAATCTGCCAAGAAGCAAAGCCTAACGGATTTTCTTTTACTTTTTTGCACATCTTTACATACCAACGATCCGTATCAGTCTCCATTATATCTCCATCATCCGTGTTCTCTATATCATTTATCAGATCAAAGACAGGAACTGTACGTGACAACATATCCGGTACAACATTATCTTTACCCTTTCGGTGTACTATATCGAAATCATACTGCTGTAACCGAATTGCCCACCTAGCGAGTCTGCCAGTTGGATCCTTTAAACTATGTAACCATCGTAACGACCAATGGTCTGTTACTACGGTGAAGCGTGTACCCTCTATGTAAGGTCTCAACTTTTCCACACTCCAGAGTACCCCAAGACATTCTCTCTCAGTGGTAGAGTACTGTCTCTCTTGCTTAGTCAAGGATCGCGACAGATAGCACACTACATTTTCACCAACGTCGGGATGATGCTGACTAAGGACACATCCAATACCAAATCCACTTGCATCAGTCTGGACTACGAAAGGCAGATCAAAGTTAGGACATGACAATACTGGTGCAGAAATAAGGCTCTCTTTTATCAACTTAAAAGATTCCTCTTGACGAGAAGTCCACTCAAATTTCGTATTTTTACGAAGCAACTCGGTAAGGGGTTGTACAAGAGTACTGAAATTGGGTATAAACCGACGGTACCAAGAAGCCGTTACGACTATGCTCCGCACATCGGATACCTTCTTAGGTGTGGGGATTTGTAAAATAGCGTTGACCTTGTCAATGTCAACGTGAAGTCCATAGGCGTCAACAACGTAACCAAGGAATTTAAGTTCAGATCGACAAAAGTGACATTTGGTTTGACTCAAAGTAAGGCCAGCAGAAGAAAGACGAGAAAATACCATATCCAATACCTCAATGTGTTTTTCGAAAGTCTGCGTCACGATCACTATGTCGTCAAGATACACAAAGACAAAGGGTTCAAGGTTTGCAAGTAATCTGTCAACTAATCTTTGCCAGGTCATAGGTGCACAGTGTAATCCAAAAGGCATTTTTCTGAATTGAAATAATCCTCTACCTGGAATTGTGAACGCAGTATATTGTTTGGAATTATTTTCCATTGGTATCTGCCAATAAGCCGATTTTATATCGAGACTAGACAGATAACGAGCATCACGTAATTTATCCAATATACTCATCACAAAAGGCAAAGGGTAAGCGTCTCGCTTCGTGACAGCGTTGAGTTTCCGACAGTCCACACAAAACCGATAGGTGTTGTCCTTCTTTTTCACCATTACTATAGGACTACTCCATGGACTACTACATGGTTCAATTACGCCCTTATGTAACATATTTTGAAGCTCTTCGTCGATATGTCCCATAAGAGCAGGTGAAACAAGATAAAACCTTTGCTTGATTGGTTGCACATTCTCAAGTAGCTCAATACGGTGCTCTACTACATGAGTATGTTATGTGCCCACTGAGGATTAAATTATTACAGCCACATCATGGTGGGGGGGTGTACTAGACCCCCATACAAAAAATTTTAACAAAAAGTACAGGAGACTCCAGTTATAGGGATTTTAAGAAAAATTTTATTTAATTTTTGTCACGTGACAGGGGCCTTTTGAAATTATTTACATTTAAAACCTTCTAGAACAAAATTTCGTTCTGATTTTTACTATAAAAGAAAAACCAAATTTTGGGAATATTGAGTTCCCGCCGAGCATTCATAACATCAACGTCGGTTCTTCTCCCGAAACTAACTCGTCACCAGTAAGCGTCGGCGTAGTAGTTCCGAAACTTCATACGTGTGTCATCCATCGCGAGTGCCTACCTTGTGCGTGTGTGTCTGCTGTGAAGTGTTTCTAATCTTAATCAAATACAACTCATACGTGTAATAACCAACGCGAGTGCTAACCTTGTGCGTGTGTGTTCGCTGTGAAGTGCTTCTTACAAACTCGTCACCATTAAGCGTCGGCGTAGTTTAGCTTTGAACATTCATACGTGTATCATCATCTCGAGTGCTTACCTTGTGCTTGTGTGTTCGCTGTGAAGGGTATACAACCTAACCCTACTTTAACTCATTCGTGTGTAAACCATCGCGAGTGTGAGGTGTTTATAACCTACCACTACACTTTACGAACCTTTCTATATATATACTCGTATTGACCGTGTGTGTCCGTAGTCAGGAATTTTTCTACAAATACTCGTATTGACCGTGTGTGTCCGTAGTCAGGAATTTTTCTACAAATACTCGTATTGACCGTGTGTGTCCGTAGTCAGGAATTTTTCTACATGTACGCGTACTGACCGTGTGTGTCCGTAGTCAAGACTTTTTCAATAAATACTCGTATTGGACGTGTGTGTCCGCTGCCGAGGATTTTTTCGAACTTTTAACAAATACTACTGTGTATCTAGTGCGTGCTTCTTTAAACCAATACTTACGTCGTGTTAAGCCCTAGTGAGTCTTCTGTAACGCTCAGGATTATCAAAGCGAGACGTAACCTTACTCCAAGAGGGTAAGAGAACTATTTATTGGCTATTGAATTAGAACATTGACATTGCCGCCTGGCATAAACTGTATCGCGATTGACTGATACTGTTACATTGGCTACTTATAGAATCAAAGAGCATTTATTTTATATTGTTAATGACTTATTGTATTAAACTGTTTATGTTGATGTGATGTGTAACTGAAGTAACCCGTCCAACTTTCAGGTGGTCAAGGCCAAATATACTAACATCAAACAGAGCTAGGAATTTATTCCAATATTTTTTACTAGTCCAGTCATTAATGGTGAACCCTTCCGGTTACACCGGTTGCAATTCATATAAAGCTCAAGTGCCAGTGCCATTATTTTTTAAGTTCACCTTAGACCTTCATTATAAGGTAAGTGCAAGTACTATAACTCCTTTGTTGATTAAGCAACACACCCTGAGATCAATCATATCAAGTACGACCCGGGATCGAGATCTAGTTAACACGCTGCCACTGGCGCCCAACAACTTTTTTTTAATATACAAATTTGTGGTGGTCACTTAACTAACCCCAGCCAGTATCCAGGCACCTTCGGGGAATTTTTCCAAACACTTTCAAATCTCGTACCCCTAAGGCGTTGTCATGGCGAGCCCAACTAGGGGCCTTGCTGAATAAAGAGTTATTCAACGAATCAAAAGCTACAATAAAAAAGAGTTACTTGCACTTTTAACTTCAAAGACTAAAACTCGACTGTCAAACGTTACGGTGCGCGTAGAACGTGTGAGTCAACCCGAAGAAGCGGTGCGTCGGCCGATTAGGAATGACTGATCCCACGTATCGACCAATCAGCGGTGACCAACTTTTTATGAGCGACACTTCAACGAGCAGTTCCGAGTGTTCAACGATTACTTATTTAGACGATAAACAAACAACGAACGTCGGCCACATCCACGGACCATCTCGTGTCAGCTGGGACGCCGATTATATCAACTGTATACAACCAACACATCCCAACACGGACAACATGGATTTATCTCGTATTTCTGTGTGCCCTCCGAGTCCAGGGATGACACCCATCGTCCCAGAACGTCTTATCGACCGGCTGGATACAGAACCAATACAAAATATTATGACGCAACATATGCGTTCACTGGTGGAAGATGTACCAAACGTCAATCCTGATCAAAATAATGCGGTACCAACACCGATAATACGTCCCCGAGCTCAGGAAGTACCCATCATGGATGCGCCTGTGCCGCAATTTGAAGCCTTTTTCCGGCAAATGGCCGAAACAATGGCAAATACATTCAAGCAAACAATGGCAAATGCTGCACAACCAGTCAACCGACATGACCGTCTGTTAAGCGCCCCAACTTTTTCAGGACTGGACCATGAAGACCCAGAAGGGTTTATTCAACAAACAGAGGAATATTTTGCTCGGCAAGATATAAGAGAAGATCGCGACAAGCTGGCAGTAATCTCGGATTTACTACGTGGCGCGGCTAAAAAATGGCACGAGCCTTACAAAACCATTTTACCCAGTTTTCGCGCCTTTGAGGAAAGGTTCTTGAATAATTTTAATTCAGTATCGCGTATCACACGCGTAATGACGGTACTGTACGGTTCGAAGCAGATTAAGGATGAACCCGTAGGCGTGTTTATTACAAAAAAAGCCAATTTGTTTCAACGAGTCGACCCTTACAAGCCTGAGGTACTACAGCTAGAAGTCATTTTGGATCAGCTGCTTCCAGACATTCGTTCGCGTCTGCGTGGGCACCAACTGCGCAGTCTGGACGAATTAACAAGCATAGCCACATTGATTGAAGCTGACCTCAGCGAAGTGGATGTCACTAAGACATTCCGCTCATCAAAACCAGCGACAGATCCCCCAGCTAGAAATATGGTCTCCAATAGGAACACTACTGGACCCCCATCTCCGTGCAGGTATTGCCCCGGAGAACAGTGGCATTTCTACAAGGACTGTCCTACAAGGCAACAACGCTATTCCCAAGGGAATCAGCTAAATGCTAATCAAAATTACAAGGTATCGGGAAACTCCGAAGGGGCCCGGGGAGCCACAGCCTCCTTACCTCCCCCAAACGGCCCGAACACAGCTCCCAGTCAGCATTAAACGAGTCTTCCCCCCTTGAGAGGGAGAACTCGGAACCAGTTGGATCCACACACCCTTTGCTCGGATCGCCAGCCACTAGGGAAACGCTCTACGTCGAACCTGCGATGATTCATCAATGCGGAATGGAGTCAGCAACCCAGCCACTGCCTAAGCAGTCCGTTGCACCCATCTACCCGTTGTTAGGATTGCCAGCTACTAGAGACACACTCTACGTCGGACCTGTGACGACTCCACAAGGCGGAATGGACTCAACATCCACAACTACTAGCTTGGAGGCTATTGCTTTAACTCACCCGTTGCTTGGGTCACCAGCCAATGAAGACACACTCCACGTCGGACCAACGGCGATTCCACGATGCGGAATGGAGCCAGCAACCCAGCCACTGCCTAAGCCCGTTGCTCGGAATACCCGCCACTGGAGAAACACTTCATATGGAACCTGCGATGATTCAACAATGCGGAGGGGAATACGCAACTAGGCCATTGCCTAGATTAACCATAAGTATTGCTGGCCATGAGTGTCAAGCACTCATCGACACCGGCGCTACTGGTAATATAATCCGATCAAGTCTAGTGAACATGGTCATCAATGACAGGGCTCAACCGACTATCACACTAGCCAACGGAGACAAAATATTATCAGTAGGAGAAACGGAGCTAGCAGTAACGATACAAGGTGTTTCTACAACACATAAGTTTTTCGTACTACCCGATCTAAGCGAGGAGGTCATGCTTGGCGGCCCATTTTTACAGCAGGAAAATGTCATCATTGACTACGCTCGACAATGTATAAAATTTGGACGACAACAACGACTGACCGCGTATTGGAATCAGGCTGTGCCAAAAACCGAAATATCATAAGAACTACATCCCGAATTGGAGATCCCAGCCGAATACGCCAGTGAACTAAAACCATTATTTCACGAATTCGCAGATCTATTCGCGGAAGTTCCAACTCAAGTTACAACATCAACAACCACTAGCTTGGAACCTATTGCTTTCACTCACCCGTTGTTAGGATTGCCAGCCAATGAAGATACACTCTACGTCGGACTAACGGCGATTCCACGATGCGGAATGGAGCCAGCAACCCAGCCACTGCCTAAGCAGTCTGTTGCATCCATTTACCCGTTGCTCGGAATACCCGCCACTGGAGAAACGCTTCCTATGGAACCTGCGATGATTCAACAATGCGGAGGGGAATACGCAACTAGGCCACTGCCTAGATTAGATGACAAAATACGAAAACCACCCGATGAAGATCGGCTACTTATGCCCAAATTCACACCAACTCTGAAGGTGAATGCTGTAACTCACGCAGCCTTAATGCAAGATGTATCCCGTGCACAAGGGCGTTCACGGCAGATACGATCCAATCTTGACAGATGGGAGCGAATACGAGATGCAGAGCAAGAACCCGAAGAGGAGGAAGAGCAAGCGTTCTACGCTCATTATCTGGTACAAGACGATCTATTATGGAGGACAACTAACGAGGGAAAACGCCTTGTCGTCCCCAAAAATGCCATAACAGAAGTCATTAACCACTACCATGTTCGTGAAGCAGCTGCTCATCCAGGCATAACAGAAACTCTTAGACAAATCAAGCGGGGTTATTATTGGAAGGGCATGGATACCCATGTCCGGAAACAACTCCGGGAATGCTTGGTCTGTAAGACTGTAAAGGGGAGGCAATTGCAGCCGCATGCCCCTTTCAGAGCAACATCGCCGCAATACGCATTTGAAGTGCTCAGTATCGACATTCTGGGGCCCTACCAGGAAACCCATCAACGAAAAAACCGTTATGTCATCATGGTGGAAGACATATTGACTCGGTGGACAGAAGCCTCTGTATACCCCGCAGTTAACGGACCAACGGTGGTCGGATTCTTGGAAAACTTAACAGCACGATATGGTACCCCCAGAAAGATTTTATCCGATAATGGTGGACATTTTAAAAGCAGAGAATATGTACTTTGGTGTGCCGAACAGGGAATCAGCATACAGTACGTAGCTGCTTACCATCAACGGGCAAATCCTGTTGAACGAAAGGTACAAGATCTGAAAAAGGTGATGAAAACTTTGTTATTAAATAAACCTCCCAACACTTGGGACTTGTACGTGGCACCGGCCCTAAAAGTGATTAGGAACCGGCAAAATGCCGCTACAAAACAGACACCAGCTTGCCTGATGTTTGGCTTCGAACCCCCAGCGCCTGGCGACTGGGATACACCAGCATACTTAGCCGAGCGCGAACGTTTAGCTGGAATCTCCCCACAGGATTGCCTGGAACAGGCTCGACGAACCCAAACAGGCTATCAAGAGCGATACGCCCCACGAGACAAAGCGACCCCAATTCAGTTTCAAGAACACGACCAAGTCATGGTGAAAAACCTTCGACCTCACAAAAACACTTTTGAGCCAGCGTGGCAAGGGCCACACCCAGTCGTTCGTAAAGTCTCTGACGAGATTTACACAGTGCAAAAGGGACGACATCGCACCGATGTACATGTGGACCACTTGAGACCTGCGCCAAAGGTTCCAGAGAGGGATATTCATCATGAGACTGAAACCAGCTCCCCAGACACATCGTCTGATGAGGATCTTCCGTTACCGGAACCTCCTCCAAGCCCAATTCCAACATTGGCATCCCCCATTACAAGCCCAATTCCAACATTGGCATCCCCCATTACAAGCCCAATTCCAACATTGGCATCCCCCATTACAAGCCCAATTCCAACATTGGCATCCCCCATTACAAGCCCAATTCCAACATTGGCATCCCCCATTACAAGCCCAATTCCAACATTGGCATCCCCCATTACAAGCCCAATTTCAAAATTGGCATTACCCCTTAGAAAACCTCGCCTAGACCGAGTAATAACACGACCTGGCTCAACCTCAGAGTCAGGAACCGTAGAGTCACAATCAGAGTCATTACGTCCACTACTAAGGGAAGTAGCGCGATGTCGTCCTCAACCACAATCCGCGAGCCAAACACTTAAGTCTGGTTCGTCGGCACCTAGTCAGCCACAATCCGAGAGCCAAACACATATGTCTGGTTCGTCGGCACCTAGTCAGCCACAATCCGAAAGCCAATCGCTTAAGCCTGGTTTGTCGGCAACTAGTCAGCAACAGATGTCAGTTCCAGCACGAATGCCTATTCGGCGAAAACGACGTACTAGGATTGTCATCAAATCATCGGACTCCGAATAGTCCCCATATAATGTCGGTTACGCTAATGTCCAAATGAAATAACCGTGAGTTCTCATATTTAGTAGGGCTGACATTCTTATATAATCATTAAACAGTTAGTTCATATATTTAGTAGGGTTTAAAATTTTTTAGATCCGACCTAGAATAAGCTAATCTTAAGTTTTCTTATATATTACTTTTTAAGCTCATCGATTTCTATCCAACAGCCAAGGATAGCAAACGCCATCGCCAAAAGCCAATCTCGGTGGGGGGGTGTTATGTGCCCACTGAGGATTAAATTATTACAGCCACATCATGGTGGGGGGGTGTACTAGACCCCCATACAAAAAATTTTAACAAAAAGTACAGGAGACTCCAGTTATAGGGATTTTAAGAAAAATTTTATTTAATTTTTGTCACGTGACAGGGGCCTTTTGAAATTATTTACATTTAAAACCTTCTAGAACAAAATTTCGTTCTGATTTTTACTATAAAAGAAAAACCAAATTTTGGGAATATTGAGTTCCCGCCGAGCATTCATAACATCAACGTCGGTTCTTCTCCCGAAACTAACTCGTCACCAGTAAGCGTCGGCGTAGTAGTTCCGAAACTTCATACGTGTGTCATCCATCGTGAGTGCCTACCTTGTGCGTGTGTGTCTGCTGTGAAGTGTTTCTAATCTTAATCAAATACAACTCATACGTGTAATAACCAACGCGAGTGCTAACCTTGTGCGTGTGTGTTCGCTATGAAGTGCTTCTTACAAACTCGTCACCATTAAGCGTCGGCGTAGTTTAGCTTTGAACATTCATACGTGTATCATCATCTCGAGTGCTTACCTTGTGCTTGTGTGTTCGCTGTGAAGGGTATACAACCTAACCCTACTTTAACTCATTCGTGTGTAAACCATCGCGAGTGTGAGGTGTTTATAACCTACCACTACACTTTACGAACCTTTCTATATATATACTCGTATTGACCGTGTGTGTCCGTAGTCAGGAATTTTTCTACAAATACTCGTATTGACCGTGTGTGTCCGTAGTCAGGAATTTTTCTACATGTACGCGTACTGACCGTGTGTGTCCGTAGTCAAGACTTTTTCAATAAATACTCGTATTGGACGTGTGTGTCCGCTGCCGAGGATTTTTTCGAACTTTTAACAAATACTACTGTGTATCTAGTGCGTGCTTCTTTAAACCAATACTTACGTCGTGTTAAGCCCTAGTGAGTCTACTGTAACGCTCAGGATTATCAAAGCGAGACGTAACCTTACTCCAAGAGGGTAAGAGAACTATTTATTGGCTATTGAATTAGAACATTGACATTGCCGCCTGGCATAAACTGTATCGCGATTGACTGATACTGTTACATTGGCTACTTATAGAATCAAAGAGCATTTATTTTATATTGTTAATGACTTATTGTATTAAACTGTTTATGTTGATGTGATGTGTAACTGAAGTAACCCGTCCAACTTTCAGGTGGTCAAGGCCAAATATACTAACATCAAACAGAGCTAGGAATTTATTCCAATATTTTTTACTAGTCCAGTCATTAATGGTGAACCCTTCCGGTTACACCGGTTGCAATTCATATAAAGCTCAAGTGCCAGTGCTATTATTTTTTAAGTTCACCTTAGACCTTCATTATAAGGTAAGTGCAAGTACTATAACTCCTTTGTTGATTAAGCAACACACCCTGAGATCAATCATATCAAGTACGACCCGGGATCGAGATCTAGTTAACACGCTGCCACTGGCGCCCAACAACTTTTTTTTAATATACAAATTTGTGGTGGTCACTTAACTAACCCCAGCCAGTATCCAGGCACCTTCGGGGAATTTTTCCAAACACTTTCAAATCTCGTACCCCTAAGGCGTTGTCAAGTACATCCTATCTTATCTCCCATTTCGGTAAATGCCTTTTGTACCAACGTTTCCAAGATAACCGCTTGTTCCGAAGTCAGAGAGCTACGTGTAATAGACTATGTGTAGTTAGAATATTCAAATATTTGCTAATACACAATTATTATTTTAATTAATATGCTTAGGTTTAATTGTTGCAGTTCAATAAACTGCAACGTATATAAAACGCATTGTCAACGCGTATTTCGCCAAGGCAAGCAATATTGTCTATTGGTAAATTTGTGTAACATGAAATAAGGATTCCAATATACGACATGTTGAAAGTAAGATGTGTTTTATTACATGGCGACCGTGACATAGTAGAAAGAAAAAAGAATTAAAGTTGAAATCAAAAAAATTCAAGATATACTTACCTAAATTAAATAAAAGTGAAGTGGAAGCAGTAAACTATTAAAATGGGCCAAGCTAAGTCAAAAAACCAAGAATTGGCTGAAAATGGTGTGGTCAACTCAAATTTTATAGTTAAGCAGGAAGAATATAACGTCTCCAAAGATGTCAAAATCATTCTTTATATTGTCGTCGCAATAATGGGTGTATCTTTGGGAATTAAATTATTCCAAATTTACAGGAGAAATATAAAGAAACAAGTTCGACGAAACTTGGCAGCCTCAACAATCAGTGTTACATCAGTGTAATTTCTGAAGTACTCTCAAGATAGAATCTCAATGTTCCAGATTGCTGAATTCAGGACTTGCCAGGAGGAAAAAGTGTTAAGTTAGGTGAGCTGCGATAGTGTGTGCTGTACTATGATGATGGTATTAATTTGCGAAAACGTAAGAAACGCTAGAAAGAAAAGGGACATGTAAGGACATGTAGTACGTAAGTTTTTAATTTTACATTCATTTTTATTGTATGTTTTTGTATTTCTGTATGTTTTTAGTATGGTTTATTAATTATTAATTATCCGTTCACGATTTTTTATTGGTTAACTCAAATTATATGTACTTGTTGTTTTGAATTTCCATGACGACTAGCTGGGATCAAATACATCTAAAATTATTGAAACTAAAAGATGAGGTAGTTAATCAGTCTAAACGTGCCTTAAAAAAGGAAATACCTAAAAGTGAACTGACGAGACAAGAAATTCAAGATGCTCTTTTGAACCTATTTAATAATACAACTAAACATATCAGTGCGTACTGGCCTCATCTAGATAATACGCAAAAAAGCGCCGTAAAAGCAATTTTCTTTATAATTAGGGATAAAGTAGTTAGGTCATTTCAAGCATTAAACGTTAGTTATAAAGTCCCCTCAGACTGTTTAGAACAAATCGACCCGTCGGTTTTAGAAGAACAACTTACTTCAGAGGAAAATTTGGTAGCAATGGCGATGACGAACGTTGAATTTTTAAATTTTGCTAGTAAAATACTACCTCAGGAATTTGATGGTTCGCCTGGTAAATTACAATCATTTATAGATGCACTGACCTTGCTTAATGCTAATTCTAATGATCAGGCCGCGAACGCCGTCGCTTTCGTCAAAACGCGCCTAACTGGTAAAGCTCGCGATATAATAACATCAGAAGGTACTCTTGCCGCCATAATAAACTCCTTACAAAACGGAATTAAAGGCGATAGTTCTCAGTTATTAACAGCTAAAATACTAAACATAAAACAAAACCATAGGGATGCTGTAGTTTACGCCACGGAAATCGAGTCATTAGCGGAAGACCTAAAAAGGGCATGTACCGTATGCAGTAGCGGAACGGTACTCTACGGAACATGTAGTTAGGTCTCTAAGTAAAAACTCTAATTCGGGAAGAACACAAATAGTTATGGAAGCCGGTACTTTTAACACAGTTCGAGACGCAATTACAAAATTTGTTAACGTTAATAGCAACAGTCAAACTAGCACGTCTAATGTGTTATTTTTTAGGCAAAACAGTCGAGGCTATGGACGCAATATTAATAATCGCGGTAGAGGACAAAACTACAACAACTATGATCAAAGGCAAAATAACCGTGGTAGACGAGGGCGTGGAAATTATAACAATAGGTATAACGGAAATAATGGTTATAGAGCAAATTATCAAAGAAATAATTATACTAGGGCTATAAGAGCGACCGGTTTAAATACGGAAGCGGGAAACGAATCGGACCCCCAACAGGTACGATTGGGGGAGAAAATGTAAATATTTTTAATTTTGATTTATCATTTTCAAATTTTGTAATACTTTCGACAAAAATGACAAATTCAGAAAATACGTTTTTAGTGGACACAGGTGCTGACATATCTATTTTCAAAAGACAGAAAATTAATCCTGATCAAATGTTAGATATTTGAAAACCTAGCAAAATTAAAGGAGTAACCGATGGTATAATTAAGTCATTAGGAGTAGCTGAAACGGAAATTTTTGTGGAAGGATACAAAATAAAACACAAATTTCATGTCGTAGATTCAAATTTTCCTATACCCGCAGATGCAATTTTAGGTAGAGATTTCATATCTAAATATAAATGTAATTTAGACTATTCCGACTGGACTATGACTATTAGGTTAAATAACGAGCGAATTACTGTTCCAATTCATGGTACTCCCGAAGAAGAATTTTTAGTCGTTCCTTCTAGGTGCGAAGTAATAAGACAAGTAAAAAGTTTAATGAGTCTTTCTCACGATGCGGTAGTAGTAAACAACGAAATACACCCTGGTGTTTTTGTAGCCAGAACCATAGTGTCTAAAGACTGTCCATTAGTCAAAATTATTAATACTACTAGTGAAAATGTCATTTTAAAAAATATAAAATTTGAAACGCTAAGTTTTGTGACGGTATAAAATCTCACCACTGCTTCTGAGACGAAATATAAGCATTCGTACCTAATTATAAATAATCTATGTTTTAGTAATAGTTGTGAATGTCCCTGGTTGGTGTACCTTGAGAGGTGAGGTTGGAGCTTACGAGGTTCAATTGCAAAATTTAAATATCTACGACACACACCTCTCGTCAAGTTAGTTCAGTTGTTTAATTAGTATCCAGAATGACCTTGTCTGGTGATGGTCACTTTTTTGTACTCCGTTTGTCCTAAGTAAAGGCTAGGATGAGTGTAGTGCATTCCATAGTAATGTTGCCTATAACGTACAGATCGTAATTTTATTTAACTTCAATTTCTTGGTAAATAAAGTATTCCATCTTTTGTCTTGTTTCAAAATATAATTCAGGCTTTTCCTTAGTAAGGATTATCTCTATCCACTCAGTATAAATAAAACTTTTATATATCTAAAGAAAATGTAATTCAATGTTATGTTAGCACCTCATTTTAAAGTATTTTTATTAAATCAAGCAGAGCATGAATGTTGTATTTTACGTACCTGGGTACGGTAATAATCCTTTTAAGTGCATATGCACCTTAGTTCTTTTATTCCAAGTGCAATAATTATTGTTTATATTATATCAACAATTATGTTTTTTTTAAATTCTGACAGTCAAATTGTCATCTGTCACTGTTAGTATAGAAGATAATCTGCGAGCAGAAAGCTAAAGTGGGAGATTTGAAGCAGGGCAGCCAACTGTTCGGTGCATATTACCATTGTTTATAAAGTATTATAGTTATTCAACCTGATTTCTAAGTATGTGCTGCCAACTTGTGAGTAATTTACATACTAGTCAGTTTCTATGACTACGTTTACAGTTTTTTGACTTTTGTTTTTAAAATATTTTATCATTAAAAAAATATACATTTCACGATACATTTACACATTGCGGCCATTGCGCAGCCGGATGTGACGTCGAGCTCGAGAAAAATATGAATCTGTCGTGTACGTGACATCGCAACTAACCTCAAAAATATGATTTGCACGTCATCAAATGACGCGTTTAGTAGAAAAAGTAATACCAGCGCACAAATATGTAAAGTCACCATTTCGATATACATTTACAAAAATATACATTTTTAAAGATTTTCACATATTAAGCTGCTTTTATCAAAATCTGTGCTTGGTTCCTGTACTATCAATTAAAATCTTGTTCAGTGCATTATTAATAAAATTTTGATTGCCGTAATTTAATAAAATAAAATGATTTTTGTTGGCTGGAAATCCAACCTGCAATTAGCAGTTTATTTTAAATATAATCTATAATATTGAAACTTTATTGAGATAATTTTTATATGTTATAATCATATTATAATGGATTCGAGCTGAAACTACAAAAATTAAAATCGAAAAAAAAACTCTAAATTTGAGGTTATGTCAGTCCTATATGCTATATGATGCACATGATCCATTTGACGGCTTTAGGGCTATTGTAATAAATTTAAACGTTCGGTGATTGATTATTTTTACAAAAACGCTGATTAAAAGATGAAATAATTATTTGAGGTGTTTATATATAATATATGTATCTGTATTTGTGATATATGACATTTTTAGGTGAACATCCAGATCACTAAAAACTAGATTTTAAATACAATACATCCATGTTCCTACACTTACTTGCCATTCCTAAAATTTATTTTGTCTTTTCTGTAGAAATATCTTATATTGATACTTTTTTTACTTTTATTATGATTTTTACACATAGCTACAGCACTATTCGTGATTTTTATAGTCGCGAAATTGCGAAAAGCGAAATGTGAGACGTGTTGCTATTGGTCAATTCCAAATTTTAATGTAAAATGAACCAATAGCAACACGTTTCGCATTTCGCTTTTCACAAATTCGCGACTATGAAAATCAGGCTTTACAACTAACCTCAAAAATATGCACTTTTTAAAATTTTTGTATATTATGTCATTTTTATCAAAATTTCTGCTTGTTTCCTGTACTATCATCTAAAATCTTGTTCGATGCATTACTAATGAAGTTTTAATTGTCCTAATCTAATGAAATAGGATGCTCTTTGTTGACTGGAAATCCAACCTATAAATATCAATTCATTTTTAATAATCTACGTAGGTACAATATTGAAACTTTATATATCTACTGTCTTATTAGAGAGTTTTTAAATGTTATTATGGATCCAAGCTGAAGCTACAAAATTATAATTAAAGTAAAAATAAATTTACAAAAACTAAACATTTTAGGTTACGTTAGTATAAGGGCCGGTCTTTTCACCTCCAATTAACTTTATCCAGCAGTTATTTACCTAGGATACAATTGTTACAACAATGAAATTCAACAACTTTAACTGCCGGATAAAGTTAATGGGAAGATGAAAAGATCGGGCCTAAGTAGTTATGAATATGATGTATAAATGATTCATTTTAGAACAAAAAACCAATAGTTTAATAAAAATAGAAAACTGACAAACTGTCAAAAGTTATTAATATACAGTCAAGTTTCGATCTATGACTTAGTTCCTCGTCGAATGTCATGTGACGTAGATGCACCGGATGTACGAAATTCGTGCATGCGTCGTTCGTAGCATTGTTTATAATAAACAATAGTCGTAACGTAAACGACACCGGGGCCTACGGTCGTAATAATGGGCACACATCATCCAGCACGCCATCTACCAATGATCCACCGGTACTAACAAGAGGTTGAATAACTATATACTTTATAAACAATGATATTACTAACTGGGACGGACTGTTATAACTTTAGATAAATTATGGAATAAATAGATTTTCAGAAACTCTTGGATTATTAATACTTTATTTACATTTAAATAACATTAATAGGCAATATTATTATAAATTTAACAACTCTATAATATTGATTGACTAATTTGACGAGTGGCGACATCCGTGTGGAGTTGGTTGAACTCTTACTGAACTCTCGTAGGATATTTGCAGTAGGTTCTCTGTTTTGGTTTCGATATTCGCTAAGGCGGCTTTTTTCATTATAGGATTTTTGAATTCTTTCTTATGAGGGAAGCTGATAAGAGCTGACAAATTTCTGAAATTACACATTCTTTTTTCGACGTGCTAGTGGTAAGGGTCGCACTAAAGATTTACGAATTTTTATTCATCCGTTCAGGGATTAGCTTTTGTGCGATTCTATTTATTATTTTCATTGTGAGAGGAATAGATTATTGGATATTCCTGAGTATTTAATGCAAAATATATCTCGTTCGAGGAGTAATTTGCCATTTAACGTCGACCACGTGTTGTCACGATTTTCGTGAGTTTTCCATCCAAAGCTGTTATCAGTGATCGACCAAAAACCCTTCTCAAGGTATGTGTCTTTGTTTATCGTTAGATTTAAGTGGTAATTTGTCTTTCTATATATGTTATAGGGTTTTTTTTTGGGATGATAATCTTTCATCCACCAGCCATTACTTTTCTCTGTCGAGCCTATTGTTTTGTGGAACGGTACACTTTTCCTGTACGCTGTTGGGGGCAAGAGGTCTACGCTGGTCCTGTACGCTGCTGTGACAAGAGGTCCGTGGCGATTCGTTTAGTTCACTTGGAGGTACTGCGGTTTTATCTACGTTATCCAACTGATTGTGTGGGGTGATCTAGGCTGTCCTTCTCAAGGTATCCGAACATCCAGGACATTCCTCCACCGTAGCTGTTGGTAGCAAAGGATTCACGCAAGTGTGATAACTTATTAACTATCTTATTTTATCTTAGGCTATTGCTTCTAACGTGTATAATAATTAAGGATAAAACTAAAAGGTCATTCTTTTTAAATAAAATCAAACTGTAATTCCTTAACACTACCAGAAAATTAAAAGTATAATTCTTGAAAAACATAAAAATAAAATAGTTTTCTATAAGGATAAAATTAAAATAAAATTCTGGAAAATAACGATAATTCTTAAGGACCTTAAAATTAATATATACTAATTTTGCTTTAATACATATATACAGGAGGTGTCACATGTAACACATCTCAAGCGTTAAAGTTAAGTCATATTTTATTAGTTGTAATAGTGACCTAGTTAGGAGCTTGGTGAAAAGTATTAATTGCGTTTGATATTATCTTATTTAATTATACAGGGTGTACTGCGAATGGTCAAGTACCAATACGGTTGCGCTTAAGCTTAAGCCCCGCCACTACATTTAATCCATGCATATCAGGATTTTTTATAAAATTTTTAAGACGATTTTCAGTACACTTTCCAAAATTCCGTTTATCTTTTTCGGCCATTATCCCATGTTTGAACGAACGCATCCAGGCACGATGCAGCATGTAGAGACGACCAAGGACATGCCTTGTCCTCAGCCAGTACCGATTCCTCGAAGGACGGACTGCGCCACGACAATGATCATAGCGCAGATGATCATTGTCACAAGCCGGTCTAACGGATCGCGAGGAAGAATCCACAAAGGCGCGAGAGTGAATCTACCGTAGATCAGTAGCTCTTGACCAGATCTATCATAGACTGGTCCACCATCATGGTCGCGCTGGTCTACGGAAGAATAGGTTCACTCTACCCTCGCGTTCTGGAATTCCTAGTGAGTCCGTGACCTACGGCTTCCAAGGATGGTTGAGCTGGCCTCGACTACCCATTGGTCATCGTCTCTACCGGGATCGTGTCTGATAGCACCATTTTGAAATTTTAGGAACTGACTTAAAAAGTGAAATTGCGGAATTTTGCGATGCCACGTGGCGACATTGAGTGGTCTCGGGTCCTTTCCATATATATAAGGAGAGACCTCCCAATGATCTCGCAAAATAGAATTAGGGTATTTTTGATTAAATCAAGCCAGGATAGGCCTCGGTGCGGTACGCACGGGTACCGGGGCACTTCCCCATTATTACCAGGTGACCGTCTCGTGAGATAGCATTCGAAGAATTTATCCTTTTACGAATTATCCACCAGCGTCTAACGGCATATACCCCTTTTGGAGAATATTACCTTAAATTTCTAGTAGCGATTTCAAGCATTATAAACCCCACTCACTAAATTGCCTGTCACGTCCATGTAATAATTCTCTTTCGGCAATCGATCACTTTCCTTTAAGCACAGCCGTCGCGGTCGCTGACCCCTTGTGGGGGTATCGTGGTTATGGTGGCAGACCTTGCTAGGTGAGGCTCTATATGTACTATGATGATTGTTTAATATATACCTTTATTTATTATCCATGTCTTCTTATTGCGTTCTAGTATTAGTCTAGTATCTGTGTTGACCCCATAACTTACGACCCTCGCAATTGCGTCGGTTTGACCATTCGGCTGAGCCAAAGAAGAGTGAACGAACAAGACCTGTCTGGGCAGGTGTCAGAAGTGAATTGTGTATTGTGCATAGTGTTTATCTAGTGTTATATCTTTAGTTCAGGAAGTTGCGAAACCTGTATACGAGGAAGCATTCATTGTCGACAGTTGCCGTTAATCTATCGATTTCGAGACTTCGATATATTAAGGGTTTGCCACGACCTGCGTTGAATTCAACGGCCAAGAGTTAAATCAGATGTAGTGACAGCGGTTGGTTGACTTAATACGAATATCGGTCGTTCCCTCCTACTATCACTGGTTATAACGAATGGTTAACTAACGTTGACACAGCCTTAGCAAATTAGTTTAGTTATTAAACGTTGATAATACCACCGCACAAGTGGGATCTTAGAAAATTCTCTGGGGACGTTAGAGGCATGTCAATTAATGCATTCTTTGAGCGAGTAGAAGAACTTCGGTTGTCTAGAAACGTTACCAAAGAAACTCTCTTGGATGCTGGCATTGATTTATTTATCGACAAAGCCTACCAATTTTATAAGGACTGCCGTACGAGAGTGGGTAACTGGGATGCGCTCGTGGAAGAATTTAAAGCTGAGTACTTATCGGCTAATCACAATGAGGCGTTATTCGAAGAGTTGCAGAAGAGGACGCAATACCCCTCGGATAGGCGTTTACCTTGCAGTAATGTCGGGGTATTTTAGTCGTTTGGGATGCCCTATCTCCGAACCAGCCAAACTGTCCATAGTTTTGAAAAACATTCACCCGTATTATCAGGATCGCCTCAGGGACCCTTTGCCAACGACGATGAATGAACTACGCGATGTTTGTAGGCGTATGGAAGCAAGGAGGGACATAATGAACAGTTATGTCGAACCTTCTTCACGGCGCGGGCAGGTCGTTGAAAAAGATTTGGCCTTTATGGAAGTCACTGAAGACTTTAGTTCCTTAGCCGTTACTCCTACGCAGGTAGGAGGAAACACCAAGGAAATCGTATGCTTCAGATGTAAGCAGCCTGGTCACCGGGCTATAGGATGTGCCATGCCCGGCGGGAAACATTGCTTCAAATGTAACCGTGAGGGTTACACAGTTAGGAGTTGTCCAAACTGTTCGAAGCAGGGAAACGGGGCAAGACGCACTTAGGAGGTCGAGATAGGTGTGTTAGTTCTTTTCCCTCGACCCATAATTTTAAACCTGTTTTAGATTTTATTTTAGATCATGCGGTAAATGATGAACGGCCTTATCTAAAAGTCGATATATTTGGGCGAGCGTTATTGGGGTTACTTGATTCTGGGGCATCTGCGACAATTTTAGGGTATAAAGGTTGGCAATTACTGCGACAGTGGGATATTAAGTTAGACGTGTCTGAAAATGTTAAATGTACAGTAGTGAATGGTCAGTCGTGTGAGAGTATTGGTACGTGTGAGTTACCTATTAGCGTTCGAGGGCGATTGAAGTTAATTAAGGTTCTAGTAGTTTTAGACGTCCCACATACGTTAATATTAGGGGCGAATTTCTGGAAAGCCATGGGAATCGTTCCTGACCTCAGACACGATGAATGGCATTTCTCAGAACAACCGGTTAGTCTTGACATTGTGGACCACCTTAGAAGTCCGACGGTCCTTTCTAACTTGGAAGATGCACGATTAAAGGCAGTTGTGGATAGGAATGTTGCTTTAATGGGTAAGCATTTGGGCTGCACGAACAAGGCAGAGCATGTCATAGTAACCAATGCGCCCCCCATTAAGCAGCGGTACTACCCAGTGTCTCCAGTCGTGCAACAAATCATTGATCGTGAGTTAGAATCAATGTTGAAGAACGGTATTATCGAGAAATCAACCAGTGCGTGGTCTTCTCCAATACTTCTCGTGAAAAAGAAGGACGGGGATTATCGTTTCTGTGTTGATTTCAGAAAATTAAATGCCGTCACGGAAAGGGACAGTTATCCCATTCCATACGTCTCTCACGTGCTGGATAAACTTAGAGATGCTCACTATTTATCCTCATTAGACAAAGTCCGCCTACTGGCAAGTGCCGGTGGCAGAGACTTCGAGGCCGTACACTGCTTTTACAGTGCCTGGCAGAGGTCTTTTTCAGTTTCGGCGCATGCCGTTTGGCCTTCATAATGCCCCTGCCACGTGGCAGCGTTTAATCGACAATGTACTTGGACCTGATCTCGAACCACATGTCTTTGTGTATTTAGATGACGTGGTAGTAGTCACTCAGACATTCGAGGATCATCTTCGTATTTTGGATGAAGTATTTCGTAGGCTGCGGGTAGCGAAACTGACAGTTAGCTTCGATAAATGTCAGTTTTGCAGACCCGAAATGAAATACTTAGGGTACGTTGTCGATCGAAACGGACTTCACGTGGACCCTAACAAGGTTAAAGCCATGCTCGAACTGCCTGTCCCAACTTCAGTTACAGAAGTTAGGAGAATCGTTGGCACGTTCTCGTGGTATAGGAGATTCATCCCAGATTTTGCGTCCACGATGTCTCCAATAACTTCGTTATTGAAGAAATCTCGGAAGTTTTGCTGGACTCCCGAATGTGATGACGCGTTTAAACGCATTAAGGAACTGCTTATTTCAGCCCCAGTGTTGAGCTGTCCTGACTATAGCTTACCTTTTGTTATCCAGACAGCCACATCCAGAGGGAGAACGAGTAATCTGCTACTTGAGTAGATCCCTAACCAAGCAGGAGAGAAACTTCTCAACCACTGAGCGTGAATGCCTCTCGGTATTATATTCGGTGGAGAAATTAAGACCCTACATCGAAATGGTTCCATTTACTGTAGTCACCGATCACTACTCACTAGTGTGGCTACAGAATCTAAAAGATCCAACTGGCAGGTTGGCTCGATGGGCTGTCAGGCTTCAGCAGTACAATTTTAAGATTGTTCATCGTAAGGGCAAGGAACATGTCGTTCCTGACACCCTGTCTAGGTCCGTACCAATTTTAGATTCCGTAGACACGGAGGGTTCTGCACCAGCTGACAAGTGGTACCAGAGTATGGTAGCTAGGATTAGTAAAGCCCCATTGAGATTTCCTAATTGGAGAGTAGGTGACGGGGTGCTTTACAAATATGTACGTCCGAGCTACGTAGAACTGTCAGTACCGTCAGAATGCTGGAAGCAGGTGGTCCCGAAATGTCATAGGAAAGGAATTATATCCTCAGCCCATGAACCTGCTCTCGCTGGACACGCTGGTGTATATAAAACATACCATCGAATTTGCGAGAAGTACTACTGGCCAAAACTCAGGTCCGATGTTGCGCACTTTGTCCGAAATTGTCATACCTGTACGGCTTATAAAGCAGACCAGAGAGGGCCAAAAGGTTTGATGACCGCTCAACCTCAGGTTAGTCGTCCGTGGGAAATGATTTCGACAGATTTAATGGGTCCACTGCCTAGATCCATGCGTGGGGTGGGAATCAGTATATTTTAGTCGTGATGGATAGCTTCAGTAAATTTTCGCTAGTCTTTCCGTTGAGGTCGGCATCTGCCGAGATTGTGACTAGGAAAATTGAGGAAGAAGTATTTCTTGTATTTGGTGCACCACGACTATTGATCTGCGACAATGGACCCCAATATCGGTCGAAACAATTCAAGAAATTAGCTGATGAGTATCAGGTAAAAATAAGATTCAATGCTAATTATCACCCTCAAGCTAACCCAACTGAGCGACAAAACAGGACGTTAAAAACTATGTTGGCTATGTACGTCTCAGATAACCATAGAAAGTGGGACATCAATCTTGCAAAGGTCGCATGTGCAACTCGAACTGCGAAGCACGAATCTACAAAAGAAAGTCCATATTTTATTAATTTCGGTAGACGTATGGTATTATGTGGGGAAGATTTTACTCGTAATATGCACCTTGGTATTGACAATGTTTCTAGGCCAGAAGAAAACTCAAGACAGGAAGGATTTAAAAAGCTGTTTGAGGATGTGAGGCACAGGCTAGATAAGGCATCTAAGAAAAGTGAGAAACGTACAACTTACGCAGGCGCAGTGAAGAGTTCTGTCCAGATCAATTGGTCTGGAAGAAAAACTTCACTCTCTCCAATGCTGCAAAGTTTTATACTAGTAAACTGGCCCCTAGATATGTAGGTCCTTTCCGTATTAAAAAGCGTGTATCGCCTTGGACCTATGAACTAGTTGACATGGATAATAAATTCGCAGGTATCTGGAACGCCAAAGACTTGAAGTCCGCTAGCGCGGTAGAAAATTTATCTGACTAAATTTTCTTAAAGAAAGGGAGGAACTGTGACGGTATAAAATCTCACCACTGCTTCTGAGACGAAATATAAGCACTCGTACCTAATTGTAAATAATCTATGTTTTAGTAATAGTTGTGAATGTCCCTGGTTGGTGTACCTTGAGAGGTGAGGTTGGAGCTTACGAGGTTCAATTGCAAAATTTAAATATCTACGACACAAACCTCTCGTCAAGTTAGTTCAGTTGTTTAATTAGTATCCAGAATGACCTTGTCTGGTGATGGTCACTTTTTTGTACTCCGTTTGTCCTAAGTAAAGGCTAGGATGAGTGTAGTGCATTCCATAGTAATGTTGCCTATAACGTACAGATCGTAATTTTATTTAGATTAGATTAGATTAGATTAGATTAATTTATTTCCCAAAAATATACATGTTTAATTTTAAATTAAGATATGTTAACAACATAATACATATGCATATATATTTCTTTTGCCACAAGCATTGGGAAAGTGATTTACTTGCAAAATTATGTATATATTTTACTATACTTAAATTAAAAATAAATTTTACATAATACACTATCTTTAGGTAATAATTACAATTCAAAAAGTAGTTTGAAAATATTCATCGAGGATATAAAAGACGTGTTGGTGAAGTAATTTTTTTAACTCAATTTTAAATTTTCTATTGGAAAATGATTTGATGTTTTGTGGTAAATGATTGTATATTTTTATACCAGCATACAGAGGTCCATTTCGTGTTCTATTGTAGTTATAATTAGGTGGGATAATTTCTTGGTTTCTTGTTGAATAATTATGCCTGTCAGATGGTCGTAATAACAAATTATGGTTTTTATGAATTAGAAGAGAAACTTTGTATACATATAGATTTGTTAAAGTAAATATTTTCAGATCTTTAAAAAATGTTCTACAAGAGTCTCTGGATTTTAATTCACACAGTACCCGAATGGCTTTTTTTTGGATTATAAATGTTTGTGTCGCGTTTACAGCCGACCCCCAAAATTCAATTCCATATTGTAATATGCTGTTAAAATATGCGAAATACACTTGTTTAGCAACTGTAAAATTTATATTTTGTTTTATGGTGCGTATTGCGAACACCGCTTTGCTAAGCTTAGAATTTAATTGTGTAATATGCTCTGACCAGTCTAAATGTTTATCTATGTGTATCCCAAGAAATTTTGTTGAATCCGTTGAGCTTATGTCTCCTTGACTTAAATGTATCTTTATGTCTTCTAAATTTCGATATAACTGAAATATTATACTGTGCGTTTTATTATAATTAAGTGTGAGTTTATTTGCCAGAAACCAATCTGATATACTATCCATTACGGTCTGACTGACTGTTTGCAACGATGTTATGTCTTTTTGATGTATGATAATACTCGTGTCATCCGCGAAAAGAGAAAATGAAACTGTTGGAAAATTGAAAGCTATATCATTAATATATATTATAAACAATGTTGGACCCAGTACGGATCCTTGAGGAACACCACATTGAATATTCACACGACTAGACTCATAATTTATTAATTCTGTATTGGTCTCATGCGTTACCCTAACAAACATTTCACGTTCACTTATATATGATTTAAACCATTCTAGTGATGTTCCTCTTATCCCATAATATTCCAGTTTATTAATCAGAATGGAATGATGGACACAATCAAACGCTTTAGTTAGATCGCAAAATATCCCTAAGGGGATTTGTTTTTGTTCTAAAATTTTATTAATATTCTCTAATAAAGCAAATGTTGCATCAGATGTATTAAGATTTTGCCTAAATCCAAACTGCGAATTGGTTAAAATATTTTTATGATTGAGGTAAGATATAATTTGTTTATTAACAATCCATTCCAATAGTTTTGAAAAACACGGTAACAACGAAATGCCTCGATAATTATTTAAATCTAATTTATCTCCTTTTTTATAGATAGGTATCGTAATTGACGTTTTAAAACAATTTGGAAATATTCCACTAGTAAGTGACAACTTTTTTAGAAATAGGGTGACTGTAATCGTTTTGGTAATTCAGTTTTAAATTTAAGAGTTGTGCATTATGATCAGAGACACCCACTTCCATAGTTTTTGCAGAAAATTGTAGGCTAGAATTAATAATAATGTTATCAATAGTAGTAGATGTCGTTGGGGTTATTCTTGTCGGATCCGGATTTAACTTCAATTCTTGGTAAATAAAGTATTCCAACTTTTGTCTTGTTTCAAAATATAATTCAGGCTTTTCCTTAGTAAAGATTATCTCTATCCACTCAGTATAAAACTTTTATATATCTAAAGAAAATGTAATTCAATGTTATGTTAGCACCTCATTTTAAAGTATTTTTTTTAAATCAAGCAGAGCATGAATGTTGTATTTTACGTACCTGGGTACGGTAATAATCCTTTTAAGTGCATATGCAACTTAGTTCTTTTATTCCAAGTGCAATAATTATTGTTTATATTATATCAACAATTATGTTTTTTTAAATTCTGACAGTCAAATTGTCATCTGTCACTGTTAGCATAGAAGATAATCTGCGAGTAGAAAGCTAAAGTGGGAGATTTGAAGCAGGGCAGCCAACTGTTCGGCGCATATTACTAACTGGGACGGACTGTTATAACTTTAGATATATTATGGAATAAATAGATTTTCAGAAACTCTTGGATTATTAATAATAATAATAATAATAATTAATTTCCAAAAGTAATTAGAGATTTACAAAACTTACTTAACTTAATAATCGTTATAATATGCAATTTGGAAATAAATAGAGGAACTCCGCTGAAGTCCGTAGACTAGTTCACGGGAAATATCTCTAGTTTATTTCTAGACAGCAAGTGTTTATTTGATAATTTAGAAAAATGAGTATTAAAACCATCGAGAAGTTAAATATGATATATAAACTACATAATAACAATAGTAACAATAAACAACAAACGTATCTAGACATTTCTAGACAAATTAAAATTAGAATATATACCTAACAGCTAAATTAAAATTAAACTATATAAAGGTAGAATAAATAACATCATCTGTCTTCTCTACGCATCCAAACTGTTCTTGAAATAATAATAATTGTTTTTTTTTTTTTTTTTTAATTAATTAAATTAATTCTGCAAAATTATGAAATACAACACGTGGAGTGCAATGAAACCAATTTTTTAGCCTTTTTTTGAATTGTCTTTCTGAAATAGACTCTCGTATTTTTCCAGGTATCCGACGATATATATGTGGGGCAAGAAACGACTAATACTTTATTTACATTTAAATAACATTAATAGGCAATATTATTATAAATTTAACAACTCTATAATATTGATTGACTAATTTGACGAGTGGCGACATCCGTGTGGAGTTGGTTGAACTCTTACTGAACTCTCGTAGGATATTTGCAGTAGGTTCTCTGTTTTGGTTTCGATATTCGCTAAGGCGGCTTTTTTCATTATAGGATTTTTGAATTCTTTCTTATGAGGGAAGCTGATAAGAGCTGACAAATTTCTGAAATTACACATTCTTTTTTCGACGTGCTAGTGGTAAGGGTCGCACTAAAGATTTACGAATTTTTATTCACCCGTTCAGGGATTAGCTTTTGTGCGATTCTATTTATTATTTTCATTGTGAGAGGAATAGATTATTGGATATTCCTGAGTATTTAATGCAAAATATATCTCGTTCGAGGAGTAATTTGCCATTTAACGTCGACCACGTGTTGTCACGATTTTCGTGAGTTTTCCATCCAAAGCTGTTATCAGTGATCGACCAAAAACCCTTCTCAAGGTATGTGTCTTTGTTTATCGTTAGATTTAAGTGGTAATTTGTCTTTCTATATATGTTATAGGGTTTTTTTTTGGGGTGATAATCTTTCATCCACCAGCCATTACTTTTCTCTGTCGAGCCTATTGTTTTGTGGAACGGTACACTTTTCCTGTACGCTGTTGGGGGCAAGAGGTCTACGCTGGTCCTGTACGCTGCTGTGACAAGAGGTCCGTGGCGATTCGTTTAGTTCACTTGGAGGTACTGCGGTTTTATCTACGTTATCCAACTGATTGTGTGGGGTGATCTAGGCTGTCCTTCTCAAGGTATCCGAACATCCAGGACATTCCTCCACCGTAGCTGTTGGTAGCCAAGGATTCACGCAAGTGTGATAACTTATTAACTATCTTATTTTACCTTAGGCTATTGCTTCTAACGTGTATAATAATTAAGGATAAAACTAAAAGGTCATTCTTTTTAAATAAAATCAAACTGTAATTCCTTAACACTACCAGAAAATTAAAAGTATAATTATATAAATAATTGCGAAATATGCCAAATAAGTAAGTATGATAGAAACCCCCCTAACCAAAAATTAATGATATCTCCCACACCATCTAAACCATTTGAAATTGTTCACGTTGACACTTTCCAAGCGCAAGGACAAACATTCTTGACAATAATTGACACATTTTCCAAATATGCTCAGGCATATCCCCTTGTAGGAATGTTAGGTACTGAAATCGTTTAAGTATTTTTAATTTTTATGACACACCATGGCCTACCATCATTAGTGATTATGGACAACGGAACTGAACTGAAAAGTTCCGTAGTTCAAGATTTTTTTAAAACCCACCAAATTCAAACTCATTATATAACAGTCAATAACCCGCAATCTAATGGTCCAATCGAAAGATTCCATTCCACGATTATTGAACACCTACGAGTAATAAGAAATAAAAATAAAGGTAAAATCGATATTTTAAATCAAATGCCTTATGCAATATTAGGTTATAACAACTCTGCACATTCGGTTACAAAACAAAAACCCATTGACATTATAAACGGACACCTAAACACTAAGGACCCATTCGACATTGACATTAACCAAAAATTAATAAATAATTATATCCAAGAACATCGCGAAACAACGAAAGAAATTTATAAAACATTAAACGAACAATTAGCTCAACAAAAAGACCATACCATCGAAAGTCATAACAAAAGACAAGAACGACACGACCCCCTCACTTACGAACCCAACTCAGACGTATACAGAAAGATTACCGCTAAAACCCATAATAAATTAAACCCAAGATTTACCAAGGAGAAAGTCGTTCGAAATAAAAATATAAAAGTAAAAACCACTCATAACACATAAACAGAATATAAAAAGACCCAAGCCTAAAAAAGGAAAATTGTTGCAGGAACCACCTGATCCTCCTGATCCTGGCAATGCCAGCAGTCATGCTTCAAGAAGTAATGATAACCAACCTCAACAAGAACGCGGGAGTCCTTCCCTATAAATTGGGTGCAGCTAAAATAAAATTTAAGACACATACTTTTATCCACTACTATGACCTAGATCCCATTAGAAACGAAATTAAAATACTTAAAGAACAATATGCAAATGTCACACTTGCCATAAAAGACGGTTTAAGTCATCCTTATTACTTTGAACTAGACAATTTCAATAGAGCCCTAAATTATCAATTAAATTCAGCTGAACAAAAATTTAACTCACTTAATCCCACTGGCAGAGTTAAGCGTGGTCTTATTAACGGATTAGGCACTATAATAAAAAGTATTTCAGGTAACTTGGATGCAAACGATGCTGCTCACTATGATCAAGCTATCTCTGATTTAGAAAACAATCAAAAAGAAATTGTTCAAAAATTAAACAAGGAAATCTCTCTCACCACCGAAATTATTGATAATTTCAATAGAACAGTCACATTAATTAAAAATAACCAAGAAGTAATGACTTCTGGGCTAAATAAAATTCGTACTGAATTAAATTAATTAATTTTTCAGTTTAACGATTATTTAGAAACTAGAAATGTCCTAGATCAACTTAGTTTAATATTAAACATAATTTTGCAATTATTAAGTGACATCGAAAATGCCATTACCTTTGCTAGGCTAGGTACACTTCATAATAGTATAGTAAAAGTGGACGAACTTGAATCTATCTTACAAACTATTCTAAAATATGATTCTGTTGATCAATTAATTTTTTCGCATATCTCTAATAATACTCATCGATATTACGACTTATTAGTAGTTGAAGCTTATTATTCAGGAACAAAAATTGTTTTCGTAATTCATTTTCCTATAGTCCACCCAGAAACATTCTCTTATTATCACCTGTACTCGATTCCTACCCAAAACCTTACTACAATTATTCCAAAAGATACCTATCTGGTAATGAATGAAAATTTCTACCAATATACATCGGTGCCTTGTATCGAATTGCACCCCAACTATTACTGCCCTGATACCAACCTGATGTATGGAATGAAAAATGAAGATTGTATTTTCCAATTACTACAACTGGAATCCACCTACGAAAGCTGCCAACAAATACCTGTACAACTCACACAAAATGTGATACAAGAAATAGATGAATCACATTACATTGCCATATTCCCGAATCAGGCGAAAATCCGAACAATTTGCGGACGTACAGACTTCACGACATTAGAAGGAAATTACCTAATTAATCTTCCCCTTGGATGCCAATTCGAAACCAATGACTACAATTATATCAACGAAAAACTTATAACCAACGGTCAGCCGATGCTTCTACCAGAAATCAATATCCCACATAGGACAGCGGTGACCACCTTATTAAAAATAACCATACAAGATGTCCAACTGGATAAAATTCACGAACTTCAAAGAGAACAACGAAGACTTGGACCAGTCGAAATTCTACATAGTGAAAAATCATGGAGAAATTATTATCCCAGTCTATATTATCCTTATTTCCATTGGGCTCCACTTCACCTACAAATTCATCCAACGAAGAAGAGTAGGAAACCCGCAACCAGCTACGAGTGAACAACCCCAGACGAGCACTCAGGCATTTTTCACCCCATGAAATATGCCTCAATTTAAGGATGGAGGAGTTATGTTGTGGCCTCCCTATATAAGACATATAAAACAGTGATACTTTTATCTATGTAAAATGCTTATATTGCATAAATGCCTTGTGCATCTAGTTTGTTAGAAATAGTTTCAGTTCTGATGTAACATTCATGATATAGTAGTCGCGCATATGTTCAAAATAGGGCAGTCGTGGGCTTGGAATGATTGAAGCAAGCGACCCGTTCTATCCGTTAGTGCTTCTACAATAGAACGTGAAATCACTCCTTGGCCAACTCAGACATGCGTCGTTTACCCCCTGCACCCCGTCAAAGGGTGAAATTTTCAAATGACTGTATCTCTGCAACTGTTTGAGCTAACGAGTTCGTTCGAACGCTAAAATGTTTGTATTTAAAAGACTAATAAAAATGCTCATCACCATTTATCCGAATTTTTTAATATTTAGCGAGATATTTTGAAAAAACTAATATTTCTAGAGCAACCCCTTTAAATTTTATCTAATAACTTCAAAACGCACAGTCCTAAAGAAAAGATACCTTAAATAAAAATTATTGCTTACACTTTTAGCTTCATTTTGGTATAGACATATATGCACTTGCGGTTGCTCAAAGTGGTTTAAATACTGTAGATATCGGGGGAACGCATATTTACAGGTCTTAATTATTATGCTCTAGCTGTGCGTCGTGATCTAATTCTGCGCCGGCTGTTGCACCGGCGCGGTCCGCTTTAGTCTCGTGCAAAAAACTGTGTGCTTACAATTTTAGCTTCATTTTTCTATATATACATATATTATATATCTGCAAATGCAGTTGTCCAAAAGAGATCAAATAATTAAAATAATTGTAATAAATTTCTCACTTACAACAAATTGAAAACTTTATTATTATCTATTGAAAAAAAATATCTTCCTCTTCTTCACTGGAATCCTGCTCGTCCAAATGTATGCTCTGTGTCTCCAAATTTTCACAGTGCTCTTCTGCCTCGCACTCACACAATTTTGTACATTTCAATTTATTGATCAAACATTTGCAGCATTTTGTGTTAAATTTTTTTTTTTTTGTAGCCGCATCGAATTAAATTCAATATTTCTGGAGGTGTGCATTCCTGTGTGCAGAAAACAGATGCCAGTTGTCCTAAATTATTAGTTTTCCATCTCAGATCTGTAGGATTGAACACCTCACTCTTAGAAATGTGCGAACTGGTCCAAATAAAAGTTATAATCTTGCTTTTTGCAGAGATAGATACAAGCCACCCTTGGTGGGTAGTAACTGGTCACCCTCTTGTTGCTGGCAGGAGCATACACTTTACAAATAAATCTTTCTAAATCCTTAATTATTATATTTAAATCAATTTCTTTGTCACCTAGCTAAATAAGTGCTTTAAGAATCTTGTCAGGTGAGAATATGTTGGATGACACTGATTCTTTGTAAGAATGTTTGTTAGAAGTATAAATACAATGCAGAAGATGCAAAAGCAAGTTATTCGAGAACAGAACTTTAATAGTTGCTCGGGAGGAAACTTGTTATTGTACTGAAACTGGTTATGTAGAAGAATTGACTGGCATACAAGAAGAGGCTGATACAAAAATCATTCTGCATTGTATTTATGCTCCTAACAAACATTCTTCCAAAAAATCAGTGTCACTCAACATATTTCCACCTGACACCGACGTATTCATATTGTTAATAAAATATTATAAATCAATGATCCAAAATAGTTTCTGTTACTGGTAGTGGTGTTCATAAGAGAAAACTTGACTTAAATATTTTGTGAAAAAATTTAACTGAACTCCAAAGATAAGCACTTCCGGCATTACATGCAATTTCTGGTTGCGACAGTACTGGCGGATTCTCCAAGAAACGCAAATAACCTCGTTAATTGGTTTTTAAATCTCATATTTAATTTTGTAGGTAAACTCTAATTTTGGAAAGTCTTTAAGAAAGCAGACAGGGTTCTTAAAGCACTCATTTCGCTAGGCGACAAAGAAATTGATTTAGATATAATAATTAAGGATTTAGGAAGGTTTATTTGTAAAGTATATGCTCCTGCCACCAATATTTGCTCATTACCTGAATTAAGATTACAACTCTTTATTTGGACCAGTTCGCACATTTCTAAGAGCGAGGTGTTCAATCCTACAGATTTTGGATGGTAAACTAATAATTCAGGACAACTGGCATCTGTTTTCTGCCCACAGGAATGCACACCACCAGAAATATTAAATTTAATTCGATGCGGCCACAAAAAAATAAATGTAACACAAAATGCTGCAAGTGTTTGATCAATAAATTGAAACGTACAGAAATGTGTGAGTGCGAGGCAGAAGAACACTGTGAAAATTTGGAGACACAGAGTATTATACATTTGGACGAGCAGGATTCCAGTGACGAAGAGAAAGACATTTTTTTTCAATAGATAATAATAAAGTTTTCAGTTTGTTGTAAGTGAGAAATTTATTACAATTATTTTAATTATTTGATCTATTTTGGACAACTGCATTTGCAGATATATAATATATGTATATGTAGAAAAATGAAGCTAAAATTGTAAGCACACAGTTTTTTGCACGAGACTAAAGCGGGCCGCGCCGGCGCAGAATTAGATCACGACGCACTGCTAGAGCATAAAAATTAAGTCCTGTAAATATGCGGGACCCCAATATCTACAGTATTTAAACCACTTTGAGCAACCGCAAGTGCATCTGCATATATGTTTATACCAAAATGAAACTAAAAGTGTAAGCAATAATTTTTATTTAAGGTATCTTTTCTTTAGGACTGTGCGTTTTGAAGTTGTTTGATAAAATTTAAAGGGGTTGCTCTAGAAATATTAGTTTTTTCAAAAGATCTCGCTAAATATTAAATAAACATTTTTATTCGTCTTTTAAATACAAACATTTTGGCGTTCGAACGAACTCCTTAGCTCAAACAGTTACAGAGATACAGTGATTTGAAAATTACACCCTTTGATGGGGTGCAGGGGGTAAACGACGCGTATCTGAGTTGTCCAAGAAGTGATTTCACGTTCTACGGTAGAAGTACTAACAGATAAAATGGGTCGCTTGCTTCAATCATTCCAAGCCCACGAAAATACATAAGCGCGGCTACTAATAGTCGCTTGCGTTAAATTTTAAAATATAAAATACCACTCTTGGAAAATTTGTTTTTTAAAAACGGTAATTCGGCTCTGAGGTATTTAAGTTGCCTTGATTCATAAATAACTATTATTGGTATTTAGAAACTAAAAATCACAAAAACGGGACGGTTAGCAACCCTATTTTTATACGATATAATAAATGTAAAGAATGAATTTTGACTAATTTTGAATGGCGATGAAGATACCTATTATAATCCCAGTAATAAATAACATATTTTTTAAAACAAAACTATTTTACTGATTAGTGAGGTTAAGTTTTCCTTTCGTAGACAATTTGGAATATTTGAGAGAATATTTAAGTTAACGGTCAACGTCCACGAAGGAAAACGCAGTCTTAAAAAATCGATATCTTAGTCTGGCCTGGTCGTTGTACCCGTGACGTCAGCTCACAATAATGCGTGTACGTTGCGAGGTCAGTGACGTTCTAGTCTAGTAGAAGAACTCAGACGCAGACAACCACTCCGGGCACTCCGCTTTATATTGGAGTAAAATGTTTCGAGTTAACATAGGTCACTGCCACTAGTTCTCACATTATTCTTTAAGATAACAATATATGTATGTATTTTGGCAAAACTTAAATTTTAATTGTTATGTATATGTCGACATATCAATTGCTTATTTTTTTTAAGTGCACCCAACTTATACTTTAAGTCTTTATCCTTCCAATATTTTATTTGATTGTTACTACTTAATTAACTCAGACGCAGACAACCACTCCACTCTATATTGGAGTAAAATGTTTCGAGTTAAGAGGCCTTTCTACATATTCCAAAACGAGTTTTGAAATAACTTTCTAAAAAAACGTCCAATTTCGATGCGGCTAGCACCAATTTTCTTGGAAAAAAATCTAGTTTCCCGGAAAGTTAAAATCATATTTTTGGTCACAAAAAAATATAGGTATCTAGAGTTTTAAAAGTTAACGAGAAAAATTAACAACTTTTCTGGATACAACAAATTATTTTATGAATTTTCATATGTTTTTTGTTTTAAAATATTGTAATAGAAAGGTAGCATTTCAAAACTAGAAAGTGCATTTTAAAGCGTCCGTACAGTATCGCCATCTGTCCAGATTTCTCAGACTAGGCTGCGTTGTATCGGACCCATCAGGTGCGCCGTGCGGAATACTATAAAAGGGATTAAGTACTATAATATTTTATAATAATTATAAACATAGGCCTCGGTCTTCTGCGTTTGACAATTAATAATTGCGAAACTACGACATCGAATTAAATTAATTAAAAATCAATCGATGGATTATTTAAACGTCAGTAACTCCTATAAATTTCAAAATCATGGGGTTTTAAGTTTATTTGAACTGAGAATAATGTGTTATCTGATACTATTTTTTGTTATTTGAAATTTTCATTGAATGCACAGTTATTTAAAAAAGTGGACCGATGTCCTCTTTCCCTATTGTAAATTTCGTAATAGTTTTAAGAAAGACAAGTTGTACCTACTATTTGTTTGACTAATAAATAGAAATATTATGTAGGTATCTATAAAATTACAAAATGTTTGCCCCACTCGAAACAACGTCCAATTTTGATGCGGTTTTCACTAGTTTTAGAAAAAAATTATTTTAATAAAAAAGTTAAGTGACACATACTCTGTATATAAACTGGTATTCCTGTAAAACGTCAATTATTAAATAAAAATCTAAGGACATAAAGCGTTACTCGTAGTTTTTGTCTAAGCCTTACAAGTTGTACTTTACCCAGTAGGTATCTTTAAATTCCAAATTTGAAACCATTTTTGACCAATTAGTAATTTATTAAAAATGTAATATCAAATTAGGTAATGTTTTTCAGAAACATTGGTTTCGGGACAGTTTTCATTGATACTAATTTAGGAGATAATTTTGTATTTCACCACAATATAGATTTACTTATATTAAATATGAAATTGAAATTTAATAAAATTTCTGTATTTTATAGTGGAGTAAAATTCGCCTGAGATTATGCACTTATAGTGACGCTTGGCGTAGAACCAGATGAAACATGTGATATGATCTATAACTTTTTTTAGTAGAGCAATTTTTTAAAAATGGCCTTACAATGCATTATCTGCACAATTCACAAACAAGTGTTTTTTGGTACATACATCGTCATTAAAAAAAAAACAGTTAGAAATTCTGAAATTTTAATCACTTGTACACAAAACCTGAGCGCTTCGAATGGTATAAACCTTTCTTTGGTAGTATACCTATCTACGAGTATATACATATTACCAAAAAAATTACGTAAAGTTATAACTTCTAAAATTACACATGCAAAACTTCGATATGCGGTTAGCTATGTGAAATATTCAAAATTTATATACAGGGTGGTCCGGTATCCATGGCGGAAACTTCAGGGGACAATAGAGTACCAAAAAACAATATGACTTTGCTTATAAACATAACCTTCTAAACGTACCGTTTTTGAGATACAGGGTGTTAAAGTTTTGATTTTTTTAAATATATTTTTAAATATCTCTCTAACGAACAACAATATTAAAAAACTATTTGGTGATGTGAAATATCTCGCAGAGCACTAGTATTTCACCGTTAGAAAAGTTTGCGAACATCACCAGTGGCGTCGATCTGGGGCATTGTGACCCTTTCTCCTATCAGAACTTCTACGCCACTGGTCCTAGACACCAATTCTATCTTGTTTTATATTTTCTGATGTTTTTTGCACAAAAAGTCACTCTTGTGATTTTTTCGTAAGATGCACCATTTTCGAGTTAATAGCATGTAAAGATATTAATGTTTAAAAAAAAATTATTATTATTAAAAATTTATTAACATTATTACATTTTATTAACAATTTTTGAGCTCTAGTTAGGAAGAAAAACATCACAAAAATAACAACAGATTTAATAGCATCTTACGAAAAACTCACAAGAGTGACTTTTTGTGCAAAAAAAATTAGGATTTATTTTTCATAAAAAGTCACTCTTGTGAGTTTTTCGTAAGATGCTATTAAATCTGTTGTTATTTTTGTGATGTTTTTCTTCCTAACTAGAGCTCAAAAATTGTTAATAAAATGTAATAATGTTAATAAATTTTTAATAATAATAATTTTTTTTTAAACATTAATATCTTTACATGCTATTAACTCGAAAATGGTGCATCTTACGAAAAAATCACAAGAGTGACTTTTTGTGCAAAAAACATCAGAAAATATAAAACAAGATAGAATTGGTGTCTAGGACCAGTGACGTAGAAGTTCTGATAGGAGAAAGGGTCACAATGCCCCAGATCGACGCCACTGGTGATGTTCGCAAACTTTTCTAACGGTGAAATACTAGTGCTCTGCGAGATATTTCACATCACCAAATAGTTTTTTAATATTGTTGTTCGTTAGAGAGATATTTAAAAATATATTTAAAAAAATCAAAACTTTAACACCCTGTATCTCAAAAACGGTACGTTTAGAAGGTTATGTTTATAAGCAAAGTCATATTGTTTTTTGGTACTCTATTGTCCCCTGAAGTTTCCGCCATGGATACCGGACCACCCTGTATACATGCAGTAAATGAAATTTAGCCTTGATATCTTTAAAAGTTCTCGAATTATCGAATTTTTAAAAAGCGCTCACAGTTACGGCGCGCTCAGGCTTATGACGCGCTCAGGCTTATGACGCGTTCAGGCTTATGGCGCGCTCAGCTTATGGCGCGATTAGGATTATGACGCGAATACTGGTGCCTCTATACTTGCAGCAACATTAATCGGTGTGTTCTTTTCGTCTGTAATTTCACTATTTCGGACCAATAGGAGAACTTCAGATTTGGAAATGACCAATTGCAGCAAATTTTCAGCTTCACCCAAAGTGAAGTGTAGACGAAAAGAACGAACCTATTATTTTGATAATTGAATGACAACTATTATTGTGAAGTTGGATATTTTTGAGAAAATTGCGTTTATAAATGTATTCTGTGATTGTTACTGTATGTACTTACTGTGTTCTTTAGAATATTACTTCCTCACCAAAGTGAAGAAGGTATGTATTTTGATAATTTTTATTGTATTTCTGGACGAATCTCGACGAATTATGACGACAAACAAAATTTCAGAAAAAAATTTCTGTCTGTATGTCTGTCTGTATGTATCGCGATAGCAGCTACAGTTTTTGAGATAAAGCTTTCAAATTTGGCACACACGTTCTAGAGGCCAAGAAAAAGATTGAGTTTATTGATGAGCAAAATCAGTCATAACTAGAACGGGGTCACCAGGTCTCAACATTTATATTTCTAACTTTACAAAAAAATGTATTCGTTATGAAATATTATAAAAATTCCAACTATTTGAAATATTCTAAACCTTTCAATATTACATATTATTATCTAATGGAATATATTTAGCATTTCTAAAATATCAAACGACAAAAATTATTTTTATTACAAACTCCACCACATGTCGAGTTTTACTACGGTTCTGACCCCATAAATGACAGCGATTTTTTCTATTAATATTATTGCGTTATAGTGTATGACATTTTTAGCGTTTGACAACGAATTGGTAAAAAACCAATGAGCCTGTGTGTGGCTATGTTAATAGTATATTGTATACCTAGTAGGAAAAGCCTAGCATTCCTGGACGAGCGTTATAGGATTGCTTATTGAGGCACAAGAGACAAGCAACACGGAGTCCGGGAATGTTAGAATTTTCCTACTAGGTACACAATGTACTATTTCGTACTGGAAGGAAATGTTGTTGCCAGGTAATTGTTCATTTTTGTACTGCCAGGAAATATTATTTGTAAATAAAATTAATCATGCTTTTTCAAAATTAAAAAAGAATTTAATTTTTGTATTTTAATAGTGTGTATAACTCGTAGAAAAAGCCACATTCCCGGACTCCGCGTTGCTTGTCTCGGCTTGTGCCTCAATAAGCAATCCTAACGGTCGTCCGAGAATGTAAGGCTTTTCCTCCTTGGTACGTACGAATATACAATAGTGTATTACGATACACAGTCGGTAAGTGTTTTTTACCGATCGAGAAAATATATCTTCAAATTTTTGAGATCGGTGAGCACTTACTGACAAGTATCGTATACTATTTTTTGCACAACCTTTTAATCTTTACGAATAAATATAAAAACAACATAACCACAAATTCACTTACTGCGCTAGTGCGGTAAGTTGCACTTACAGGCTTAGATACGGGAAAATAGTAATCGTTCAGTAAAGTCAACTTCTTGTTTCTCTCAACAATGACAAAAAAACACGATTGTGCAAAAATATTAATAACATAACCACACACATAATCAATAGTTATTTTACCAAATGCTATTAATGTCGTGCATTATAACGCAATGATATTAATAAAATAGTAATTTTCGTCACAAGTCCGGAAGGTGACTTGTTACAGTCGAGTAGATATTATGGACGAGGCGACGTCAGGAGCCGAGTCTAGAATATCTAAACGAGGCTGGAACAACACCTTACGGACGTGTGTCGAATGATATTTTATTTCATCCCGTCATTTCTTGAATATTAGTATATTTGTATAATTTGACACTTGGTCATTTTCTTATGTCATTTGACATTATTTTTTAATTTACGGTTGATTTTTATGTCATAAACAACTGTCAAAAGGTATAATAACAGTTTGTGATTGATTCGTAACAAGTTTCCGGTGGTTTCCGGTACTTTACCGGCTCTGATACCGTAATGTCTCATTTTCCGGCCCCATATGAATACTGTAATGTTGTACTTCCTGGACGGGATGAAATAAAATATATTAACGAACGCAGTAAGTACAGTAACAATCACACTTACAAACGCAATTTTTTCAAAAAATATCCAAATTCACAATAATAGTTGTTATTCAATCATTAAAATAATATCGACTAATGTTGTTGCATGTCTACACATGTATAGAGTAGAGGTACCAGTATTCGCGCCATAAGCCTGAGCGCGCCGTAACCGCGAGCGCTTTTTAAAAATTCGCCAATTCGAAAACTGTCAAAGATATCAACTCAAACTTTTTCAATATCTAGGCTACATTTCAATTACTGCATGTATATAAATTTTGAATATTTCACATATACCTAGCCTCGTAAAATACCTAGCTAACCGCATATCGAAATTTTGCATATCTAATTCTAGAAGTTTTAGCTTTACGTAATTTTTTTGGTAATATGTAGATGTACTACCAAAAAAGGTTTATACCATTCGAAGCGCTCAGATTTTGTGCACAAGTGGATACAATTTCAGGACGGTAAGTAATAATAATAATAATAATAATAATTTATTTGCAATCTATAATAGGTAGTCACAAAATATACATGACAAGAAAAGAAAAATAGTTATAAACTACAAAAAAGAGCTGACATACAGTAAGACTGATGCAATGTGCCAGCCCTCAAGACTAAATACAATTAACATAATGTTTCTAACTTTAATAAACTTAAATAGTAAGCCATAATAGTAACAGTAAAAAAAATCAAGAATGCAAAATCAAAAAAGATATTCAGGAAAGTAAATATTCAATATATTCAAGTAAATCTATTAAGCAATAAATTTTTGTAAGATCTTTTAAATTGAAAAAAACGTAGGGATTTAAAATTTAAGGGAATATTATTGTAAAGAGCGTAAATACAGTAAGAGAATGACCTTCTAAATATAGCGGTGCGATGAGGTGGAGGTGAGATCAATCCTCGAAAACGAACATTAACATTATGAACGTCGCTTCTGTAGGTAATTTTCTGAAAAAGATATGGAGGAGTTTTATACAAAATTATTCTATGGAATAGAGTAACCGAATGCAATTCGCGCCGAGATTTCATATCGAGCCAAATAGCATCTTTTAATTTATGTGAAATTCTGTCGAACTTGCGAATACCATATATAAATCTTAAGCACGAATTTTGAATTCGTTGGATTCTGTTTGTATCTTCACTATCTAGGCAGGGGACATAAACAACATCACAAAAGTTAAAATGACTTAGAACTAACGTGTCCGTTAGTAAAATTTTAGAAGAGCGTGGAATAATATGACGGTTCGGATATAACATTTTAAGGTTACAATATGCTCTCTTTAAACATTTATTGACGTGGTTCTTAAAACGCAGATCAGTATCCAGCTCTAGACCTAGATTTCTAGCTACTTTTGTACATGACAGGACATTATCATTTACAGTTATTTTTAATTGATCTTGAATAGAGTGACGAAATTTCCCGAAAATTAATATAGTAGATTTTAGCGGGTTAATGTTGAGATGATGAGCACTAGATTCAGTAACAAGTCGTTTAAGATCTTGGTTAATATAGTCATTGGCCAAAAGATAGTCTCGATAGTCAAAAGAATATTTTATTTGTGTATCGTCGGCATACAAAAAAGTCTTTCCATGGGTTATACATTTGATAAAATCACATGTGTACAACGAAAATAAAGTGGGACTTAGTACCGATCCCTGAGGTACTCCACAACCAGTTGGTTTAGTGGCAGACACTCCATTACTTGTTACAACGTATTGTTTTCGGTTTACAAGAAAACTTTGAAACAGTTTTAAAGCATTTTCGGAGCATCCTATATAGTGTAGAATTGACAATAATATTTTATGATTGATGGTATCAAACGCTTTCGTGTAATCTAATAAAATTAAAGCCGCAGTTTTATTATTATCAATGTCTTTAAATATGTCATCTGTAACATCTAACAATGTTGTGGTACAGCTATGTCCAGGCCTGAAACCAGATTGTCTTATGGGAAGTATATTGTATTCATTAATATGAATGCAAATTTGAAATTTCATAATTTTTTCTAATACCTTGGACAAGATAGGTAAAATTGAAATAGGACGGAGTTCACTTAGACTAGTTATTGAATTTTTTTTAGGTAGGGGAAATATTTTAGATAATTTCCAGGAATCTGGAAAAACGCCACTAGTAAGACAAGTGTTAATAATATGTGTTAAAAATGGTAATATGTAAGGGCCACTGAGAAGTAACATGTGAATGTTAATTTTATCATCCCCTGTAGCAGTTGATTTTATTTCTACCAAGTATTTATAAACAATAATATCATACAGCGGTAAATGAAAAAAGAGAAGGAAAATTTACTTTAAAATTGTTGTCATAAAAGTGAACTAAATTAATATCGGGTGCAACAATGTGAGAAGAAGGCAGTAAAAAATGGTCATTTATAATGTCCGGATTGTTAAGATGACCTGGTATGGTAGTAAAGGGTGATTTGCCGTAGATATTTAATTCTTTTAATTTCTGCCACATAACTTTACTATTACCACCATAATTTTGGAGGCAATACTCAAAATATCCTTTTTTTCACTTCTTACAGCGTTAGTAGTAATATTTTTTAAATTTTTATAATATTCCCAATGATGTGGTTTAGCTGTTCTTTTAAACTTCGCTAGTGCTTTATCACGAAGCTTCATCATCAATTTAATGTTATCCGTAAGCCAAGGTGGTCTACGTTTTTTAGTTTCAATCTTACGAATAGGCGCTAGTACGTCAAAAATATTCAGAAGCATTGTGTTGAAGAAATCCACTTTATCATTTAAGTCATCGATATGAAATATATTATCAAATGTCTAGCCGTTTTTTTTTAAAATTTAAATGGCGATGTATGTACGAAAACACACATGTTTTCGAATTATGCAGATAACGCACTCTAAGGAGATTTGAAAAAAATCGCCCTACTAAAAAAAAGTTATAGATCACACCCCACATATGCCCCATAACATGCTCCACAAAATGGTATACGTTTCGTTTTTTTCATTTTTTTCTCCGCCAAGAATCACTTACACCTAGAAAGAAACGAGTTAGACCGGCAATTTTAATCCATTATTAGTAGCGTTTTTTCTGGTTATAAATAAAGTTTTCTAAATTAATTTTTCATCTCTAACCATAAAGAAAATCCCACTGTATTTCTTGTCCTGAACGGTCTCCATCTAATTAATGAACAGGATTTAAATTACATATTTATAAATCACATAAAACATTTTTTTTATTAAATTTTCTTTTCTTGTTTTCAGAAACAGGTTGTGACATTTAAAATTTTATTTCTATTAAAACAAAAGCTTTAAAGAAATTTATTCGTGACATATTGTTTGGTAATATCTTCATTTTTAATGCGTGCTAATTATATTTAATGAGAAAATACAAACTTTATATTTAATATTTGATGATAAAAATAATAAGTAATAATAATAACACCACATGTAATTATGATCGCCCTGGTATGCTATGATTTCGCCGAAATTTTATATTTTCGGGATAGCTCAGTATTGATTTTACCCGTCCATCAAAAAGAAATCTTTTGAATTATTAATTTCTCGGGAAAACCATCTGTATACTACGGAAGCGTAGAAGGGCCACATAGATTTTTATTTTTTTTATATCGTGAATTACGACTTATATCTCGTAATTCCGACTTATATCTCGTAATTACGACTTATAACTCGTAATTCCGACTTATAACTCGTAATTCCGACTTATATCTCGTAATTACGACTTATATCTCGTAATTCCGACTTATATCTCGTAATTACGACTTACAACTCGTAATTCCGACTTATAACTCGCAATTCCGACTTATATCTCGTAATTACGACTTATATCTCGTAATTCCGACTTATATTTCGTAATTACGACTTATAACTCGTAATTCCGTCTTATAACTCGTAATTCCGACTTATAACTCGTAATTCCGACTTATATCTCGTAATTACGACTTATATCTCGTAATTACGTCTTATATCTCGTAATTACGACTTATATCTCGTAATTCCGACTTATATCTCGTAATTACGACTTATAACTCGTAATTCCGACTTATAACTCGTAATTCCGACTTATAACTCGTAATTCCGACTTATATCTCGTAATTACGACTTATATCTCGTAATTCCGACTTATATCTCGTAATTACGACTTACAACTCGTAATTCCGACTTATAACTCGCAATTCCGACTTATATCTCGTAATTACGACTTATATCTCGTAATTCCGACTTATATCTCGTAATTACGACTTATAACTCGTAATTCCGACTTATAACTCGTAATTCCGACTTATAACTCGTAATTCCGACTTATAACTCGTAATTCCGACTTATATCTCGTAATTCCGACTTATATCTCGTAATTCCGACTTATATCTCGTAATTACGACTTACAACTCGTAATTCCGACTTATAACTCGCAATTCCGACTTATATCTCGTAATTACGACTTATATCTCGTAATTCCGACTTATATCTCGTAATTACGACTTATAACTCGTAATTCCGTCTTATAACTCGTAATTCCGACTTATATCTCGTAATTACGACTTATATCTCGTAATTCCGACTTATATCTCGTAATTACGACTTACAACTCGTAATTCCGACTTATAACTCGCAATTCCGACTTATATCTCGTAATTACGACTTATATCTCGTAATTCCGACTTATATCTCGTAATTACGACTTATAACTCGTAATTCCGACTTATAACTCGTAATTCCGACTTATATCTCGTAATTACGACTTATATCTCGTAATTCCGACTTATATCTCGTAATTACGACTTACAACTCGTAATTCCGACTTATAACTCGCAATTCCGACTTATATCTCGTAATTACGACTTATATCTCGTAATTCCGACTTATATCTCGTAATTACGACTTATAACTCGTAATTCCGTCTTATAACTCGTAATTCCGACTTATAACTCGTAATTCCGACTTATATCTCGTAATTACGACTTATATCTCGTAATTACGTCTTATATCTCGTAATTACGACTTATATCTCGTAATTCCGACTTATATCTCGTAATTACGACTTATAACTCGTAATTCCGACTTATAACTCGTAATTCCGACTTATAACTCGTAATTCCGACTTATATCTCGTAATTACGACTTATATCTCGTAATTCCGACTTATAACTCGTAATTCCGACTTATAACTCGTAATTCCGACTTATATCTCGTAATTACGACTTATATCTCGTAATTCCGACTTATATCTCGTAATTACGACTTACAACTCGTAATTCCGACTTATAACTCGCAATTCCGACTTATATCTCGTAATTACGACTTATATCTCGTAATTCCGACTTATATCTCGTAATTACGACTTATAACTCGTAATTCCGACTTATAACTCGTAATTCCGACTTATAACTCGTAATTCCGACTTATAACTCGTAATTCCGACTTATATCTCGTAATTCCGACTTATATCTCGTAATTCCGACTTATATCTCGTAATTACGACTTACAACTCGTAATTCCGACTTATAACTCGCAATTCCGACATATCTCGTAATTACGACTTATATCTCGTAATTCCGACTTATATCTCGTAATTACGACTTACAACTCGTAATTCCGACTTATAACTCGCAATTCCGACTTATATCTCGTAATTACGACTTATATCTCGTAATTCCGACTTATATCTCGTAATTACGACTTATAACTCGTAATTCCGTCTTATAACTCGTAATTCCGACTTATATCTCGTAATTACGACTTATATCTCGTAATTCCGACTTATATCTCGTAATTACGACTTACAACTCGTAATTCCGACTTATAACTCGCAATTCCGACTTATATCTCGTAATTACGACTTATATCTCGTAATTCCGACTTATATCTCGTAATTACGACTTATAACTCGTAATTCCGACTTATAACTCGTAATTCCGACTTATAACTCGTAATTCCGACTTATATCTCGTAATTCCGACTTATATCTCGTATTTACGACTTACAACTCGTAATTCCGACTTATAACTCGCAATTCCGACTTATAACTCGCAATTCCGACTTATATCTCGTAATTACGACTTATATCTCGTAATTCCGACTTATATCTCGTAATTACGACTTATAACTCGTAATTCCGTCTTATAACTCGTAATTCCGACTTATATCTCGTAATTACGACTTATATCTCGTAATTACGTCTTATATCTCGTAATTACGACTTATATCTCGTAATTCCGACTTATATCTCGTAATTACGACTTATAACTCGTAATTACGACTTATAACTCGTAATTCCGACTTATAACTCGTAATTCCGACTTATATCTCGTAATTACGACTTATATCTCGTAATTCCGACTTATATCTCGTAATTACGACTTACAACTCGTAATTCCGACTTATAACTCGCAATTCCGACTTATATCTCGTAATTACGACTTATATCTCGTAATTCCGACTTATATCTCGTAATTACGACTTATAACTCGTAATTCCGACTTATAACTCGTAATTCCGACTTATAACTCGTAATTCCGACTTATAACTCGTAATTCCGACTTATATCTCGTAATTCCGACTTATATCTCGTAATTCCGACTTATATCTCGTAATTACGACTTACAACTCGTAATTCCGACTTATAACTCGCAATTCCGACATATCTCGTAATTACGACTTATATCTCGTAATTCCGACATATCTCGTAATTACGACTTACAACTCGTAATTCCGACTTATAACTCGCAATTCCGACTTATATCTCGTAATTACGACTTATATCTCGTAATTCCGACTTATATCTCGTAATTACGACTTATAACTCGTAATTCCGTCTTATAACTCGTAATTCCGACTTATAACTCGTAATTCCGACTTATATCTCGTAATTACGACTTATATCTCGTAATTACGTCTTATATCTCGTAATTACGACTTATATCTCGTAATTCCGACTTATATCTCGTAATTACGACTTATAACTCGTAATTCCGACTTATAACTCGTAATTCCGACTTATAACTCGTAATTCCGACTTATATCTCGTAATTACGACTTATATCTCGTAATTCCGACTTATATCTCGTAATTACGACTTACAACTCGTAATTCCGACTTATAACTCGCAATTCCGACTTATAACTCGTAATTCCGACTTATATCTTGTAATTACGACTTATATCTCGTAATTCCGACTTATATCTCGTAATTACGACTTATAACTCGTAATTCCGACTTATAACTCGTAATTCCGACTTATATCTCGTAATTACGACTTATATCTCGTAATTACGTCTTATATCTCGTAATTACGACTTATATCTCGTAATTCCGACTTATATCTCGTAATTACGACTTATAACTCGTAATTCCGACTTATAACTCGTAATTCCGACTTATAACTCGTAATTCCGACTTATATCTCGTAATTACGACTTATATCTCGTAATTACGACTTATATCTCGTAATTACGACTTATAACTCGTAATTCCGAAATTACGACTTATAACTCGTAATTCCGAAATTACGACTTATAACTCGTAATTCCGACTTATATCTCGTAATTTATCACCACATTTCTTGATATTCCTATCCAAAAAAGTTGATTTATCTAAAAAATATTCAAATTAACCAGTTTAAAACTGGGAAAGAACCTCTACGCCTTTGACGTAATGTCAGAGGATCAGTTAGAGGGTGTTTTTTGACAACTAACAGAAATTAAATTAATACAGAAATACTGCGCTGACGTTTCGGAAACTATCTGTTTCCTTTTTCAAAGTTTAGGCTTTAGATTTTTATGTAACGTCATTGGGTAAAAAGTAATAAAGAAGCGCAACTGTCAAGGTTTCGAGATTTTAGTGTTGTATTTTTTTACCAATAGCTTCATGATTGTCTTCAATTTTAAGGGCTATACAGCCACATTACAAATGCTTTCTCGTAGCATTAAAAATTGATGACAATCATGAAGTTATTGGCAAAAAAATACAATACTTAAATCTCGAAACCTTGACAGTTGCGCCTCTTTATTATTTTTTACACAATGGTAACGTGTATAATAACACGGCATAAAATAAAAATTGTTTATATCATTTCCATAGATACTTACCATAGAAATGTTGAAAAATATACTAAATAATATTAATTTTATTGAGTTCTTCTCTCAACATTGGTAACCAAGTTGAACAAAATTCTACCGAACAATTTGATACGCATTTATCTTCATTAAGTAAAATTATTGCAGATTCTTTGATTTTTCTTTTTTTGTTGTCTGCTTCTTTGGACAAACTTTTTGCTGAATCCCATTTTATCCTGTGATCGTTTTCCCAAGCATGTTCACAAATTTTAGATTTTTCTATATCACCTTTTCTAATATAACTCTTGTGCTCGCCCAATAAGAGGCGTTATAAAATGTTTGTATGATAGGGCAAAAATAATTTCTTCTAATGATGAAATATTCAAACATGAAAGGCAATTTGTCAGGGAAATTTTAATTAATAACGAATACCCGAAAGGAATATGTTGATATGACTTTCATGAACATTGAAAATATAGTTAACAATCCGGTGCAACCAAAACCAGAATATCATTATTCGACATTAATTCCATATAAATATAAAAGGTTTATCTGAGAAATTACGTCGTGTCGGTAAAAAATTTGGCGTTAGGACAATTTTCCAAACAAATAATACTTTAAGATCCATATTGACAAAAACTAAACCATTAAATCCTGAACAAAATTAAAAAAACTGTATATACAGTATCCCGTGCGAGTGTAATAAACATTATGTGGGTGAATCATCTAGACCACTTAATGCACGATCGGGCGAGCACAAAAATTATATTAGAAAAGGCGATATAGAAAAATCTAAAATTTGTGAACTTGCTTGGGAAAACGATCACAGGATAAAATGGGATTCAGCAAAAATATTGACCAAAGAAGCAGACAACAAAAAAAGAAAAATCAAAGAATCTGCAATAATTTTACTTAATGAAGATAAATGCGTATCAAATTGTTCGGTAGAATTTTGTTCAACTTGGTTACCAATGTTGAGAGAAGAACTAAATAAAATTAATATTATTTAGTATATTTTTCAACATTTCTATGGTAAGTATCTATGGAAATGATATAAACAATTTTTATTTTATGCCGTGTTATTCTACACGTTTCATAAAAATCTAAAGCCTAAACTTTGAAAAAGGAAACGGATATAGTTTCCGAAACGTCAGCGCAGTATTTTTGTATTAATTTAATTCCTATTAGTTGTCAAAAAACACCCTCTAACTGATCCTCTGGCATTACGTCAAAGGCGTAGAGTTTATTCCCAGTTTTAAACTGGTTAATTTGAATATTTTTTAGATAAATAAACTTTTCTTGGATAGTAATCTCAAGAAATGTGGTAATACATCCCAAAAAAGAAAAGGAGGAGAAATAATTTTTGAAATGCAACAATTAACATTTAAACAATACGACTTATAACTTGTAATTACGACTTATATCGCGTAATTCCGATTTATATCTCGTAATTATTACTTTCGTCTCGTAATTCCGACTTATAACTCGTAATTCTGACTTATATCTCATAATTACGAGTTATAACTATTTTGACATGCACCGAGACTACCCCCCCCCTCGTTTTCGAGGGTGCTGAACACGATGGTGTTGGCCGAATTTCTTCGCGTTGCGTTCACCCCCTATTGGCCAAAAACCACCCCTATTGCGTGTTCCCCACTCCGCTGCCTTCTGGTTGATACAAAATTCTCTACCCCGTTTTCACGGATGGCCAACACCGTGGTAGCACCCTCCACTACCCCCATCCCTACCGCGACCCCCAAACTACCCTCGAAAGGGGTTGAAATGGGATATTCAACGGAAGTCGAGCAAATAACGGCGCTCGCCCGTTTTCGAGGATGCTCAGCACGATGGTCGCCCTCTTCACCGTCCCGGACCCATTTCAACCCCCCAAAATCGATGAAAACACCCTCCACAGGGGTGGAAGTGACAATACTCGCGAACCCGGGCAAACAAATGTGCTCCCCCGTTTTCGAGGATCCTCAGCACGATGATCATCCTCTCCACCATCTCGATCATGAAAAACAATCATTGTAAGGGCGTATTTTTCTTGTAGGAAATAAATGGAGATTAAAATCATGGAGTAAAATCAGTAATTTTTATTTATGACAATGGTATTTGATGAAAACATGTTGGATGATTACGATTACATAAATGGTTTTTACTTTATTACAAATAAATCGTCTGCTTTAACATCTCTGGTAGTACATATAATAATAATAAATAATAAATACACCACATGTAATTACGACCCCCTTTATCCCAGAACGCTGAGCCTTGTGCGGGAGGGGGCTACACATTTAAAGACAAGGGACACACATCCAATATCCGTGTATAATGGAAAAATCCCTCTCACAGTATTTTCCATTGCCACGACCGGGATTCGAACCCGGGACTTTTGGGTGAGAGGCAGATACTCTACCATCTCGACCATCAGTCATATATAAAAAACAATTAAAATTAAATACTTGACCAGATTTTTGTACATAATAATGAACCGATTTGAAGTGACTCGAAGCGACTCGGATTAGGGTTTCCAATCCCGGGATCTCAATCCCGGGATCCCGGGCAGGTTTTTACTCCCGGTAATCCCGGGATTTCAAAAATCAATCCCGAGTATTTATAATATGACCAAATTACATAAAATACATATTACTTTTTATCTCACATGTTTTCTGTGTACCAAGATCCGGTCACGCTGGCCATGCTCAGGTCATTTTTTCAAAGTAAATTTTAGGCTATTCATTATTATAGAATAGATAATCGATAGATTAAAGTAGTAATAGATTGTCAATTTTTAAATTTTTTTAGAGTTTTATTATTTATTTTTTTATGTATTATTATGATTCTTGCTCAATAAATCGTTTCTTATTTAATTTTATGTTGATATTCGACAAATGCATTTAGACCCCGGGATCCCGGAAAATCCCGGGATTTGACTTTCTAATCCCGAAAATATATATAAATATAAGTCTAATCCCGTCCCGGGATTGAAAACCCTACCAGAGTGACTACAGATGACTCAGTGAATCCGAAAAAATCTTGTTGCGACTCGGTCCGAGTCGTTTCGAGTCACTTCGAGTAACTTCGAGTCACTCCTAGTCACCTCGAGCCGCTTTGAGGCGCTTCCAGTGACTTGGCGAGTCCGAGATTGGTCCGAGTCGTAAGGATTCCCCCTCGGATTCCCCATTGTGCTGGGCAAGAGTGGATAAGTTTAACGGGCATTTAACTAGCCGCGAACTCCCCCTCCCATTGCTAGGGGCAAGGGGATGGGGGTAATTCTTTTAGCTAAACGATGTCTCCTTTAAAACAACACTCCTTTTGCCGGAAAAAAATTTCTCCCAGGCGCGTGATTTGAAATTGACAACGGGCGACATGAAAAAAAGGCTTAGCAAACACCAATTTTCCGGGCTTTCCCGGGGTTTTCCGGTTTCCCGATTGTCATTGTCAAACAATAAATCTTACTGTTCGTTTGTCAACCAGGAAGAATGTGTCGTTTTTTACATTTAATTGTTTAATGTTAATGTTATAACAGTAATGACATATTATTATGACCTCGACTATGACAATCGTTTAACCTTTTTCTGTTGAAAATATTCGTACTATTAATATTCCCCTGATGATGACTTGTAGCCGAAACTAGTTGGGATAAAACAAATATTGTGTACAGAAATAAAAAGGATTATAATTGGAAAGCTTTGTTTGCTTTTTTTTTCTTCTCTCTTCAATTAAAATTTTTCTGTACTATAATGGATTTTCGTCAAGAAAAAACAACACTATAATGCTCAGTACCCTCAAAAAAGGGGGAGAGGTAGTCTCGTTGCATGTCAAAATAGTTATAAGTCGTAATTACGAGATATAAGTCGGAATTACGAGTTATAAGTCGTAATTTCGGAATTACGAGTTATAAGTCGTAATTACGAGATATAAGTCGTAATTACGAGATATAAGTCGGAATTACGAGATATAAGTCGTAATTACGAGATATAAGTCGGAATTACGAGTTATAAGTCGTAATTACGAGATATAAGTCCTAATTACGAGATATAAGTCGGAATTACGAGATATAAGTCGTAATTACGAGATATAAGTCGTAATTACGAGATATAAGTCGTAATTACGAGATATAAGTCGTAATTACGAGATATAAGTCGTAATTACGAGATATAAGTCGGAATTACGAGATATAAGTCGTAATTACGAGATATAAGTCGGAATTACGAGTTATAAGTCGTAATTAGGAGATATAAGTCGGAATTACGAGATATAAGTCGGAATTACGAGTTATAAGTCGGAATTACGAGTTATAAGTCGTAATTACGAGATATAAGTCGGAATTACGAGTTATAAGTCGTAATTACGAGATATAAGTCGTAATTCACGGTATAAAAAAAATAAAGATCTATGTGGCCCTTCTACGCTTCCGTAGTATACGCCTCAGCTTCTTCTTATTAATTATTATATCTAATCACAAGAAATATTAGTAAATTTCAGATTATTCATAATATAATACACATATAATTTATAAAAATAATAAAAAAACTATTCTTAACAGTATTTTTAAATATTTCACCAAAGTTAAAATTGCAGGCCGGGCGGGTGCCTATGGAATATTGCCGGCATGAGGTTGAATTTTAGTACAACGCTTACGCACGACACCAATAGCGGGTTGAGACAAGGGAGTTGACTAGAATGGAAGACTTAACGTATGTCGTGACTGCCACATTGCTGGGTGTATGCATTTGGAGACGCGCGGGGTGTGGAAGGGATAGCTGTGGACTTGACTTGCAGCTAGCAAGCCGTCTTAACATGGGTCACTGCCACTAGTTCTCACATTATTCTTCAAGATAACAATATATGTACGTATTTTGCCAAAACTTAAATTTTAATTGTTATGTATATGTAGACATATCAATTGCTTATTTTTTTTAAGTGCATCCAACTTATACTTTAAGTCTTTATCCTTCCAATATTTTATTTGATTGTTACTACTTATAATGTTGGTTTATTGCATTAAAGGACCCCGCAGTTTTTCCTATATAAAATGGTTCTCGGTTAAATTTTCTGAATTTTCAGTACTTATGTTGTAGTATTCGATCTCTCGATCAAAATTGTCAAGTCCCAATTGAATCGTATGACCAGTTTTTGAGATACAGGGGGTTAAAATTAAAAACTGGCTATTTTTATAAAATATATTTATGGCAATGGCAGGATTCGATTGCATTTTTTTTAAATGAGGGTTATTCATTTAACTTCAAAGAAGATTTTGTGATAAAATATGCGTTTATTTGCAGGGTGAGTCACAAATAACATGATGTTTATTTTTTTAAATCAATATATCCATGCTGTAACTACAAAATATTCAGAAATTATATTCAGAATTAGATATACTGTTTTGATATTACCGAAATTCCCAATTTGTGCATTTTATACAAGGCGAGTCAAAAATATGGTTGCACGAGCGTCCCATTCTAATAAAACATCCTGTATATTTTTGTATATATTGTTTGTCCATTGACAGCTGACTCCAAGTATATATAATTTTGGAGGGATCTATAGGGTGATAAGATAAGACATAAAAATGTCGAAAAAGTTATGTTTTTTTTAATGACCCTGTATTTCAGAATTTCCTCCGTTAAATTTCAGAATTCTTTCAATTTGTATTCATCGTGTAGACGTTAACAGAGTCCCGAACATTTATAATCCTACTATGGCTAGTTTTCGAGATATAAAGCGAAGAATTTGTCATATATACTACATATATAAGTTTAAGGAAGGAAACTCGTTTTTTTTCTAATCACCGAATACGAGTTTTTACTTAAATAGTAGTAAGTGGTATAAATATTAAATACGATATACACAAACATACAGGGTGTAAGGTAATAACTGTAGTATTTTATTGTCTGTTAGGTGATATTTAAAGTACTCTATCAATACACAAAAATGGAAATCTGGAGGATGGGTACGTAGTGTGATATGGTATTATTTGGTTCTACCAAAAGTTATTATATCCCTGTGTTGCACATTTTTATTAAGCTACAACCTGCCAGTTACTAATTGGTAAATCAAAGAATAAAGTCGTTTCCTCATCACCACAAAGGCAGAGTTCTCGCCGCGTTTTTTTTTATAGTGGTATCCCCATTAGGCCTAATCCACTGACCATGTACTATATATTCTTAGTGGCAGATACATTCACTATAAGAATTTATAGTGAGAATACAAATATTAACTCAATATGATGGAATACATTATTATTTTTGTTAGTTTTAACAAAGATTATTACAGTAGATGGTCAGATACTGTACTACAGTTTGTTGCCAATGTTGCCATAAATGGAAATTCGACGAATGGAGTTTGCTCCATTTCGCTTTATCGCATCTTAGTGTAATATTGTTGAAATCGCGTGTTAGAGAGACTTCCGAGCCACAGTCCAGTCCATAAGCTCTAATTAATCTATATTGTAATATTATTCAACATGCAACATAAATAAATAAAGTTAAAATTAAAATATTCACAAAAACGTGCATTTAATAAAATAAAAATAAATTCTACATGCAAAACAAGCTTTCAATAAATAAATATATAACTACAAAGAAATAAAATCCATTCTAAAATACATAAAAATAGCAAATAAAAACTAAAACAGAACTAAAAGATATTCAGATTCAAAATAACATGCAATCGTAGAAAGTAGAAGGTTTTATTTGTAATAAAAAGGTACACCACAAATGAAAAATGCTTACAAATTATCACTCAAATTGCAAATATCACTACTGGCACAAAGTTGATAAAACCCAGACAGAGGAGACACAGGATATCCAGAAAGAATTCTTGTAAAGTCAGCTAACGTAAAATCTTCTCCGAAGGTGAACGGTGACCACCTAAAAATTCAAATAAATTACATCATATACAAAACTAAGGTTAAAAGGTTAATAATTGTTAATAAATAAAAAAGAAAAATGTTAATGATTACAGAAAAAGGTCAAAATAGTGAGAAATCATAAAGAAACAGATAAGAGATGTCACTAGGTAGATAGAAAAATTGAAGAAACTCAGTTATTTATATAATTTAAGGAAATTTTGTTATAGATTAAGTTAGATTAAAGCATAACGATAAAACATAGTGAATGTGAACGTTTAAAACACAGTGCAACGCGAGTGAAAGAAAATGTGCAAGAGTGACTACGCAGCAACGGAAAGTCGAAAAATATGTCAACGGAATAAAAGCAAATGCAAGTTAATGGAACCAGAATGAATTTAAATACACGAAACCAGCTCCAAACAGCCAGCAAATAAGCAATACTATAAGAATATCAAGAAAATACTTACGGAAATTCATATCAAATGTCCAGCTTGCCATGACATAGGAATGTTCTGGAATATTTTCCAGCAGGCAACCAAAGAAATAAATGAAAGTTGTTGACTCCAGCATTAGAAAGCAACCGCACGTTAAAACGTCAGTCCTGAAATAAATTTAAAAATATTCAAAATAAATATAAATTTCGTGCATGAATACTACAGATAAACAAGTAAGTCAGTATTATAGATTTTAACTATAAAACTCACGTACCTGTGGGCTGCAAATACATCCAAAGTAAGGATAAAAGTCCAGCAGTTTCTGGCACCATTTGCAAGCAAATTTAAAGTCACAGCAACCTACGGTGGGAGCAGAAATTTGTAACTTCACAAAATTTGCAGAACAAGCGTCCATTATTTCAATTTGACAGAAGAGTAAACAATTCGTGGCAAAACCACTAACTAATTCAGTGATCGTGATCATTACTAGCTTAAGTTATCGCAGGTAGTTAAGAAATCCTTGTTATTTATGAAATAAATCGAACTGAAAAATCTATAAGCAGAGCGACATATTTTATTCAAAAGCAGTATCAAAATTTTATTACAGTAAACTAACTTCACAGCATAATATTGAGCAAGGTCAAGCAGAACCAAAGATCTCACAAACAGTAGATTGACAATAAGATACAAAATTTTCAATATTAAATTTTATAAAATCATTACAATTCAAAACAAAAAGTAATTCAAAGTAAGTACCCCAAGTCTCGAACGAATCCAAGCCCTGAAATAAAATAAACAAGGAGTAAAAAAGCTCCAAATAAGCATTTTTCAATTGTAAAGTACAGAGTGTTATTTGTTTATAAAGCAGATGCTGTAAAAAGCAGGTAAGAATTAACAAAATATCTCAAATGTGTATGAATGCAAACTAAAAGCATAATTTCTATAATAAATCAATAAAGCATTCCAAAACGTAAATAAAAAAATTTAAAATTAAATATCATTACATTTATACATCACGAAAACTTTCAAATCAAATATCATTACATTATTTGGCGTCCAACGTAAAAGGCTCGATTTGGGACACTGTAAAACATTAAATAAAATAAATAAATAGTGTATATGGAACTAAGATCAGGGAAAAAAATGACAGACACACATGAACAAACACAGAGCACCTCAACACAACAAGCTGGGGATAGCACAGAAACGACAACACCCCCAGACACAAACATGCTTGCAAGACTCATGGAGATGATGACGGATATGAACAAAAACATGCAAGAAAACACACAAGAACTGAATCGAAAACTGGATGACAACACACAGGAAATGAATCGAAACACATAGGAAATGAATCGGAAACTGGATGAAAATGCTGAAGAGATAAAGGGGAGAATGGAAGCTCTGGAGAACAAGTTAGACAGAATGCAGAGTGAGATAAGAGGAGAAGTAAACAAACAAATACAAGAGGCGAGCAGAGATATAAGAAGAGAAGTGCAACAAGACATGGAGGCATTGGTAGATGAAGGATTCACAGAAATAACGAAGCAATTGGATGAGAAAAATAAAACTTTAGAGCAATGTTTGAATGAACAAGACAGGAAAATCACACAAAACACACAGAAAATCAACAATATCTCAGGTACCACATATACACATGCACAGACATACGTTAACACTGAGAATTATTTCTATGGAGACACCAAATTCCATCCAAAAATATTTTTAACAAGACTCAAACAGCAAATTGGAGGGTTACAAAACACAGTGGACATAAAAATTGCCATACAAAATGCAATACGAGGGGAAGCGGAGCTCTGGTATCAGATGATTGAAGAAAGATACGAAACGCTGGAAGAATTTGAAACTCTATTCTTGAAACAATACTGGAGTGAGTATACGCAGCAGAAGATACGACACAATCTTTTCAATGGTCGCTATTTCGAAAACACCAGTCTATCAAGAGAAAAATATGTGTTAAGGAAAGTCTACAACATTCGATATCTGGAACCGAAATTTACTGAGCAGGAAATGGCAATGTACTTAGCCAGACATTTCAGCGAGGACGTTCACAAAGTGATAATAACGCAACGCATCAATACAATGGATGGATTGCTGGAATATTTAAGAACAATCGATGACTACACCAAGAACAATAGACAGAGAGACGACCAGCAAAATCAGAGGGACCAGAAAAACACGAGATACGAAAACAGGTACAAGAACCAAGGACAAAATTGGAAATACCAGAACAACGACAACAGAGCACACCAGAATGGACAGAACAATGACAAAGGCCAAAATTGGGAAGACAAACGAGGAAGAAATGGAACAGAAGAAACCAAGAAAAACTATGATGGCCAAAACAAGAATTACAGCAACAATAGGAACTGGAAAAATAGAAATGGTCAAACGTATGAGAAAAGACAGAATTGGGACGACAGACAAGGACGAAACGAACAAACACAGGCACAAATCACTAACATCAACACAAGCAAAGAAAACACAAATCAAACACACACTAAGCAGGACTGGAACGAAATACAGACGACAGCACAAGTACACACAAACACACAGAACCAGGATTTTTGAGTAAGGATTTTAAACACCACATACCAACACATGCGTGAATTCATTGACACTGGCAACGAAAAAGGACAAACGGAAAATATAAAAATTAACAATTTACCATTAATAGAAATTAATATAGAAAATATTAAAATAAATGCTTTATTAGATACGGGGGCAGAACTAAGCCTAATAAATGAAAATGTAATAAATCAAAATTTAAACAAATTTAAAAATAACATAATAAGAATTTCTAAGGTTACTCTGGTTAATGCAAGCGGAAAAAAATTTGCAGAATGCAATAAAGTACTAAATACTACGTTTACGGTGCAAAACATAAATTTTCAAGCTGAATTTGTAATAATGAATAACATGAAATTTGACATTATCCTAGGTGAGGACATTTTGACGAAACTAAGTGCAAAAATAGATATGGGGGGGAGAAAATTACATATTGAAGGTAAAACGATACCTATAATGAAAGTAAATAAACTACAAAATAAAGAAATAAAGGGGAAACAAGAAAAAATAAATACAATGGAACGAACCATGTATAAAATAAATAACTATGATTCACTTGAAAAGTTAAACTTAAACTGTCCTACTGAATATAATAACTTAATTCAAAATCTTATACAGAATTACAATTCACTAGTAAACTATGTACCAAGAATAGCAACAGGCTATATTCATCATTTAAAGGTAGACGAAACCAAACCATTCAAATGCAAAACGTATCCTATACCATATCACTACAGAAATCAAGTAAATTTGGAACTGAAAAATATGTTAGAGGCAAATATAATAGAATCATCTAAAACTAATTACATAAATCCACTTGTTATTGTAAAGAAAAGAGATACAACTATTAGGTTATGTTTAGACGCAAGGAAATTGAACGAGATAACAAAGTCACAGTTCGATTCTCCTCAAAATATAGACACATTATTATCTACGATAGGGAAAAAGGAAATATTTACAAAGCTCGACCTGAAAAATTCTTTTTGGCTAATACCACTCGCAAGGGAATCGCGGAAGTACACGGGTTTCATGGTGGATGGTCATGTGTATCAGTTTAAAGTTGTACCGTTCGGACTCCAGTCAGCTACATCATCATTAGTTAGGGCGATGCAACATATCCTAGATAAATATGAAAAATTTTGTTTTCACTACGTTGATGATATCCTGGTATTCTCAGAGAATGCAGAGGAACATTTAGATCACCTAAACATAATCATGAATGCATTAGACTCAGCAGGTTTAAAATTAAATATCCAAAAATGTCAATTTTACCAAGATAGTGTACAATACTTAGGCTATAGAGTAGGAAAAGAAGGGATCAGTATAGATAAAGAGAGATTAGATGAAATAAAGAATTATCCGAGGCCGAAAAATCTGAAAATGTTAAGGGGATTCTTGGGCATGTTGAACTATTATAAAAAGTTTATTCCGCGAATATCAGAAATGGAAATACCTCTAATTGAACTCCTTAGAAAAGAGATAAAATGGATTTGGGACACGCGTAGGCAAACTGCATTCGAAAATTTAAAGAAAAGCTTTCATGAAAATCTACTTTTGTACAGTCCAGACTTTTCACTACCATTTATCTTAAGAACAGACGCATCAGATCACTCAATTGCTGCAGAACTGACTCAATTACAGGCAGGAACGGAAATACCTATTTGTTTCATATCTAGAATTCTAAAATCACACGAAAGACGGTATGCAGTATGCGAGAAAGAAATGGCTGCAATAGTATTTGCCATAACAAAGTTGAAATTTTATCTAACATCAGCCAAATTTACGCTCGAAACAGATCACTCAGCGTTAGCTTCCTTAATGAACAATCGGTTTGCGAACAGTAGAATTTATAGGTGGACATTACTTATACAGGAATTTTCTTTTAACATTAAGCATCGACCTGGAAAGGAAAATGTGACTGCAGATGCACTGACACGTAACAAAACACCAGACACAGAAAACCCACATCAATTCACAGTAGCACTGAACAGATTCACCACAACTCAAGGACTATACACAGAAAACAACGTCATACAGAGTCAGACCAAACTAACACACATACGAGAAATACTACATAGAAAACACATACATCGAGGTTACACTCTAAAAGATGATTTCATTATCAAGTTAATACGGGACGACGAACTCTACGTTTTAGACTCAGACTTGACAAAGACGATTGTATCAAACATTCATACTAAATTTGGATATATTGGGGTAAGAAAAACTTGATTAATTTTTAGAGAGACATTTTATGCACAAAAAGACTTACAAATAATAAAAGACATCATAAAAGACTGTCACACTTGCTGCTTAGGGAAAAATAAGAATCATAAAAACAAAAATCAGGTGGGAAGCATCATCACAAGTCAACCACTGGAAATAGTGGCAATAGATTATGTCAGTAATTTAATCACAACTCAAAAAGGTTATAAAAACATGTTAGTAATAATAGACTGTTTTTCCAAATATGTTAAAATATACCCCACGAGAAGATGTAACACCAAGACAACCATAGCTTTATTATAAAAATATTGTAAAACGATAGGCAAACCACAGAAACTTTTAACTGACAACGATACATACTTCAACAATGAGAAATTCATACAACATTGGACACAACGAGAAGTTGACATCATTTTTACTAGCATTCGACATCCACAGGCGAACCCAGCCGAAAGATACATACAGGAGCTATTAAGATTCTTAAGAATAACAACACAGGACAAGCACACAGATTGGATACAACACATACAGGCAGTAGAAGACTTTATAAATCACACACCAAGCACAATCACACAAACCACACCAATAACAGCAATGTTAGGAGAAGAACCAAACAGACCTTGGACAAGTGACAAAGAACTTAACTTAGAAAGCATACATGAGAAAGTCAGAAAACGCATAAAAGATAATGCAGAACGTTACTGTAAAAGGGAAAATAGAAAAATAAAACGGGAAACAAAATTTAAAGTAAATGATCTAGTAGTAGTAAAAAGACTGCGATTATCAGACAGAAAAAGGGGAATATGTGCAAAACTGTTATACCCGTATGAAGGACCATATACCATAAGCAAAGTTATTAATCAGAGTACCTACGAATTAAAATACTTAAACAGTGAATTGATCAGAGGTAAATTTCATATAGAATTATTGTATCCATACACATTAAAAGATTTAACTCAAATACCAGAAACAATTGATGAAGAATAATATTACGTCTTACAGGATGAATAAAATTTTCCCTAATTGCAAAATATTATTAATCAGAGGGGGAAATGTAATATTATTCAACATGCAACATAAATAAATAAAGTTAAAATTAAAATATTCACAAAAACATGCATTTAATAAAATAAAAATAAATTCTACATACAAAACAAGCTTTCAATAAATAAATATATAACTACAAAGAAATAAAATCCATTCTAAAATACATAAAAATAGCAAATAAAAACTAAAACAGAACTAAAAGATATTCAGATTCAAAATAACATGCAATCGTAGAAAGTAGAAGGTTTTATTTGTAATAAAAAGGTACACCACAAATGAAAAATGCTTACAAATTATCACTCAAATTGCAAATATCACTACTGGCACAAAGTTGATAAAACCCAGACAAAGGAGACACAGGATATCCAGAAAGAATTCTTGTAAAGTAAGCTAACGTAAAATCTTCTCCGAAGGTGAACGGTGACCACCTAAAAATTCAAATAAATTACATCATATACAAAACTAAGGTTAAAAGGTTAATAATTGTTAATAAATAAAAAAGAAAAATGTTAATGATTACAGAAAAAGGTCAAAATAGTGAGAAATCATAAAGAAACAGATAAGAGATGTCACTAGGTAGATAGAAAAATTGAAGAAAGTCAGTTATTTATATAATTTAAGGAAATTTTGTTATAGATTAAGTTAGATTAAGGCATAACAATAAAACATAGTGAATGTGAACGTTTAAAACACAGTGCAACGCGAGTGAAAGAAAATGTGCAAGAGTGACTACGCAGCAACGGAAAGTCGAAAAATATGTCAACGGAATAAAAGCAAATGCAAGTTAATGGAACCAGAATGAATATAAATACACGAAACCAGCTCCAAACAGCCAGCAAATAAGCAATACTATAAGAATATCAAGAAAATACTTACGGAAATTCATATCAAATGTCCAGCTTGCCATGACATAGGAATGTTCTGGAATATTTTCCAGCAGGCAACCAAAGAAATAAATGAAAGTTGTTGACTCCAGCATTAGAAAGCAACCGCACGTTAAAACGTCAGTCCTGAAATAAATTTAAAAATATTCAAAATAAATATAAATTTCGTGCATGAATACTACAGATAAACAAGTAAGTCAGTATTATAGATTTTAACTATAAAATTCACTTACCTGTGGGCTGCAAATACATCCAAAGTAAGGATAAAAGTCCAGCAGTTTCTGGCACCATTTGCAAGCAAATTTAAAGTCACAGCAACCTACGGTGGGAGCAGAAATTTGTAACTTCACAAAATTTGCAGAACAAGCGTCCATTATTTCAATTTGACAGAAGAGTAAACAATTCGTGGCAAAACCACTAACTAATTCAGTGATCGTGATCATTACTAGCTTAAGTTATCGCAGGTAGTTAAGAAACCCTTGTTATTTATGAAATAAATCGAACTGAAAAATCTATAAGCAGAGCGACATCTTTTATTCAAAAGCAGTATCAAAATTTTATTACAGTAAACTAACTTCACAGCATAAAGGCTCGTGCACACGGGTTTAGTTACCAACGCAAGTAACTAAGGTAAGTCACTTGACTGTCTTCAGTTTTGTTACAGTACATGTTCACACGTGAAAATGTTTAGTTTTACCAGGGATTTTACATTAGTATCTTTCCTTTGGTAATTATGGATAATATTAATAAAAACCATGTCAGAGAAGTAATTAAAAAAGTTTCGAAAGTGTTAATGCAAGAATGTGTTGATAGCCTAGAAGAGGAGCTTCTTAAGAAGGATAAAATATTTGCTAGAGAATGGATTGAAAGAAAACATTTGGGATGTTCGAATTTAATTTTGAAGGAGTTACATACAGAAGATCCGTCAGAATTCAAGTTATGCACGCGTATGTCCCCTGAATTGTTTGACAATTTGTTGGCTATGATCACTCCAATGATACAACGAAAAGATACTTTTATGAGGGATGCTTTACCTGCCAGAATCAAATTGGAAATCACCCTCACGTATTTAGCTTCAGGGAGCAGTTACAGATTTCTACAATTATTCTACCGAGTGTCGAAGTCAGCTATATCATCGCTTATACCAGAGGTGTGCGATGCAATTTCCCATTGTCTACAGAATTACTTAAAGGTAATTACAAAAAATTAAGCTTTTTATCATTTATCTTTACTTACTAAGAGCAAAAAGAGGTGTAATAATATTATAAATTTAAATTAACTTAAATATCGTAATTAGTATCAAGTGAGGTCCAAGCCTGTGAAATAATATCTCCCTGCATCTGTGGCATAGAAGCAGTACCATTTACAAGGCTAGGCGTACTTCTTGAGGTGAACTGGGATGAAGAATTTGATACTGTAGGAAAAATATAATCTGGGGAAGAACTGTATGTAATCCCCGAAACAGTGGTAGAACCAGTTCTTTGTGTCCTTAATCTGTAATTGGTAGAACCAGTTCTTTGTGTCCTTAATCTGTAATTCGTTAAGATGTTTTGAATATCTTGCTGGGCCTGCAGAAAGAGTACCGTTGGTAATTGTTTCAGTTGCATAGCAACATGTTTCCCAAAAATGTCACACTCGTTATCACCATGAGTCTGGTTCAAAGTGTTATTCAAACTTTTTAATTCTTTTACGGCCTCGGTGATTTGCTTAATCTTTGTACGTTTGACTGACTTTGACGGTGTATATTGTAGTGGATGCGTTATCTTATTTGTATTTGTGGATATTTCGGTAACAGATGTATTATTAGTCTCAGTCTCATTAGTATCGGCAGCTGTAAGATCGTCAGCCTGATTGTTGCTATTATCAACCAGCTCTTGAGTGCCTTCTTGAGAGCTGCTTCTCGATGGTTGCTGGAAATGAATTAAACAAATAATTAATTATTGATTTTTTCCAGGTACCAAAAACTAATACAGACTGGAAGAATATAGAAAGAGGTTTTAATGGAAGATGGAATTTCCCTAAATGTTATGGAGCGATTGACGGTAAACACATACATATTAGGCAACCTGCAAATAGTGGAAGCGAATTTTTTAACTACAAAGGAGTTAACAGTGTCATATTAATGGCCATCGTAGACCACGATTACTGCTTTTGGTATACGGACATAGGTTCATCTGGAAGGGCGTCGGATGGTGGAGTGTTTGGTAGTTGCACAATATTTGGCGCTTTAGAGAATAATTTACTACCTGATTCGGGGGTTATTGTGGGAGATGACGCATTTCCGCTTAAAAACTATTTAATGAAACCATATGCTCGTACTGCAGCTCTAACAGAGAAAGAAAAAATATTTAATTACAGACTATCGCGGGCTCGACGCATATCAGAAAATGCATTTGGAATTTTCGTCAGCAGATTTAGATTATTTGAAAAACCTATTAACTGCTGTGTCGATACAGTTGATAAATTAGTTAAAGCTGCTTGCACTTTGCACAACTGGTTAAGGCATACCTCACCCAATAGGTATATGCCAAGAGGCTCTATTGATGAAGAAGACATTGCGACAGGAAATATTATTTTGGGATCATGGAGATCAGAAATTGGAACACCACTTCCCAGAGTACAGCGCGTTGGAGGACCCAATGCACAATCGACCGCAAAAAATAAAAGAAACAATTATGCTGATTATTTTGCTGATAAAGGAGCGGTAGATTGGCAATATCGAATGATTTACTAATATTAAATACCAGAATAAATGTTATATTCTACTGTCTATTATTCATTATTGTAATAAACTATAATCAGTTATCATAAATAAATAGATACTTACAAAGTTTGTAGTGGTTTGCCTTTTTGATTGCACCTGTTGCATAAAACTTTGCATAATGTAAAACCATTTCAGACTTGGGGTGTATGCGTCTGCGGCCCCGGCCCCAGATTTCTTGCTCTTCTCAATTTTTGTAAGCTCCTGTGAGTATGTCGATCTTAGATTTTTGATTTTGACTTTTCCCTCGGCTATACCGAAACCGGCCATATTCATTTTCTCCACAATTTCTCCCAATGCGGCGTCCCTGGCTTGTTTATTACGATATTGCAAATCGTCCGTTTTCCATAAGCAGGGATATTCGCCATAATACTGCACAAATTTCACAGTAGTTGTTTCGTCCCAACGTGCCATTTTAAATGTTTTTTAAATTTAAATAAATGCCAACACTTTATAAATGCAAGTCAAAACAACGACAATGCTAGTTCACTACTCGAACGTTACTTACTACTAGCGCCGCTAGCGCGTTCAAACGAGTTTAGTGCATAGTTTAGTATCCAGTCCAGTAAAAATTGCGGTGGAGGGGTTGCACTTGTTTCTTAGTATATTCAAAGCCTTATTAGTACTTGCCTAGCTTTGCTACTAGAGTCAAGTACTATACTCACTACTGGAATGCCTGTTCACATAAGACGAGTAGGGAAAGATAGTGACTTGCCTTAGTTACTTGCGCCAGCAACTAAACCCGTGTGCCCGGGCCTTAATAATATTGAGCAAGGTCAAGCAGAACCAAAGATCTCACAAACAGTAGATTGACAATAAGATACAAAATTTTCAATATTAAATTTTATAAAATCATTACAATTCAAAACAAAAAGTAATTCAAAGTAAGTATCCCAAGTCTCGAACGAATCCAAGCCCTGAAATAAAATAGACAAGGAGTAGAAAAGCTCCAAATAAGCATTTTTCAATTGTAAAGTACAGTGTTATTTGTTTATAAAGCAGATGCTGTAAAAAGCAGGTAAGAATTAACAAAATATCTCAAATGTGTATGAATGCAAACTAAAAGCATAATTTCTATAATAAATCAATAAAGCATTCCAAAACGTAAATAAAAAAATTTAAAATTAAATATCATTACATTTATACATCACGAAAACTTTCAAATCAAATATCATTACAATATATTATCTTTGATTTTAGCAACAAACTACATATCTCAGTTTTTAGTTTTTTCACTATTTCAGGACCACGGTTGATATAGTCTGATGGCAATCTATTTGCAGCATCGACAATACAATTTAGCAGGATTGTAGATTGAAAATGCATGTTTGGATCATATCTTGCATATTGTATATCCAAGCGACCAAATACACTTTGCTACATGTTGCCCAAGTGCCTAATGTTCTGACATCGGATAAATACAATAATAAATAATAATAATAAATACACCACATGTAATTACCCCCTTTATCCCAGAAGGCTCTAGAAGAGCCTTGTGCGTGAGGGGGCTACACATTTAAAGACAAGGGACACACATCCAATATCCGTGTATAATGGAAAAATCCCTCTCACAGTATTTTCCATTGCCATGACCGGGAATCGAACCCGGGACTTTTGGGTGAGAGACAGGTACGCTACCATCTCGACCATCAGTCATAATAGTAACCAAGTATTGAACGGAGAACCTACAATGTTCTTTTCATTGTTGTAGACTACCCACAACATATACTTGGCACAATTTGGTTTAATAACAAAAACAAGATGGATCGTAGAGTCCCGAAACGGCCATTTAGAGTCGGTTTTTTAATTTTTCAAAAGCTCAATGTCACTAACGCATACTCTTAATTTCCGTGATTTCTTTTGTATTGGCGGTCCATTAATTAATCGATTTCGTCCATTAGTAAATATTAGGGATGGGATGGATGTGCTTTTGACCGGATAACCGGATGCAGTATATCCGGCCAGTTCAAAATCCGGTCCGGTCGGATTATCCGGCCGGATATCTTGATTTTCCGATTTTTAGATGGCATATTTTGTTGTGACATTTACAAATTGTGTAATTTTGACAACCGTAACTAATGTGTTTTCTTTTTACACCGGCAACTAGATAAATTTTCCCAATTTAATGAATTTTTATTAATTGAACTTTAAGACCCGTTTTTCTCGATTTTTTTTCAAATATAACATATTGAAAATTTTATATGGTTGGAACCGGAATAAAAACTACTAGGTACCAAAATCAATAATAAAAAATATAGATTTTCATTTACAAAAAAAGTCGATGACGTCATAATTTAAAATACAAATGACATAAGAAACTGAAAATAGGCTGAAAATATTTGCTAAAGTTAAAATCGCTATACGGAGATTTTTCCCAAAAAATTAATATCAACGGAATTACTGAATTTATGCGTTACTTAATTTCCACACTGTATAACGGTTTTATGCATTTTGGACTGTTTTTATATAACCGGATGTTGGCCGGATATTTTTTCATATCCGGCAGGAGCCGAATATCCGGTTTGGAAGCCGGATAGGCCGGATGCAATAGCCGGATCGGATATCTGTCCCATCTCTAGTAAATATTCCGGGAACCGTTAAGTTAGCTAGACAAATACTGAAAAAATCACAAGAGGTATGTATTGCAGGCACGCATTGAAGCCGAATCTTCGTTAAGAAATAACAACTGGGTCCTTCTCAATCATAACCATGTTCCTGATTTTCCCCGTTTGAATTTAGAATATTATATTCAAGATAACCTTCAAAGAGAAAAACTATATAATAATAGAAAAGAGGACTCAATTTTCTAAAATTTCGAATTTATTCAAGATTCCGTAACGGTGTCAACTATAAATGTTATGGGTGGTCTACAACAATAAAAAAAACACTGAAGGTTCTCCAATATTTGGTTACTATTGTACTTTATGAAGTGTAAATTGAAATATAAATAATAATAATAATAATAATAATAATTGACGAATTGGCTAATGAACATGGACGATTTAAGTGAACGGAGGGATTGAGGGATGACCTGCTTAACTGCTATGAGAGCAGCGAACCTGGACGCAGGGGATACATGGCGCGATTACACCGGTTGTGGTGCGATATGCACCCGGAGTATCGCGCCTTCTCTCAGCAACATATGAGAGACCAAGTATCCTTCCTGCGCAGAACAGGCTACGTGAGGGTACCTCGTCAGCGTGAGCTAGTACCAGCCGCACTTCCACCGCGGCAAATTCCAGATGACGAGGAACTTCCACTTGAGTACACCGAAGCCGCTTTAAGGACGAGGGTTTACCTTAACACCAGGGTTAACCCAAAGCCACAAGACCTGGCACGAATGGATTCGTTGATCAGTGAGGAGCTTCCAGAAGATGCCAACATATGGCAAATCAACAGTACGGTGTACGCTGCTGCTCAGCAGCTCGTCCCACAACAGCGCCTGGCAAGCGCAGTTGATAGGGTCGAGAAAGCTAAGCGGCGCGTACAGAAGATCGAAGCTAACATTTGATCAGCAAGGCAACACGCTTCTCGAATCCAGAGTGTGGTGGATTATATAGTCGCAGGTAGACCATTTACACCGAAGGTCCGGTGAGTGGCAGCCGGACTGAGACGCCAACATTCAACAACACACTCTAAATCGCACAGTGCTGCAGACCATCAAGCAGCACTGTCTGATAGGATTCGAGCGCTTATGGCTATTAAGAAAACTTTGGTCAGGCGAATGCGGAGTTTCAAACAAAACAAACAAAACAAACAAAACAAACAAAACAAACAAAACAAACAAAACAAACAAAACAAACAAAACAAACAAAACAAACAAAACAAACAAAACAAACAAAACAAACAAAACAAACAAAACAAACAAAACAAACAAAACAAACAAAACAAACAAAACAAACAAAACAAACAAAACAAACAAAACAAACAAAACAAACAAAACAAACAAAACAAACAAAACAAACAAAACAAACAAAACAAACAAAACAAACAAAACAAACAAAACAAACAAAACAAACAAAACAAACAAAACAAACAAAACAAACAAAACAAACAAAACAAACAAAACAAACAAAACAAACAAAACAAACAAAACAAACAAAACAAACAAAACAAACAAAACAAACAAAACAAACAAAACAAACAAAACAAACAAAACAAACAAAACAAACAAAACAAACAAAACAAACAAAACAAACAAAACAAACAAAACAAACAAAACAAACAAAACAAACAAAACAAACAAAACAAACAAAACAAACAAAACAAACAAAACAAACAAAACAAACAAAACAAACAAAACAAACAAAACAAACAAAACAAACAAAACAAACAAAACAAACAAAACAAACAAAACAAACAAAACAAACAAAACAAACAAAACAAACAAAACAAACAAAACAAACAAAACAAACAAAACAAACAAAACAAACAAAACAAACAAAACAAACAAAACAAACAAAACAAACAAAACAAACAAAACAAACAAAACAAACAAAACAAACAAAACAAACAAAACAAACAAAACAAACAAAACAAACAAAACAAACAAAACAAACAAAACAAACAAACCCGTCTCGCCTGTTCCAAGAGCCACACCGTGTTGTCGAAAATCCGCCGACTGTTGATAATGTCGTAGCCTTCTGGAAAGGAATCTACGAAGTCGCGAGTCTATTCTGTTGTGTTAATCTAGTTATCTGATATTGTGGTTGTTAGGAAAAACATCTGAATATTGTTATGACTTGTCTTAGAATAAAAACACATCAGTAAAATCTTCAAAGAGAACTTTTATTACCTATGATATAACATGGTGGCAGCGGTAAACTAAAGGAAATAAAGAATAAATACATAAATGGCAGTAAATAATGGTAATGGTATTTGTCCGCCAGAAAAGTTTGATTTTCAAAACCCTTCTGGATGGGTTTCCTGGAGGAAAATATTTGGATGATATTTGTCTGTTTCTGGTTTAATTGAAAGGCCTGATCAAGAAAAAAATAATATATTTCTATATTTACTGGGAGAAGAAAGCGAAAATGCATTGCATTAAATTTCTGAAGTACCAGAAACCTTTGATGGTCTAGTTCAAGTTTTTGAAAACTACTTTATTCCAAAATGAAATGTCAGTTTTGAAAGATTCAAATTTAATTCAAGAATTCAAAATATGGGGGAAAATATTGAATCCTTTATACCCGATTTACATAAATTAGCACAATACTGCGAATATGAAAATTTGAAGGATCAGTTAATCAGAGATCGAATTGTTGTAGGTATGGAGGATAAGAAAATTAGTGAACGAATGCAACTTATGGCTAATTTAACTTTGACAGAAGCTATTCAAATTGCAAGACAAGCTCAATTACAAAATAATCAAAGCAAAATATTGAGAAATGACGTAAATCCCGAAGATCATCTTTGTGCTATCAGAACTCAGGACCGTTCAAAACGATATTATAACAATTATTCTGATAAAGGTAAATATAGTTTTTGTGGATTATTATCTCATCCAAGACAAAATTGTCCGGCCAGGACATCAAAATGTAGAGCATGTTCAAGGATTGGACATTGGGACAAAGTGTGTAAGAATAAGAACTATTTAAGGGAAATTAATGATGCAAATAAAACTGAAAGCCAGTCCTTAAATTCTATAACAAATAGTTTAAATAATACTTTTATTGGTAGTATTTCAACTACAAAACCAAATGAGCCATGGTATGTAAGACTTTTTGTAAATATGTTTAAAACTGAGGTATCCGCTTTAATTGATTCAGGAGCTGATATAATTTGTATTCCAAAAGATTACATTCCATGTAAATATATTAATCAAATCAAAAGAACTAATGTAAAAATCTATGGTCCAGATGCTAAAATTCTCAGTGTTGATGGAATAATCAATCTAAGAATTACTTATAAAAATATTTCAAAGACATTTGATGTATACCTACGTCATGAAAGATTTACAAATACCAATTTTGGGACGCTTGGGAATATTGGATCTAGATATTATAACATTTCATAATAATTCAGAGATGACGATGTCTATTAATAATGTTAATTTAACAAAGATTGATGTCCCAAAAGAATTTCCTAAACTTTTTGATGATTTAGGAAACTTTAAGGATGAGCTTGAAATTAAAATTAAAGAAAATGCAAAGCCTTTTGTCCAATCTGTCCCAAGGATAGTTCCACTTCCTTTGTTAGACAAATTAGAACTAGAATTAGATAGATTCATAAAATTAAACATAATTGAACCTATAAATGAATATACAGAGTGGGTGGCTCCGATTGTTGTCGTGCCTAAAGGGGATACTGTTCGTCTTTGTATTGACTAAAATGAAACAAAAATGTATTGAAAAATTATTATCCCATTAATAAAGTTGAATACATTTTGGCACAATTAAAAAATGCAAAATATTTTTCAAAATTGGATACTAATTGTGGTTTTTATCAAATTAAGCTGAAGGAAAATTGTCAACATTTAACAACTTTCATTACACCCTTTGGGAGATATTTCTTTAAAAGGCTTCCGTTTGGTATTTCTTGTGCTCCTGAATATTTTCAAAATTTGTTTTCGAGAATTTTAGTGGGAATGTCAGGAGTACTAGTGCATATTGATGATGTACTTATTTTTGCCGATACTCTGGAAGAACACGATAGAATTTTAAAAGTTGTACTATCTCGAATAAATGCTGAAGGAGTAACTTTAAATAAAGCTAAATGTGTATTTGGCAGTGAAGAAATAATTTATTTAGGTCATAAAATATCTAATAAAGGAATTGCGATTGATGATAAAAGAGTTGAGGCGATAAAGCAATTACCTATTCCAAAAAATAAAACAGAATTACTTAGACTACTAGGCATGATTAATTTTGCTGCTAGATTTGTTTCAAACAGAAGTGACATATTAGAACCACTAACTTCATTATTAAAATCCGGTAACCAATTTATTTGGGGAATTTCTCAAAATACAGCGTTTGAAACGATTATCAATGAATTGCAAAAGGCGCCTTCTTTAGCATTCTTTGATTATTCAAAGAAAATAATTATAAGTGCAGAATCATCTTCATATGCTTTAGGGGCATCGTTAATGCAATTTTCGGATTCAAAACAATATGAAGTAGTAGCATATTGTTCACGTTTATTAACATCAACTGAAAAGAGATATGCTCATATTGAAAAAGAAGCGTTAGCTTTAACTTGGGCCGCAGAGAAATTTAATGAGTACGTTATAGGCATCCCGATAACTTTCTAAACAGATCATAAACCTCTTTTACAAATTTTGACTACAAAATCGTTAGACAATTTATCACCAGTTGCAACGATTTAGAATAAGATTAATGCGTTATAATTATGAATATACTGTATATATTCCTGGGAAACAAATTGTAATTGCAGGTACTTTGTCTAGAAATATCGATTTAAATAAGAAAATTGAACAAGATGAGGAACTAACTTTAGAAATAGACACTTTTGTAAGGTCCATTGTCCAAACTTTACCTGTTAAAGATTATTATTTAAAAAAAATACAAGATGCAGAGTTGGAAGATCCAATTTGTAGTCAATTAATTAAATTCTGTTTGTCAGGTTGGGTTTGTAAAGAGAAATTATCAAAAGATTTGTATCCATATTTTGAATTTCGAAATGAAATTAATTTTTCTGAATTCTGAATTATTATTAAAAGGTTCAAGAATAATAATACCTAAAATATTGCAAGATGAATGTTTAAACTTTATTCATACTGGTCATCAAGGTATTGTTAAGTGTAGAGATCGAGTAAAACAACGTATTTGGTGGTTAGGAGTTTCAAAGGATGTTGAAAATTTAATAAAGCGATGTAAAATATGTTTGGAATTCAGCACAAATAATAAAGAACCATTAATTAAGGAACCTTTACCTTCTAGACAATGGCAAAAGATAGGAATTGATTTATTTAAATTACAGAATTGGTATCTAATATTTACAGATTACTTTTCTCATTATTTTGAAATAATACCATTAACCAATAATTTGTCTTCTCAATCAATAATTTATAATTTTCTACAAAATATTTTACAAAATAAATATACAGGGTTGGGCAAATGTGCCGGAACAGCCGATTTCTGGCTAAACTATAAGTTCGATTAAAAAATACCCTTAACAAAAGTTTTTGTAGTATTTTCGTTCTATTCAGTGACGTATTTTGATTTCCAACAGCTACTCTCTTTTTCGAGATATGACGTCATCGGCAGTTCTTTTAAATGAATAACCCTATATATTTTTACATTTTCAGATAGACTCTTTTTCAACAATTACAATGATATAGGGTTTGGTGGGTGTGCGACTTGTGGTTTTTTAAATATTAAATAAAATAATTAAATAAAGAGTTGGCTGAAATATCACAGCATGCTATTCAAAACTCCTTAAGAGCCTTCGTTGATCGATTAGGATATTGTCTGCTGAAGGTCTCCAGTTTGAACGTTTATTATAAATATTTTTTTCTCAATATTAAAGTGCTCAATATTTTGTAATAACAAATTTCATTTTCATTAAATAATAATTATTTACCGCTTTATTTAATTATTTTATTTAATATTTAAAAAACCATCAGTCGCACATCCACCAAACCCTATATAATTGTAATTGTTGAAAAAGTATCTAGCTGAAAATGTAAAAATATACAGGGTTATTCATTTAAAAAAACTGCCAATGACCTCATATCTCGAAAAATAGAGTAGCTGTTGGAAATCAAAGTACGTCACTGAATAGAAAGAAAATACTACAAAAACTTTTGTTAAGGGTATTTTTTAATCGAACTTATAGTTTAGCCAGAAATTGGGTGTTCCGGCATATTTGCCCAACCCTGTATATATATAGTCCTATAATGTCCTCTAATAGAATGTCTTAAACAACGTTAAGAACAATACACGCGTTCAGGAATAAAACAAATTATTACAAAGAACGCTATTTTCCAATAAAATACCAGCAGAGAATTTTATGTTTAAATTGGAGTCCATCCCGAGGATGGAGGGCTCTCGCCAGCCACACACCGGTTTCGAGCTTATTTTGCTCTCATCAGTGTGACATAGGCAGAGTGCACCCCCGTCCTCGTTCTGAACTCCATTCGTAGACTTTGGTCTAATGCCAACATGCGAATTACAAAATTAATCCCTGCTGCCATCTATTGGAAATTAACTTAGATATACCGGACCGGCAAATTTTACTAAAATATACATAAAGTATATTAAATTAAGTATATAGAGGCAGGATATTTTCTACAAAATATGGACTCCAATTTAAACATAAAATTCTCTGCTGGTATTTTATTGGAAAATAGCGTTCTTTGTAATAATTTGTTTTATTCCTGAACGCATGTATTGTTCTTAACGTTGTTTAAGACATTCTATTAGAGGACATTATAGGACTATATGTATATTGTCATGAATCTTATATTATTAAAGTGTTATCAAGATAAAATAGTAAATTACTAATAATAGATTCAAATTAAAACATAAAAACATACTTTATCAAAGAAATCTTGTGCTCAAAATACTTAAAACTGCAAACGGGTAGCGTAAACCATGTACGAGGAAAATTACTCAGCTTTTACTTTATTTTTGAAATAAATTCCACTTGCTATCTTGAGGCACTGCTGTCAAGTGTGTCTGAGCATGGAGACAGTATGTGGGCCCCATTAATAAAGGGGCAATAGCACTAGAAAATAAGGAAAAATGTAATTAATTTTAAAGTGACCTAGTAATAACATAAAAATGTGTGAAGTGTTATAAAAATATGTGAAGATTAAGAAAACCAAGTCAAAGAGAAAATATGCAGGGAAAAAGTCTAGCAGAAAGAGGATATAGAGCCAAGAATAGTGAAAGCATCGGCACGAGACATGTAAGAGCAGAGCATCGTTAATACTTAACGGAATGAAATTATAAAAACAGAAAAATGTAAGGAAAATAATTAGAAATAAGAATAGTATGGAAAATTCCCAACGGAAGAAGAAAATAAAAAAAAAGTTATTTGATACACAGCATAAAGTGCTACGTTAACCTAAAAAAGACAACATGTCAGAATTTTGGCAAGTATGTCAAGTAAAAATAAAAAAAAATCTTGACTAAATAGAAAAAGGGTTAGTTACCTGAAGCATTATAATATTATCGAGCCATATACATGAGAAAATATCCAGAGCTGAAGAATTTTACAACAAAAACTTCTCATAACCTGGAACAAAAATAAAATTTCATTAGTATAAAGAAACAAACAAATTGAAACTATTGGATATGCAGTGAACAGTTCTTCAAATCAATGAATATTTAAGAAGACAGATAATTTAAAAGCAAGTAAAAATAAAATAAAAGGACTTACCTGAAGAGTGAGCAATCCTGATCCAAACAAAATACACAACACCTGCGAGATGTAAGTGAGCCTGTTTAAAAATATTAAACCATTAAAAATAAAGGGTTTGCCTAGTTGATAAGTCTATAATACCATAACTTAAACAATATAAAATTCTCTTGTTCATATTTTAAACTATACTGTTTATTGTTGTCAGTGTCACATGCAGCCATTGCAGTGAATTTAGATAAAGGTTTGACAATAAACAGGATAACCACCTGTTAAATAAACACAAAGATTGTGTACCAACCATAAAATTTGTTACTGTTTAGTAATTAAGTTAGATATCGGATAGGTAGTAGGAAAATTAAATATAACATTGAGGAATAATTTCAAAAGTAAAAATAAAAGTTTATTAAACAATTTTATAAATTTTATAAATAAATAAGTTCATTTACCTTGAGTCATATTCATTGTCTGTATAGGCCACCCAAAGTGCTCATGTGTTGAGAGGGTGACCTATTTATTAAGTAAACAAATTTGAAATTCTGAGAAATAAATACAAAAGATCTATTGAAAAGAAATGTCTGTTGCTTCCCTGAACCGACTTAGTGAACCCTGAGATAAAGAGCTATAAAGCTCACTACACCCTAAAGAGAAGACACTCAATTAAAAAGTAAAGTACAGTAAGTATCATTAATCCATAGCAATATATATTTATTTTGTAAAATATTTTGTAGAAAATATCCTGCCTCTATATACTTAATTTAATATACTTTATGTATATTTTAGTAAAATTTGCCGGTCCGGTATATCTAAGTTAATTTCCAATAGATGGCAGCAGGGATTAATTTTGTAATTCGCATGTTGGCATTAGACCAAAGTCTACGAATGGAGTTCAGAACGAGGACGGGGTGCACTCTGCCTATGTCACACTGATGAGAGCAAAGATTCACGAACTACATCCTAAACTTGATTTGTTAGCTACTCAAGAGTCTCACGTCCCAAAGAATATCTCGTATGCTTCTGCAGTTCAAAATAAACCAGCTTTCGTTGTGCAACCTAAAGACAAAACTCAAAAAGTTCACATTACCAAAGCAGATATGTTAAAAAATATAGATCCAGTCGAGTCCAACATCACATTCTCTTCACTGAAAAATGTTAGCAATGGTAGCCTGGTCATCAACTGCATAAACAGTGACGAATGTGAAAAATTTAAGGCTCTAGCTAACACAAAATTATGTGGAAATTATGAATTATCAAAGTAGTAGGAATATCCGAACAAGCAAGTGGTGATGCTATATTAAAATACATTAAATCTCAAAATAAAGACATTTTCGCTGATAACAGTATATGTGAATTTTTAAATTTAAAACCCTTAAAAAAGAACAAGCATATGTATCAAGCCACCTTACAAATTGATAAAGTATCATATAATAAAGTTATGGCCCAGGGTAAATTATTTGTAGGATACGATTATTGTACAGTTTTTGACGCCATAGAACTAAGACGATGTTATAAATGTAATGGCTTCCACCATAACGCTGCTAAATGTTCGTCAAATGTAACATACTGTCCTCGTTATGCACAAAATCATAAATTAGAAGACTGTCAATCTAACATTGAAAATTGTATTAATTGTATTAATCTAAATAAAAAAAAGGCAGACTCGAAAGTAAATGTCAATCACACCGTGTGGAAGTCAAATTGTACAGCTTATAAACAAGAGCTTGATAAACTCAGGTCTAGCATACTAAATCCACAATAGCAATCAGAGTTAAACGATAATAACATAAATCAGGCTGCTAGTAGTTCTTGCACTACTATTTTTCGTTAGTACCAAAATGTTCGGGGCCTTCGGAGTAAAACACGTGATTTATTTATATCGTCTACAGTCAATCACGAATTTGATATTATAGCTATCACAGAGACCTGGTTAAATGAGTCTATCAGTAACTCCGAACTATTTGATTCAAATACGTTTGATGTTTTTCGCACTGACCGCAACCATACGTTAATGGCTACAACCCGCGGCGGAGGAATATTGCTTGCAATCAACAAAAAGTTAAATGCATGTTTAATTGACTTAAGTTCAATATCCGATACACTAAGCGAAATATACACAATCGACATCATTGCAATCAGAATTAAATGCAGAAATGCTGCACTCTGCGTAGTATTGCTTTATATTCCGCCTAAGACGAAAGTAGATGACTGTGATATTCTGTATGATGCATTAGAATCACTTTATTCTCTATATGGCTCTGATTTAATAATATTAGGTGATTTCAACATACCAGATCTAGTAGAATATAGCACAAACAATTCTAATAAACACACAACATCACTAGAAAACTTTAGTAGATTTTATAATCTGACGCAATGTAATCACATATACAATTCAAATAATAGAACATTAGATTTAGTTCTGTCTAATCTCCCATGCACGGTTAATAAAGCCGATGAGATGTTACCCGTCGATGCTCATCATCCCCCGCTCAGCATTACCATTCCTAGGTCATTATCGAAAGAACGCTTACTTCCTCAAAATAGTCTTATCACTCTAAATTATAAAAAAGCGAATTTTCCCGCTCTTTATAGAGAATTGTCGGAAATTTATTGGTCGCTTCTTTCATCATAAGTTACTATTACAGAAACTTCAGTCATTCGGCTTTTGCGATGACCTACTCACTCTATTCGTATCGTATTTTCGTAATCGGAAACAGTACGTTCAACTCCACGGTTTTAAGTCCAATACATTCGTTCAAGTTTCAGGAGTACCTCAAGGCTCGATACTTGGACCTGTATTCTTTATACTCTTTATTAACGACATTGTCATGGATCTGGATGTAGAATATCTGCTATACGCTGATGATCTCAAAATTTTTAAGCAAATAAATTCAGTTCAGGACTGTGTTTGCGCCTTCAGCGCAATATGTCAAATATTGATGAATGGTGTAAATTAAATATGTTGCCACTAATTGCTAATAAATGTAATGTGATGTCATTTACACGCAAGACTAATAATATAATGTTTGACTATGCACTTGATAATACTGTACTCACTAGACCGGAGTTTATTAAAGACCTTGGCGTAACTTTTGACCCTAAACTTACATTTAACGAACATATTCAAAATATTTCTAAATCGGCATACAGGAACTTAGGATTTGTACTTCGAAGTTCCATCGATTTTGTGAATATTGACACTCTTAAACTCCTGTATCTCACTTTCGTACGTTCTAAATTGGAATACGCGTCGGTTGTTTGGAATCCTACGTACAATATACATTGTAACGCTCTTGAAAAGGTACAGCGTCGATTTATGAAAGCAACTATATACCGAATTGACAATATCTATCCGCCCAGAGGAATTCCTAACGAAATACTTCTGCAGCGACTTAACCTACAAAGTTTACTAACTAGGAGAGTGATTAGCTCAGTCATATACTTACATAAAATTTTGCATAATACAGTTGTATCCGAAGAACTATTAGCTAAGATATATTTAAGGATACCATCATTCAATGCTAGAAATCATCATATCCTACATTTACCCTTGGCCCGCACAAACATGATAATAACTTCCCCAATATATCAAATGATATACAATAACAACAACATTGATGCTTCGCTTGATATATTTGCTTGTAACATTTTGCAAATTAAAAGGTGTTATTTAAATGCTTGATTGTTTGTACTTACCTAGTTATATTTCTATACAATCTTATATTGTTTTATATGTATTGTCTATTTATGTATATGTAATTGTTTGTATATCTATGTTTATTTGCTAGCTTATTAATATTGCTATTATTATATTGTATAATATATTACAGCTACCTATGTTGTACTTATATAATCTATAATGTTCTATAGCACATAGTGAAACTTTGTTTGTCTGTATACTTTCAGTTGTGCTCCTCATCCCGTAATTGGGTTTATCCCGTGGGATGTTGTAAGTAAAATAAATAAATAAATAAATAAATAAATAAATAAATAAATAAAATAAGCTCGAAACCGGTCTGTGGCTGGCGAGAGCCCTCCATCCTCGGGATGGACTCCAATTTAAACATAAAATTCTCTGCTGGTATTTTATTGGAAGATAGCGTTCTTTGTAATAATTTGTTTTATTCCTGAACGCGTGTATTGTTCTTAACGTTGTTTAAGACATACTATTAGAGGACATTATAGGACTATATATATATTTATTTTGTAAAATATTTTGTAGAAAATATTCTGCCTCTATATACTTAATTTAATATACTTTATGTATATTTTAGTAATAATTTATAAGATTAAGGAAGTGTTTGCGAGATTTGGTATACCTAAAATTGTTAGAACTGATAATGGACCGCAATTTTTGTATGAGTTTAAAAAATTTGCAAGAGAGTTCAATTTTAAACATATTACAAGTAGTCCATATTATCATCAATCAAACGGAGCTGTTGAATCTGCTGTAAAAATAGCAAAAAATCTAATAAAAAAAAATCTGAAAGAAAAAAACATTTTTGATGCTTTATTAGCGTATAGAACAACTACTTTGATATGTGGATATAGCCCATCAGAATTATTGTGTAACCTTCTTTCGTTAATGGCGGAAGTTCGAAAGAGGTTACTTTGACGCCTGAGGGGCGGCGGTGCTTTTTAGGACGGTGTCTCGGGCGCCACTTTCTGTTTAGAGTGCAGAAAGACCACTTTACTCTATTAGCAGGATAATAGAGGCTTCAGGTAACTGCAGTGAAGACACGGTTAAGCCAGGGGTCTAATTAACCTATAAAGAAAACTCAGAATTTCGGATTAAAAACAGAACAAGCTTTATTCAGGAATTAATACAATAAATTGAATATAATTACGGTAAAAATAAAGTACAAATGTAAGCACAAGTATTTACAGCTAAACTTAAAGCAGGCAGGCTAGGCAAAACTAAAAGCGGCAGACTACGGTTATTAAGCGGAAAAACGGCAAGCAAATAAAGCGAGTAAGCAAATCTACGGTAAAGCGGTTAAGCGGAAATCATGCGGCAGGTAAAAAGCTCTATTTACAAACTCGGTTAGCAATCTATATTTGACCAGGCAGGATAATATGATTTACAGGCAAAACATATATGTTCGAATGGCGTTCGGCAGATTATTTTTAAGACAAATTTAATTGGTAAAAATAAAATAACTACAACACGGAATAAACGGATAAAACTTGACTGGCTACTCAAGGTGGAAAACGCGTATTCATAAAACTACTAAAATATTTTAATGAAAGCGGCGACGCCCTGATGACAGTGCTATTGAACGATTCCACGTAAATTAGCAGGCCACCAAAACGCGCCAAGGTGTATGCGGTATTTAAAATCAAAATTTCGGAGCAAAATTCGGCGACGCCCTGATGACAGTGCCAATAGACGATTCCACGTAAATCGGCAGGCCACCAAAACGCCAAAGTGTACGCGATACTTAAGAAATGAATTTTTCGGGACCAAAATGCGACAACGCCTTGATGACAGTGCCAATAGACGATTCCACGTAAATCGGCAGGCCACCAAAACGCCGTTTTGTGTTCGCGACTGTTAAATACCGGATCGCGTGACAAGATGCGACAATGTCCTGATGACAGTGCCAATAGACGATTCCACGTAAATCGGCAGGCCACCAAAACGTCGTTGAGTTGCACGCGTAACTTAATAATCCGTTTTGCTACTTAAGCCAGACAAGTGTCGACGCCGTCCGGATAATTACTGCCAGTAAGCGGTTCCACGTAAACCGGCAGGTTATCAAGACGTATCACGCGAGAGCACAAGTTGCTCTTGGGCCGGACAAACTACCTCGTGACGTTGTACTGACTTAGGATTAAATCAGCAAAACGTACAACGCGACTTAGAATTAACACGATTCGAACATACACGGAATATAAAATGATGGAAAATAAATCACAGGTCAAATATATATTAACTTAGAAAAATTTCCTTACTCTTTTGCTGACGTCAGAGCTCTCTCTTGGCGGTGCTTCGGTGCGGACTTCGGTTCGGTCTGGTGGTCTGGTCTGGATCAGGCGAAGCGCCAACTGAACGTTAAACGGCGGGTGTGTTAGTTTTGTAGCCGGCTTCTGACGTGTACCCCCTACCCAACTTGCGCACTGAACGCGAAACTGACTTCAAGCATCGCTCACTTATTAAGACGCGGAGTAGCTGGTACTGCAGTCCTTGCATTATCTTGCATAACGAGTGGTCGGAGCTATATCTGATTTATTGCATTCGTTGCGGCATAATTTAAAAATATATAAACGGAAAAACGCGGTTAAAAAATACATAATTTGAAGTAAATTAATATTTGTTACATTTTACCTGCCTGTTTTATACATTAAAAATTATATTTTATTTACAAACTAATAATACGTCGGTGCTAAAATTCACTTCGTTACAATTGATGGGTCGAAAATTAAAATCGAATGTTCCAATATTGCCAAGCAAACTAAATGAATTTGTTGACTGTAATAAGACACTGATTTTTAAAAAAAATTCAATACTGAATAATAAACAAGAGAGATATTATAATAAGAAGCACAGGGCCAAAGATTTAGTTGAATTAAATATAGGGGCTAAAGTGTTTATAAAAGATTTAAATAAGTTTGGAGAGATATTATGTAAGGCCAAAGAACCTAGATCGTATATTGTAAAAACAGATAATGGTACTTACAGAAGAAATAGGTGGCATTTGCTTCTATGTCCAGAGGGTGAACTCCCAATTAATAATAATATCGTAAATGACACATACTTTTGATACTAGAACAAATGATGCTTTTTCTCAAACCCAAAATAATAATCATTTAAGAGAAAGTTCAAATGATTATTCTCAGATTCACAATTTACCAGAAGAGAATAATTTAGAAGAAAACTTAATTATCAATGAAAATGTTGACATTGGTGAAAACCAACAAATTTATATTAATAATTCTCACGAAATAGAGAATGATATTTCAGATTTACCTTTAAATAATGATCCTAACGAAACAGTAGATCCTAATCCAGATTTAGAGCGAAGAGGAAAAAAAAACCTTCTTGGTTAAATGATTATTATACTTGAAAATGATTATTATATTTTAATTTATTATAAATGTATTACTTGTAATTTTTTATATTCTTATAACTAAAGAAATGGATGTTGTGTTAATCTAGTTATCTGATATTGTGGTGCTCGGATGTCTTGCGGTGCCAGCACCACTAGTGAGATGCATTGAACAACTGTTGCCGCTTTGGAGAACTCGCTTCACCATAACATCCGGTGCCAAGCGAGTTTCGACAGAGTTGGTGTCATTTAAGAGAGGAGTGTTTCAGGGTGACTCTTTGAGTCCGCTCCTCTTCTGCATCTCACTGCTGCCGCTATCTGTTGGACTCCGCCAAACCCGAGGGGTATCAGTGTGGGCCACCCAGCAACCGGAGGCATAAGGTCACCCATCTATTTTATATGGATGACCTTAAACTTTATGCTTCCGGAGAGCGAGAATTTCAAAATGTTCTAAGGGTGGCCGAGGAATACACGCGGGCAATTGGAATGGAGTTTGGGTTGGACAAATGCGCAGTCGTCCACCTCAATAGAGGACGATGCGGGGAATTCCAAGAAGATGCGCAGCTCGCAGACCGGAGATACCTACACATACCTGGGTGTGGAACAACGCCACATCCAGGATGTGAATCAAATAAAGGATTCTCTCCGTGGCAAGTACAGACGGCGACTCCGAAAGATTTGGTCTTCCGAACTTTCGGGGAAGAACAAGGTGTCTGCCACTAATATATATGCTTGCCGTTCTGATTCTGCTCTACTCCTTCGGAGTATTGTTTGTAGTTTATTTGTGGCGGATAATTAATATTCATTGAACTTAATTCTGGGAATCACGCCAAATTCTAAAAAAATAAATAGAAATAAGAAAATTGCCAAAATATGTCAAGATAAAAGTGTAGTATCAAAGGCAAACCTCAACAGTTTGCCCCAGAAAACCACTGTATATAGTTGTAAATGAATATAAATACAATATTGTTATCTAAAATTCGTATCAGTGGTTTTGTAGTATTTTACACTAGAAAATATAACAAAATGTATATTATATAATATATAGATATATATATATATATATATATATATATATATATATATATATATATATATATATATATATATATATATATATATATATATATATATATATATATATATATATATATATATATATATATATATATATATATACGTACCCAACTACCTATACCAAGCCCGGTACATATCACAGGCTCTCAGAAGCCCAGGCTTCCTACCCGCACAAAATATAGGCAAAAATGGCTCTCGGTGAATTTCTGCTAAAATGTAAGTATGTTGTAGATTTTGATTTCCTGATCAGAACTGTCAAGGTCCCAACTCAAACCTGTGACTAGTTTTTGAGGTACAGGGTGTTAAAGATATAAAGTGGTTATTTTTATAAAAAATATTTATAGCTATTTAGGGATTCGATTGCAATTTTTTGCATGAATGTTATTTCTTTAACTTCAAATAATATATTGTGACAAATATGTGTTTGTATACAGGGCGAGACACAAATAAAATAGAGTACCTAATTTTTAAAAATCGATTTTTTTCTGCTCAAACCACAAAATATTACAAAAATCTATTAGGAATAAAATATAATTTTTTGATGTTACCGAAAGCCCTAATTCGTATTTCATACAGGACGAGTCAAAAGTATGGCATCGCGAATGACCCATTCTAATGGGACTTCCTGTATATTATCATATTAAGTTGGGCAAACCCAGGTGTGTCTCCGGATGAGGTACCGCACTCTTGTAAACTCTCTTATTTTTGATTTGCCGAGAAAAAGTTATTCTTTATAACAAGTTTTCCTTGTCATAGGAAGTCATAAACAACTTAAGATACATTATTCTAAAAATTTTAAAATTTATGGACTTTTAAGTGAATTGCTTTTTTACATCTTTATTGAACATTTTATTTAGCAAAGTGTTTCCAATTATTAAAAAAACTTAATTTCAAAGAAATTACATTTCATTTAACTAAGTTGAGAACTATTCTACATGTAAAACTCCAAAAAGTACACATTTCTCTAATGTTTTTCTAAATTCTTCGTATGCATTGGAGGTCACATCTTCATTTGTGGTTGCAAGAGCTTCCACAATTTTTTGCTTTAATAAATCTATGTCGTCTTCGAAATGGTTGCGGCCGAAATGCTCGAACTTGAACTCGAATTGTAGAATGTGCTGGACATCCGTCTTGTTGAAAAATTATTCTTCTACGTTTTAAATTTTCATCGTCCAATTTCCCAAACAAAATTATTTAAAAGTTCTAAATAAGTATCTTGGTTCAAAATTCTATCAATAAAATAAGGACCGTTTATTCTATGATGCAATATGTCGTTTTTAAACTTTCGACTGTTAGTGGTAAATCGGAAAATAGGATTTTCCTGAGCCCACTACCTACAATTTTGAGAGGAAACTATCCCATGGCCCATTAGTCTTAAAAGTAGATTCGTCCATAGAATAAAATGTTTCGATAAAATGATCTATCTGCTAAAATTTTCTCACCCATACTTAAGCAAAAGTCCAAACGACGAGCATCATCTTCAACTTGAAGATTGTGAATTAATTTAGGTTCGAATACACGAAATTCGTTTCTGACTAAAATTCTCTGAATACGAGATTTGCTAATACCTAAATTTAACGACCATCTTGGGTGTTCTACAATTTACAGAGTCTAAAACTACACCGGTAGCAGCGTCATCTTCATTTAATTGTTTTTGTTCTTTTTTCACATTTTTTACTTCCCCGGTGGTATCAAATTTATAAATTAATTTACATACTGTGAATCACTGTAACATCTGGATACTTCTCATTGAAAACTTCAATTGCGTATTTATAAGAAACATTTCCGATTCCATACCATTTGATCAAGTAAATTCGTTAAGGCGCTTTTAGACGGTCATGCAAATTGTGCCAATTGGCTTGTGCATGCAAATTTGCACAAATGTACTGAGTCGTTGTACTTCTGTTTAGATGCCCATGCAATTTGCGCAACTGATTTGTACATGCAAATTTGCACAAATGAACGTCGTTGTATTCATTTAACGTTCAGTCTACCTTACACAGTTAGCATATCAATAGTGTTGATTTTTGACAAAAAAGAATGGAAAATATTGATGAGGAATTACTTTTGCTACAGCTGTGGTTTGTGTTATATCAGACGTGCGACGTCAGCTACATTGAGATTTTGACGGAGAAGTTACGAGGATCTGAAATTTTTCACATGTATTTCCACACCAGCACGACGGGCAATCGGTAATAACAACAAATTACGCTGAACAAATACGCCAACCTCATATACGTACCCAACAACCTATACCAAGCCTGGTACATGTCACAGGCTCTTAGAAGCCCAGGCTTCCTATTGTAGTTAGAAGTGCGTATTTCACGTGACTGCGCGTAGGACAATTAATATACATTTTTATTTTTTATTTAATATTCACTTAATCATATATTTCCCAGTACTTGTAAAGCCCACCTGAGTTAATATATATTACACGCATTTTGGGAAGCCCTTATTTTCAACTCATAAGTGTTGAACGAAATTATTATAATAATAATTTGACCCAACATGGACAGAACTAAATTCTTAATGAGTTTAGTTAGGCAGCAGAAAGTAGGTAAGTAAATCATTTTGTAATGAATTTAATATAAAAAATTAAATAAATAAAAATATTTAAAAATTGTATAGATATAATTTCAACAACTAAATCTTTAGAATAAAATTCAGATAAAAAAGGTAACCCACATAAAGAAAAATTTCTGATATTAAAAAAAGTGCAAGTTAATGGTATATGCTTATTTAATTTTCCTATGAAACGAATATCTTGACAATTATTTAAATTATGAATAATATTTCCTGCACATATAAATAATAAAGCTTTAAATAAAGCATGAGTTAATAAATGAAAAAAAGGTAATTTATACTCTCCTAAAGCTAAAATCCTTATTATTAAACCTAATTGACTTAATGTTGATAAAGCAATATTTTTTTTTAAATCAAATTCAAAATTAGCTCCTAAACTTTATATAAATATAGTTAAACTTGAAATTAATAATAAAATTAATATTAAATTTGAAGAAAAACAAAAATTAAAACGAATTAATAAATAAACCCCAGCTGTAACTAAAGTTGAAGAATGAACTAAAGAAGAAACTGAAGTTGGAGCTGCTATAGCCGCAGGTAATCATCAATTTTATAGAAAATTCATCTTTTATTAGATCCAAATAGAAAATAAAATTTCATCTTCCATAATTTATTATTCAAGCAATAGATATAAGTAAAGCAACATCTCCAATACGATTAGATAATGCTGTTAATATCCCAGCATTAAAAGATTTAACATTTTGGTAATAAATTACTAAATAATAAGAAACTAAACCTAATCCATCTCAACATAATAAAATTGAAATTAAATTAGGTCTAATAATTAATAATATTATTGATAAAACAAATATAACCACCAAATAAATAAATCGATTTAAATTTTCATCACCAAACATATATTCATGACTATAATAAATTACTATAGAAGAAATAAATAAAACAAATCTCATAAATAATAACGACATTCAATCTAATAAGATAGTTATAATTACAGATAAAGAATTTAATGTTAATAAATTTAATTAAATAATTAAATTAAAATCTTGGGTTAAAAAATGTAGCCTAAGAGAACAAAAATGATAAAGAATTTAATAAAAATAAATTAAAATAAACTTTAAAATAGAATAAATTATCTAAAATAGAAAACTATATCTTTAAAATCACAAATCAATATTTTTTATAAACTACTTAGATTAAATTCATGACACCAAATAATCACCTTTTAAAATTAATAAATTTAAAGGTATTCAATGTAAAAATAATAATAATTATTCTCGTAAATATTCCTTGATAAACAGAAAATGTCCCTGAATAAAAATTACCATGCTGAGAAAAAGAATATAAAAATAACGAATACACAGCTCTAAAAAACGAAATTAAAGATAAAAATAATATTAACCTATTAATTAACAAAATTTCTCCTATTAAATTTAAAGAGGGAGGAGCAGCTATATTAGAAGAACAAAGTAAAAATCATCACAATGAAAGTCTTATTATATAAAAATCCCTTATTTAAATAAAGTCTTCGTCTCCCTATTCGTTCATAAGAAATATTAGCTAAACAAAATAAACCAGAAGAACATAATCCATGAGCAATTATCATTACCAGAGAACCTCAAAACCCTCAAATATTTAAAGTTATAATACCTGCTAATACTATCCCTATATGTGCAACTGAAGAATAAGCAATTATATAAGATTTTATATCTCTTTGACGAATACAAATCAAAGAAACAAAAAATCCACCTACTAATCTAATAATAATAAAATAATAATTAATTTTTATTCCAATTTCAATAAATAATATTATTAAACGTAAAAATCCATAACCTCATAATTTTAATATAATACCTGCCAAAATTAATGACCCTGAAACAGGTCGCGCTACGTGAGCTTTAGGTAATCATAAATGAATAAAAAATATAGGTATTATAACAAAAAATACTAAATTTATACATAAATATATAAAAACTCTATTTACATTATTATTAAAAAAATAAATTTAAAGAATTACATTTTTCATAATAAAAAAAAATTTAAATTATTATAGGTAAAGAAACTAATAAAGTATAAAATAATAAATAACAACCAGCTTCAATTCGCTCAGGTGGATAACCTCAACCAATAATCAAAATTAAAGTAGGAATCAATCTAATTTCGAAAAATATATAAAACATAAATAAATTTAAAGAAGAAAATGTTAAATACATTCTAATTATAAGAAAAATTATATTCTAATTTTTAGAATTAAGTGACTGGCTGCATGTAGAAATACTAATGCCATAAAACAATTTTAGAATACCCTGTAAAATTATCTCAAGTTATGGCTTCCTAAGACAAGCAAAACTTTTTACAAAGAATGACTTTTTCTCGGCAAATCAAAAATAAAATAGTTTACAAGACTGCGTTACCGGATCCTGGGACCCACTGTATTTTTCTCTTTAGTTAATAGACTATTCTTAAATTCCAAACACTTTATAATTTTTTAATCAGTAATACCGTTTAGAAAAAAAAACATAATGTTCTAATTCTAACTCTAATTTTCTCTTATTTGATTCAGTTGCTTCCTTATGCAAAACTTAAATGGATAAACAGCTTTAACAGTTGAATAAACTGCATTTAACCATAAATTAAAAGAGAATTAAAATTGACATCGAATTACATCGACTAATTTAAAAATAATGACGGTTCGAGTTTCGTGATTATATATACAGGGTGATTCACGTTGACCGCCTATTAGAAGTATCTCAGACAGAATAATTAGCAGAACATGCAGAACATTTAATGAAATGTATCCTGAATTACCATCAATAAACCCAAAACAATAACACGAGTTACATATTAGCTTTGTTAAATTTGTTGTATTTTGTTTCGTCCGCAGTCAAAGTCAAAGCATACTCTTCAATTTTCATATGGCACTCTTCAATTTTCATCGATCAAATTAGAAAATCGCAAATATCTAAAGAATCATACATTTTGGGTATAGGAACATGACACATGCTTAGATGCGGATTTTTTCTCGCTATCGATTGGTGTATTTAATTAGATATGGTTCCATTTAAAAAAAATGACTTATTGCTGTTTTTATGAGGTCGATAGATATCGTTAATTTTAGAAACTTTGCAGTTGAGATGTTGACAATTTTATTACATGATGGATAGCTCCAATACCTTGTCTTACCTCAATAAAAAATTCAACGTCTTATCGTTAATTGTTACTGAGATATTGACTTTTACATTATACAACTATTCCGTCAATATTTTGGGAAAAAAATTAATATCTCAGAAAATATTCAGTTTAGACATAGGGAACCTTTAATGAAGTGACCTTTAAATTTTCCGAGGAATCTAAAAAAAAATTGAAAATGGGGGCATCTCATTTAAAATAACAAAGTTAGGGTCAACTTCCGGTATAACCGGAAATGCCACCATTTTGAAAATACTTTCATTAAATAGATCCTACCCATTTAGGACCATAACCAAAATTTTAAATCGATATCTCTTTTCTTTCTCGAGATACTTCTTATAGGCGGTCAACGTGAATCACCCTGTAGAGTAATCCACCTACAATGAACCCATTAAAAATTTATTGGCTTTTATTTTTATAAACAAAACTGCACTTGACAATTATTAGTGAAAATTGTCATAGTACTGACTACTTTCAGTTTTTTAATAAAATTGGTGTATTTCTTAATAAAATGAAATTGTTCAGGGTAACTTCCAATTGTTTAATTAGAAGAGACAGCTACTTTACCTGATGCGATGTTGGCAAGTTTTCGGGCTACGCATCATACGAATAAAATACTGGGCTTCGCTAAATCGGTCATATATTATCATTGTATATACTGATCAAGTTGTGCGCCCTCTATATGAAATTTTCGGAATTAATTCTGTATATCTTGAGAGAAATACCGACCTTACCAAGCCCATCAAAAATTTGGGGAGGACGTTCCATTAGCCCTACCAAGCTTAACCACTGAAATATACACGTAAGTTTTTACCAAGCCCGGAGTCGGGCTTCGTAAGTAGGTGTCGGGCTTCCTATACTCTAAAAACATACAATTTTGGGACTGATAATGCCGGTTTATATGTATATATATATATATATATATATATATATATATATATATATATATATATATATATATATATATTTATATGATATGTAAAAAACAATTATAAAACAATAACTTATCTTAACAGAACGTTTCGAACCAAAGTCTAGGTCCTTTTTCAACCTTCGGAGTAGTTAAATGACAAGTAGATGAGCTGCGCCAATTGGATAGGGATATCCGCAAGATGATGAATATTCATAGGAGTATTCATCCTATGTCGTCCGTTCCTCGTGTGTACCTCCCACGTCAACGGGGGGGGGCGAGGACTCTTGAGTCTGGAGTGTATGCATGACAGAGTAGCACTGGGTATGGCATGTAACATCCTAAGGAGCTCGGATCCACTGCTACGGTTAGTGAGAGATCATGAAACCGTGGGAGTTGGCGCTGTATTGTTTAAGGCAGCACAGAGGGCCGCAGATGAACTCGGTCTCGTGTCCGACTACAGGCGAGGCGGCAGGCGAGGAGTTGATGTAGAATCAGTTACTGAGCTTCCCCAGAATCGTCTGGCAGCCCATATTAAAGCTGCCGAACAGAGGAATCTGTTCAGGCGGCACGTCGATAAACCCCTGCGCGGTGTTTTCTATAACAACATAGAAGCACTGGGTTTATCGACAGAGCTGACCTTCGCATTTTAAGGTCAGCGGGGCTGAAGTCGGAGGCCGAGGGATTCATTGTGGCCTGCCAAGATTGTGTTATTAACACATTGGTCTATCGGAGTCGCGTGATGGGTGTAGAGGTTCCTGACATTAACTGCAGGACCTGCCGTCAGGCGACGAATTCGCTCATGCATCTATTATCTGCATGTCCGATTTATGCGACTTCGGCCTACATCCACCGACATAACGCGGCTTTACGAGTGCTATACTACCATCTTCGGCACTCGTACAAGATAGATCAAACACCAGTGCTGCCTTATATCCCCGGAGATATCGAGTCCGTTGTCGAGAACGAGAAATGCCGGATTTACTAGAACTACTCGTTCCCGCCCGTTAGCGAATTCACGCCAATAAGCCTGACATAGTCCTCCTCGACCATCAGACCAAGGTGATGTATGTCATCGAGTTCTCAGCACCTGCTGAGACAAACATCGCCTTGAAGGAGGAGGAGAAACGGACAAAATACAGAGATCTCCGGTATGAGCTCCAAGTGCTATACCCAGGCTACTCTGTCAAGATGGTCGTCCTGATAATCGGAGTACTCGGAGGTATGAAGCCCACGCTGCTCTCCGCATTGAAGACCATGCCTGCCTGCCAAACATCGGCAGCATGGTTGGCTGGTCAAATGCAGAGAGCGGTCATCCTGGGATCCCTTCGTCTACTTAGGGCACACGAGTCTGGAATCTACAGTGACTAACCCTGCGGGATGTGGGGAGTTGCTGTAGATTATTCGCTGGCGCTCTCTCTGTGTGGTGTCGGAGGCCATATCAACGTTTAATAACTAAACTAATTTGCTAAGGCTGTGTCAACGTTAGTTAACCATTCGTTATAACCAGTGATAGTGGGAGGGAACGACCGATATTCGTATTAAGTCAACCAACCGCTGTCACCACATCTGATTTAACTCTTGGCCGTTGAATTCAACGCAGGTCGTGGCAAACCCTTAATATATCGAAGTCTCGAAATCGATAGATTAACGGCAACTGTCGACAATGAATGCTTCCTCGTATACAGGCTTCGCAACGTCCTGAACTAAAGATACAACACTAGCTAAACACTTTGCACAATACACAATTCACTTCTGACACCTGCCCAGACAGGTCTTGCTCGTTCACTCTTCTTTGGCTCAGCCGAATGGTCAAACCGACGCAATTGCGAGGGTCGTAAGCTATGGGGTCAACACAGATACTAGACTAATACTAGAACGCAATAAGAAGACATGGATAATAAATAAGGGTATATATTAAACAATCATCATAGTACATATAGAGCCTCACCTAGCAAGGTCTGCCACCATAACCACGATACCCCCACAAGGGGTCAGCGACCGCGACGGCCGCGCTTAAAGACGAGTGATCGATTGCCGAAAGAGAATTATTACATGGACGTGACTGGCAATTTAGTGAGTGGGTTTTATAGATTTACTGTTAGAATTATGGACTAAAAATTTAAGGTAATATTCTCCAAAAGGGGTATATGCCGTTAGACGTCTGTGGATATTTCAGAAAGGGGAAATCTCTTCGAATGCTATCTCACAAGGCGGTAACCTGGTAATAATGGGGAAGTGCCCCGGTACCCGTGCGTACCGCACTGAGGCTTATCCTGGCTTGATTTAACCAAAAATACCGTATTTCCATTTTACGAGATCATTGGGAGGTCTCCCACTATAGATATGGAAAAGACCCGAGACCACTTCACGTCGCCACGTGGCGTCGCAAAATTCCGCAATTTCACTTTTTGATACAGTTCCTAAAATTTCAAAATGGTGTTATCAGACACGATCCCGGTAGAGACGATGACCAATGGGTAGGCGAGGCCAGCTCAACCATCCTTGGAAGCCGTAGGTCACGGACTCACTAGGAATTCCAGAACGCGAGGGTAGAGTGAACCTATGGGTCCGTAGATCAGTGCGACCACGAAGGTGGATCAGTCTATGATAGATCAGATCAAGAGCTACCGATCTACGGTAGATTCACTCTCGCGCCTTTGTGGAGTATTCCTGTGATCCGTTAGACCGGCTTATGACAATGATCATCTGCTCTATGATCATTGCCGTGGCGCAGTCCGTCCTTCGAGGAATCGGTACTGGCTATGGACAATGCATGTTCTTGGTCGTCTCTACATGCTGCATCGTGCCTGGATGCGTTCGTTCAAACAAGGGATAATGGCCGAAAAAGATAAAGGGAATTTTGGAAAGTGTACTAAAAATTTTATAAATAATCCTGATATGCACGGAATCATGCATATCAGGCAAAAAGAAGGAATTTTGGTGTTTAGGAACTGAAGTGAAATTCGAGATAATTTTGATAAAAAAATGGTGTACATGGAACAGATGTTCCATATACACCATTCAAGCCTTAGCTTGTGTGCTTATGTCTAATTGGGATCTTTTGCTTAAAACTACTTATACAGCTTCTCCTGGGTACGTTAACACTCCCCTCCTTTAGAAAATTCGTCTTTCGGAATCGATCACTTTATCACTGTGTCACTGCTTAAGATTACTTATTATATATAAATGAAAGAATGGATATTTGGGAATAGGATTTAATAACAACTCTTGTGGGAATATGGTGGTGGTGGTATGGTTATCATAGATAGATAAAACACAATACAATTTATACAATTATTGGCCGAATGGTAGTTGGACATTAACATTGGAATTTATAAAATTATTGGCCTCATAGGTTTTAAAAGTAAATGGATCATATCATTGGTAATTTATAGGATTATTGGTCAAAAGCTGACTTAACATAATTATCGAATGAACATATTTGGAAAACATGATAGTGTCTTTATGCACTGTTTTCTGAATCTTCTGTCTTGCTCTTCGATCTTCGTCTTCTGTCTTCGTCTTCGTCTTGGGAGTCCATCCTCTTGGAGAATGCTGCACTCCACTGCTTGGCTCGTTCGTCTGGAATCTGCCAACATACCATTGGGACTGGTGGATCATTGCATTGGGAATTTATGGTTTGGATCTCAGGATAGGATCAGCATGCATCTATTTATGTTCAGGCTGTGAACATAAATCAGTACGTATTAGTTAAAATTGAAATAAAGGATACCGCAGTATCCGACTATGAATTTGGGCTTTAAAATTTCTGGACATAATCTCATCATTCTTATTTTCTCCTCGCGTGTGGACAGCGGGAGGAGAGACTTCTCTACGGAACGTCTTTTGGAAAATAACTTGAATTTGGGAGTTTAACATTTGTCAAAGGAATTATGAGTCTTCGCTCTCTCTCGAGATTGAAAGGATTACAGGAATTTTGTGGAATATTTTCAGAAAGGATATTTACTCCAGAGGAACCCTCTGTAAGCGGAATAGTCTGGTCAGTGGTTTGCTTGGAATCATTGGTTCGAATAGAATTTTGGTCATGTACTAGTGTGGAAGGATCTGGATCATGAATGGAAATATCAGCATACGAAGCTGCTTGCGAACTGGTTTCCGGCCCTTCGGAAACGCTACCCTTTGTCTGCTTCGACGCAGGATGCCTTCTTACATTCGAGACAGCTACGCTGGCTGTATTAGGGGTATGAATTTGGACTTGGACGGGAATTGGATCATTGGAATGCTCTGGTCCATCGTGCGGATCGCCCACTGAAGAGTCATCGGAATCGTCTTCACTGGATGCGAATCCTACTTCCTCCGTTGGTTTCACAAGTCTCAGATCGTTCACATGTAATCGGGATAGATGTTGGTCTTTCTGGATAATATAAACCTCATTTGACACTTTCTCTGTCACCCTATGTGGCCCAGTCCACGATGGTATAAATGCTTGTTTGTCTTTCCGCATATTTTTAGCCATAACTCTGTCTTCAACTTTTAAAACGATAGGAGTGGCTGCTTCCTTAGGGGCGTATTTTTGTCTATACTGCTGTGAATTTTGACTTATATTTTGAACGATAGCTGGTCTGGTTAATGTGGGTTGCCTTTCTTGAAAATAGCTTTCTATCTGTCAGTCGCCTGCTTCTGCTAGTTCGTAGCCTAGAACTGCAAAGCTTGGGGTATATCCCGTGGAAGCGTTCCTACGTGTTCTTAAATTGTAAGGCATTTGTACAATGTACATATCCCATGTGTCTGTTGCCTGATTGAACCTAAGAGATTTTAAAATTTTCTTGGCTTCTTGCACCTGCCTTTCTATGGGATTTGCTTGTTGATGATAAATGGGCGTATAAAAATTTTGAATATGATTGCGTTTACTAAACTGAGTATACCATCCACTTTGGAAATGTCCTCCTTGATCTGATATGATAGTCTTCGGCAAGCCAAACCGAGATATCCAGTGCTCCTCCAGAAATCGAACTAAAGTTTCACCATTCACCTTTACGAAAGCTTGCGCTTCGGTCCACTTGGTAAATAGATCGACCGTCATGACTATAAATCGATTACCAGTGTCCTTAGCGCGTTTGTATGGTCCCAAGATATCCATACTGATCACCTCAAAGGGGTATTGAGGTTCATGACACCGTAATGGGGCTTCCGGCTGCACTTGTCGTCCTTTAACAGATTTGCACACTAAACAATTTTGAATATATTGGCCTACTAGGCTGGACATGTTGTTAAAATAATAAGTTCTAGATATGGTCCGAAAGGTTTCATCTCTTCCTGGATGGCCGACACCAGTCTTGTCGTGAAAATGTGAAATAGTTTCTTTGATCTTACGCTTAGGTACCACTAAATAAATTTTGTCTGAAATCAATCTCATAAGTATGCCATTTCTCACTTAATGAGTTGAGTAAAATTTCTGGTCTTTAACCGATCTCTCTTGTAAAGTGCGTTGACTGAGTTCAATCCAACGACTGACTTTCTCCCTGATGTTCGTAGAATCCTGTTGACTTTCGATAATTGATTGATAAAGTTCCAAATGGGTGATAGCCAAAATATTTTCTTTTGATTTGAATTTAGGCGGAAACATTCGTTTTTCATCGAGATGCTCCAAACTTGAATTTTGAGGATTCCTACTGAGATAATCGGCCAAAAGATTTTCTTTGCCTGGACAGTGTTCAATTTTGAAAGAATATTCTTGCAACAACAACGACCATCTTGTAAACTTCGTTTTCTCATCTCGGTGCTTATCCAACCACAGGAGAGCCCTATTATCAGTTCGGACGATGAAAGGTTTGTCTGCTAAGTAAATCTTATATCGCTTAACGTAAGTAACCACATTTAGACACTCTAGCTCGTTTATGTGATATTTTCTCTCTGTAGGAGACAAGGTATGACTTGTATAAGATATAATATGTCTTTCACCTCCATCGCCCGGCACTGATATAAAATTGCTACCATGCCTAGTAGACTAGCATCCGTCTGAAGAATAAAAGTTTTGTCCAAATCTGGTCTATGAAGTTCCAAGGGTTCTGCTAAGATCTGCTTAATATTCATAAATGCGTTCTGGGCCTCCTTTGTCCATTTATATCGGACGTCATTCGAGAGTAGTCTGGTTAGTGGCTTGGTAATGAGGGCTGCATTAGGGATGTATTCTCTTACCCAGTTGCACAGACCGAGAAAACTCTGAAGTTGTCGTTTATTGTTAGGAACAGGATAATTCTGAAGCTGCAATTTATGTTTATCAAGTGGTCTAGTGGTATCTAAAGTAATCTGATGTCCAAGATAGGTAATCTCATTAGTAGCGATTACACACTTATCCGGAGAAACCTTCAAGTTATGTAGCCTTAATCGTTCAAATATCAACCTGAGGTGCTCCACATGTCCTTCCAAATCTTCACTATATATAATGATGTCGTCTAAATAGACTTTACAGAAATGGTGCAAATATCCTGTTAGTACATCTTTGGCCATGAATTTTTGGAATGTGCACGGGGCAGTCTTCAAGCCGAACGGCATAACATTGAATTGATAGGCAGCTCCATCATGAGTAGTAAACGCTTTGGATGAATCATCTAAAGGAATTTGCCAATATCCGCTCTTCAAATCAAGTACAGTAAATACTGTAGCTTTCCCCAGGTTCTTGATACTTTCATAGATTTTTGGTAAAACAGAGGCTTCGTCAAGCGTGACTTCGTTTAATCTACGATAGTCGATACAGAAACGCGGTTTCTTATCTTGTCTCTCAATGATGACTGGGGGTGAACTATATGGTGATGTGCTTGATTCAATAACACCGGCTTTTAACATTTCCTCTATCTGATCATACATGATCTTCTTTTTACTAGGCGACATGGGATATGGCTTTAGATTGAATGGACGATGGTCCTTAACAATAATTTTGTGTTTAACACTTACGGTGGTTGCTTGAGTCAATTCCACCGTAAATAGATCAGAAAATTCTTTGAAAAGTGAATTGAAAATTGAGTTAGAAATGTTTAGAGTTTCCGGCAATTCTTCATTTGATGCTCTATCGGTTGCCTGATTCCAGAACACGGTTATACGTCTGTTTATTCCCACATACACACATTTCCTATGATAGTCAAATACGACATGTTGAGAATAAAGGAATGGAGCTCCTAATATGATTCCTTCGTTCAGTTCTTCGATAACTTGAAATGGTACATGGAAACGAACATCCGATATAAAGATGTCTAGAGAAGTAGTGCCTTGCGAATCAATAACTTGATCGCCACAAGCAAGAGCGAAAGTTTGAGGATCTGATAGATTATTCATCGATGAGAGAAATTGCGGATGAATGATATTCCTTGTAGCACCGGTATCAAGAAGTGCGAACACAAGTTTATTATTAACGATAATTTTGATCCGAGGCAAAGGATAAAAATTTGATAAATGGTTAATGGCTTCTGATAGGATTATAGGTTGAAAGTTGGCAGGGTCTTTGGCATATTCTGGGTATTCTGACGTCAGGTCAGGTAAGTGGTCAAATGGGTTTATAGTTTGGGATTGGTCTATTGACGACGAGGCGTACTCGTAGGGCCGACTGGAGGTGGATTGCGGGAATTGCCCTGTTCCCGAACCCCTGAGAAGTTTCCCTGTTATCGTCTCTTATAAGGATTGTTAGGACAGTCTGAATGGTAGTGCCATTGTACATCAGGACAGTATCGACATGGAGTAGGAGGCGTTTTAGTATTGGTATTATTATTGGAATTTGGACGGGATGGATTTGCCTGATTTTGAAAGTGAACTTGTCGATTCCTGACGTCTTGAGTGTCTCTATTGTTATTCTCACTTTGGGAAGTATGCCAAACACGGCCATTATTGGAGTTGCCAGAAGATGGTTGATTATAATTTTGTGTATATGATTTTGACTTAGATTTATTTTCATTTGAACGCGCCGCAGATCCTTCATCAGTTATATCTCTCTCTACCCTAGATGCTATCGATACAAGTGACCCAGTGTTAAAAATATGTGTTCCGCGTAAGCGAGAACGTATCTCCGGTCTGAGTTGGTCCAGTATGATACTGGCCTTCAGAGCTTCCGGTTTGAAGGGGCCGACCCTATTAAAAAGACATATTTTCTTGGTAATGAATACCGCTGATGAATCACCTGCATGCTGCATCTCTCCATAAAGTTTTGTAATTGCCTGGGTGTAGATATCGCCTGAATCAAATCTATTGCGGAATCGTTCAATGAATACTTCGTACGAAGTAATGAGAGTTCTATATTGATCGAACCATTTTCGGGCTTCTCCTTTTAGTTGCTCAGTTATTAAATGAAATCGGTCTGTACTATTGTTAATTCGTGCTCTGAGGCAGTAGTCCTCGAAATTTCTGATGAAAGTTTCGGGACTCTCATGGTCTAAGCCATGATATTCCACGTTAGGACTACGTGGTCGGTCATACGTTGAAGTTGTGCACTGTGCTGCGTCCTGCATAGCGTTTACGAAAGTTTGTGCCATCTTGGCGAATAGATCTTCCATTGATGGAGGATTATCAGGGGACCTCGACGAGGGAGAAACATTACTGATCAGTTCCGGCTGCCGCTCCGGCACTACGGAGGAATCTTCGATTAACCTGGTCTCTTGCTCGTAAAAGCCACTAGGGGTTAAAGATATCAAAGGATTGTCGTTCATGACTACGATTTTTGCAAGAGATGAAGTCAATTGAAGCACAGCCCCACGTTGGGCGCCATATCAACGTTTAATAACTAAACTAATTTGCTAAGCTAAACACTTTGCACAATACACAATTCACTTCTGACACCTGCCCAGACAGGTCTTGCTCGTTCACTCTTCTTTGGCTCAGCCGAATGGTCAAACCGACGCAATTGCGAGGGTCGTAAGCTATGGGGTCAACACAGATACTAGACTAATACTAGAACGCAATAAGAAGACATGGATAATAAATAAGGGTATATATTAAACAATCATCATAGTACATATAGAGCTTCACCTAGCAAGGTCTGCCACCATAACCACGATGCCCCCACAAGGGGTCAGCGACCGCGACGGCCGCACTTAAAGACGAGTGATCGATTGCCGAAAGAGAATTATTACATGGACGTGACTGGCAATTTAGTGAGTGGGTTTTATAGATTTACTGTTAGAATTATAGACTAAAAATTTAAGGTAATATTCTCCAAAAGGGGTATATGCCGTTAGACGTCTGTGGATATTTCAGAAAGGGGAAATCTCTTCGAATGCTATCTCACAAGGCGGTCACCTGGTAATAATGGGGAAGTGCCCCGGTACCCGTGCGTACCGCACTGAGGCTTATCCTGGCTTGATTTAACCAAAAATACCGTATTTCCATTTTACGAGATCATTGGGAGGTCTCCCACTATAGATATGGAAAAGACCCGAGACCACTTCACGTCGCCATGTGGCGTCGCAAAATTCCGCAATTTCACTTTTTGATACAGTTCCTAAAATTTCAAAATGGTGCTATCAGACACGATCCCGGTAGAGACGATGACCAATGGGTAGGCGAGGCCAGCTCAACCATCCTTGGAAGCCGTAGGTCACGGACTCACTAGGAATTCCAGAACGCGAGGGTAGAGTGAACCTATGGGTCCGTAGATCAGTGCGACCACGAAGGTGGATCAGTCTATGATAGATCAGATCAAGAGCTACCGATCTACGGTAGATTCACTCTCGCGCCTTTGTGGAGTATTCCTGTGATCCGTTAGACCGGCTTATGACAATGATCATCTGCTCTATGATCATTGCCGTGGCGCAGTCCGTCCTTCGAGGAATCGGTACTGGCTATGGACAATGCATGTCCTTGGTCGTCTCTACATGCTGCATCGTGCCTGGATGCGTTCGTTCAAACAAGGGATAATGGCCGAAAAAGATAAAGGGAATTTTGGAAAGTGTACTGAAAATCGTCTTACAAATTTTATAAAAAATCCTGATATGCACGGAATCATGCATATCAGGCAAAAAGAAGGAATTTTGGTGTTTAGGAACTGAAGTGAAATTCGAGATAATTTTGATAAAAAAATGGTGTACATGGAACAGATGTTCCATATACACCATTCAAGCCTTAGCTTGTGTGCTTATGTCTAATTGGGATCTTTTGCTTAAAACTACTTATACAGCTTCTCCTGGGTACGTTAACAGCCACAGGGAGACTGTCCAGCATTAGCTTCGGGAAACCGAAAAAAAAAAAATAAATAATAATAATATTAATAATAATAATAATTGATTGATTATCGCAAGGCATTTGATACAACATCCCACGAGCTTTTGTTACACTTGCTCGGATGGCTTGCGGTACCAGCACCACTAGTGAGATACATCGAACAACTGTTGCCGCTTTGGAGAACTCGCTTCACCATAACATCCGGTGCCGAGCGAGTTTCGACAGAGTTGGTGACATTTAAGAGAGGAGTGTTTCAGGGTGACTCTTTGAGTCCGCTCCTCTTCTGCATCTCACTGCTGCCGCTATCTGTTGGACTCCGCCAAACCCGCGGGTATCACTGTGGGCCACCCAGCAACCGGAGGCATAAGGTCACCCTTCTATTTTATATGGATGACCTTAATCTCTATACCTCCGGAGAGCGAGAACTTCAAACTACTCTCAGGGTGGTCGAGGAATACACGCGGGCAATTGGAATGGAGTTTGGGTTGGACAAATGCGCAGTCGTCCACCTCAAGAGAGGACGATGCGGGGAATTCCACGAAGATGCGCAGCTCGCAGACGGAAGCATCCTACGACATTTGGATGCCGGAGAGACCTACACATACCTGGGTGCGGAACAACGCCACATCCAGGATGTGAACCAAATAAAGGATTCTCTCCGTGGCAAGTACAGACACCGACTCCGAAAGATCTGGTCATCAGAATTTTCGGGGAAGAACAAGGTGCCACTAATATGCTTGCCGTTCCGATTCTGCTCTACTCCTTTGGCGTAGTCAAATGGGGAGTAGATGAGCTGCGTCAATTGGACAGGAATACCCGCAAGATGATGAATATTCATATGAGTATTCATCCTAGATCGTCCGTTCCTTGTGTGTACCTCCCACGTCAACGGGGGGGGCGAGGACTCTTGAGTCTGGAGTGCATGCATGGCAGAGTGGCACTGAGTATGGCATGTAATGTCATCAGGAGCTCGGTCCCACTCCTACAGTTAGTGAGAGATCATGAAACTGTGGGAGTTGGCGCTTTGTTGTTTAGGGCAGCACAGAGGGCCGCAGATGAACTCGGTCTCGTGTTCGACTACAGGCGAGGCCGGCGAGGTGACTCAGTCACTGAGCTTCCGCCTAATCGTCTGACAGCCCACATCAAAGCTGCCGAACAGAGAAATCTGTTCAGGCAGCACGTCGATAAACCCCTGCACGGTGTTTTCTATAACAACATTATTTTTTTTTAGAGAGTTATCGTGTATGTGTCGATGAGTACTTAAAGTGTCGCTCCGCTAAATAAATACAAAATATTAGTGGAAGGATAGAAATTAAAACGTGAAATTTTAGTGAACCGAAACTTAAGACAATAAACAACAGTCTAAATAATGAAATAGTTGTAAAACGCAAAGAATATGAACAATTAACTTAAAATATTAGTGAGCAGTGAGGTTATACTCAAGTATACGTATATGTAAAACAGTAGTTTAGTTATTGGATAAAAAGTTATCTCGACAGGCAACAACAAAAAATACTATAAGCCGTGATTAGCTACAAGAACTATGAGCCTAACATCAAATGAAGAATTCTTTACGAGGATAAGTCAATATATAGAGGAAGCAAATAAAAGACAGACACAGGAATTAAAAACCGAAATTAACAATATTAAAATAAGCGTGGAAGAGGAAATAATAAAAAGAAAGGAACTGGAAGAAAACTATAAAGAACTTAAAAATAAATATGAAGTGCTTGGAAAGGCACTAAGAAAGAATAACATCATTATTTTTGGACTAGAAAACCATAGCCAAGATAACTTATTAGAGTTTGCTCTCAACACCTTAAATTCTCTCTTTAATATAGACCCACTACAAAGAGATATTAATGATATATTTGTAATTGGGAAGCAAGAGAAGAAACCCATTATTATCAAGTTTACTTCATACCTAAAAAAACAAGAGCTGCTTAAGAATTGTTACAAACTTAAAGAAATAAATAAAAATAGAGAGATAAAGATACAAATTTCAGAAGAACTATCCTATGATAAAAGAGAAACAAATAAAGTTCTTAGAAAGCACCTAAAAGAAGCAAAAAATCAGCAATTAAACGCTTATATAAAAGGAGGTAAATTATATATAAACGGAGAATCCTACACTGCACAACAAATAGAACATAAATCGGAAGAACAAAGAAGAGTAAATAGCAAGCAGACGTGTGTCTGTCGTTCTGAATAAGATCGAATTTTATTGTGGTTATAAGTGAAAATATTAAAGTGGTATTTGGTGATAATATAAATTAGCATACACAGGATCCGATTATCAAATAATTGTATGTGAGTACTTCATATTTTATCGCTTATTTTTAAACTTAAAGATGTAATCTAGTGCAGTATCCGCGACTAGACTTAAAAACTATCTGCAAAAAAGGAATGAAAAGTAAATAAGTATAAAAAAGATAAAAAAATAGGAAAAAACTCTGTGTATAAATACAATAGCCAGGACTGGACTCTACTAATATCTAATACATATTGGAATTAAATATTGTTATGGGTGAAAAGGATATTTCCAACAAAGATATTTTTGATTTGGTTAAAGGGGTGTTATTAAAAACAGATGAGTTGAAAGAGGAATTAAAACAAGAATTACACTCTGTAAAAGTAGGCATACTTCAAGAACTGGAAACTATTAAGTGTGAAAACAATGAATTAAAAAAAGAAAACGAAATTCTAAAGAACAAACTACATGACTGTGAAAGAAGATTGAAGAAATATAATTTTGTAGTTTATGGCGTTGAGGAACAGAATGAAATCAATGATATACAAAATTTATTAAATTTAATAAATGAAAATCTTGAAATTGAATGTGAGAATACAGATTTTAGGGATATTTATCGTATTGGAAAAAAAATGATGGGAAAATTAGACCCATTCATGTTGAAGTTGTAAATTATAAACTTAAGATTGAGATCTTGGCCAACAAAAAAAAAACTTAAAGGGTCAAATATATTTATAAATATCGACTACACGTCAGAGGATTACCAAAAACAAAAACATTTATATGCTCACTTACAAAAAGCTAGGAAAAATAATTATAAAGCATACATAAAAAATAACACACTCTTCGTTGATGAAGAACCATTTATTTATGGAGATTTAATAAATCAACCTCTCACCACTGATCCAGAAGATGGTATAGAAGCTGAAGCAGAAGAAATAGAAGTTGCGGATATTTCGGCCCATAAATTAGTTACTACAACAAAAGGGACAGTTCATGGCAAAATTGACAACGAGAGAAGCAGCAAAGTTGGTAACAACAGCAGCAGTAGCAAACAAACTGGAATAAAGATAAAGCCACAGATGGAAGATATTGTAAATCCTGCAAAAAGGTCTACTAGGCTAAAGTCCTCTACTAAGTATTTTAACTAATTCTTTATTTTATTTTTTATTTAAATTTTTGTATGTTTTTGTCACTGTCAACATTTAATTTAATTAAAGGAGAAGGCTGAAGGAGCCCCTTGTATCTTCTGTCTTAATATATTCCTTTCTAAGTTTTATATCAATGTATCAATTTTCTAATAATCTTAACCTAGTAAATAAATTAAGCTTGTAAATGTTAATAATTCATTATTTTGCTAGCTGTTTTTGCTTGCATCTGTGTATAAATGTTATAAGTGTTATAATTTTGTAAATTTCCCTTTCTTATTCTCTAAACATGACTAGCGGTAAATATTGTCTTAAAGTTTCGCATATAAATGTTAGGTCACTGGTTAGACACTTTAGGGAATTTAAAGAGCTGGTTTTTAATAAATTCGATATTATTTTCGTTTCTGAAACGTGGTTAAATCCTAATATAATGGACGAAAGCATCGCGTTAAATGGTTACCAAGTATTCAGACAAGATCGTGTAGACCGTAGAGGAGGTGGCGTTGCTATATACTTAAAACATTCGCTCAAGGTATCACCAATAACTCATTTGCAGCAAAAAGACAGTGAACAACTTTGGGTTTCGTTTGTCCATAATTACAAACAGCATGCCCTTGGTGCTCTTTATAAACCCCCGGACTTTCCCTCTAATATTTTTTTAAATGAACTAGAAGAATCCTTGACGTTTGTTTCGCCTAATTATGAGTACGTAATTTGTGCCGGTGACCTGAATTTGGATTGCTTGGATGTAAACGATAGTTCAGTACAGAGGTTTAATGATATACTCCAATGTTTTGAGCTTAAACAAATAATAAGTGAACCCACGCGATACAGTTCTACCAGTGCTAAAATTATCGATGTAATTTGCTGCGCTCAAAATCTCATAACCAATAATATTTCTGTATCAGCCTCTTCCACTACATTCTCGGATCACTGTCTGGTTTCGTGCTTAGTAGGTTCAGATCAAAATAAATCAGAACCATTTCTCTACACATACAGAGATTACAAGAATTTTGATTATGTTGGTTTCAACAACGAGCTGCCAAATACAAATTTTCATCAAATTTATTATCTTCTTGATATTAACGATAAAATCGAGTGTTTTAATGAATTATTGCTTACTTTATTCAAGCCCCTTGGTTAACCGACAACATTAAATTTATGATGTCTCTCAGAGATAAAGCTTTAAGGAAATTTAAGAAAAGTAAACTTCCTAAAGATGGAAGCTATTATATTGACCTAAAAAATCAAACAAATTATGCCATAAAACGCGAAAAAAAGGCATACCTAGAATTCAAATTGAGGAATGATAGGGGCAATTCAAGAAATGTATGGAAGCAACTTAATGAACTGGGTATTCATACGAAAAAAAATAACCATTGTCTTCCCGATCATTTAAACAACGTAGAAGATATTAATAATTTTTTTATAGATTCCTCTAAAAGCGATCTTGTAATTGATGATGATACCCTTAATTACTACTTAAATAATGCTTTGAACGATACTGCTCACTTTTCGTTTAAACCAACTGAAGATATCGAGATTTACAAAATCATCTCATCACTTAAATCCAAGGCCATAGGTGTAGATAATATTAGTTTAAGCATGTTGCTGTATGCTTGCCCCCACATTCTACAATACCTAACTCATATCTTCAATGTCGCTATAATTAATGGTGTCTTCCCCACCATTTGGAAACGGTCCCGGATTATTCCTCTTCCAAAAATTTCAAATCCTGTAGCTCTCAAAGATCTTCGTCCAATTAGCATTCTCTGTGTCCTTTCCAAGGTTTTCGAGAAAATCATTAACAAACAGATAAGGGAACACCTAGATGAATTTAATATTCTTCCCATGTCTCAATCAGGCTTTCGGACATGACACAGCTGCACTACAGCTCTACTTAAGGTAACTGACGATATTCTTGTCGCTGCTGATCAAATGAAATTAAGTGTACTCGTCCTCTTAGACTACTCTAAAGCATTCGATAGAATCAATCATGAGCTATTGTTAGCTATTCTCCATCATGTAGGTTTCACTGAAATTGCAGTAAACTTACTAAGTAATTATCTTTCTCATCGTTTTCAATCAGTCACCTTAAGAAAACAATCATCCGAATTTCGTCATGTAGAAAATGGTGTACCGCAAGGCTCCATACTTGGCCCTCTTTTGTTCACATTATATACATCCGGATTTCACAAACACATTCAACATGCCAACTCTCATTTTTACGCGGATGATACGCAAGTCTATCTCTCCTTTCCCGAAATCGATGTACAAGAGGCATGCTCCAAATTAAATTCTGATTTAGCTACTCTGGTATCAGTCTCGGAGAAATTCTGCCTCTCGATTAATCCAACTAAATCAAAAGTAATGCTATTTGGAAGATCTACGGCACGTAAAAGATGTGAAAATAATATCCATATTCGGGTAAATAATCAAGAATTGGTAATTACGGAGTGCGAGAAGAATTTAGGCTTACTCATGGACAACCGACTCAAATTTTCCAAACATACATCTTTGATTACGAAACGTGCATTTTGCAATCTAAAATTACTCCACGGTAGTAAGGACCTTCTTAACAGACAATGTAAAGTGCTCCTTTGTGACTCTCTGGTACTATCACATCTTAATTATGCTGATGTCGTCTATGGCCCTTGCCTCACCAAATCTGACTCCCAACGTCTACAATTAATCCAGAATTCATGTGTGCGTTTCGCATGTGGCCTAAGGCGACGAGATCATGTCTCAAAATATTTAAAGGATTTAGGATGGCTTGATACAAAAAAAAGGAGATTCTTGCATAGCTGCGTCCTTTTTCACAAAGTTATTACACTACAAAAACCCCCGTACCTTGTCGAAAAGTTCACTATCCGCTCTGACCTCCACAATATTAACACGCGTTGGAAAAATACACTAGCGATCCCTAAACATAGTACTACACTTTTTCAATCATCTTTTTCGTATAGTATAGCTAAATCATATAATCATATTCCTGAAGACTTAAAGAGACTACCTTTAAATTCCTTTAAAGCAAAATTAAAAGCATTACTTTTTGCAGATGTTATTAAACCGATTTAAGACCTTTTGTTTTAAATTGTTGCCCAGATACACTCCCCCTTTCTTTGTAAATACATCGAACTATATGTTTGATGTGTTCCTGTGTGTTCAAGGTGTTCAATGTATTCTCATTACTCAGTATTGCCCTAAATAGGCAGTTTTTAGTATTTTTATTTTTAGTGTATAAGCTGCTTACTTATAGGTACAGATTCACTTGTAAAACTTTATTCATTTAACTGTATGCATATTTTAACAATTTTTTTAAAGTGTCTTTTTAAATTATATGTCAATTTTTTTTAAAACTTAATGTCCCGTGCCCACCACGGACAAATTTAGTAATTAATCAGTAGTTTCACTTATCCTTAAATTATTTGCCCGTGGAGGGCACTTCATGGTTGAGTGGAAGAGCGTGGTCTTCCGGTCTCCGGCTTACTGCGAACTCTGCCATTTGATGGTTATTCTAGCTATAAGGAAATTATGTGTTTTAATCCTGTAGTTTGTTTATTTCCATCAATAAAAGCAATTATTATTATTATTATTATTATTATTATTAAGTAGATATAGAGGAGGCAATAAATAAAGAGAAGGAAAACAAAAATGAAAATAAGTTGCAACGTACAGTAGATACAAAAAAGGGAAACAAACTACCAACCACAACAAACGTCGCTACAACAGCAAAAAATAAAAGGGACGAAAAGGACGAAGAACAAGGAAACTCAACAAAAAAAGTCAAAGTGGGAACAAATGCATGTGATAATCCTAGCACAACCATCAGAAGTTATCGAGGATTCAGAACATAGCTGATAAGAAGCAAAAACCGGAAAGATCCACTTCAACAAGCGAAGATAAAGAATTAATGATTACTCCAGGTATATCTGACTTCCTAAGAAATATTAATAAATAGTTATTTTTGAAACATTGCTAGCCGTGTCTATTTTGTGTTACATACTTACGATTGTGTGCTATTTTATTTTATTTATATGATTATTAATATACTTGTCCATATTCTTTTATAAACAATTCATGTAGAAAATAGTGATGTCTGTATATTTATTATGAAAGTATTAATTTAATTATAATTATAATTCACATTCCTACATAATTAATACATACATATACCTAGTCATTTAAGATACATAGTCTTAGTTGATGTGATTCCAAGATGGATCCATATATTAGAGACCTAAAACACACACCAATTGAAACTAACTTAATTAATAATAATAACGAGTATAAAAAGCTCACAGTAAACAGCAATGAATTTTTTAAAATCATTCATAATAATGTACGAAGTATTTCTAAAAATAGTGATAATTTGGATATTTTTTTGTCCCAATTTGAACATGAGTTTGATGTGATAGTACTCCACAACTTATTCTATTTCTATTACAAAAACCTAATTATGATATATTATATAACGAGGGAAACATCAATCAAAACGATGGCGTCTTGGTCTATATTAAGAATAATTTAGTTTATAATAGTAATATAATAAAATTTGGCAATATTAACGTAATTAATTTAAATATCTCAATCAATAATACAAAAGTAAATATTTTAGCCTTTTATCGACCACATTCAACAAGCCCCGACCTTTTCAATGAAGATTTAAAAACATATTTGGATACTAATAAGGGAAACTTGCAGGATATTAACATATTAATAGGAGATATAAACATAAACATTCATAAACAAATAAATTATGTAGAGGAATACTTGAATATATTAAGTGAGGAGGGATATATTTCTTACATAAATAAAAATACACGGGAGGAAGGTAATTCTAGTTCCTGTATAGACCACGTATTCATAAAAAGTAAAAAAACAATTGATAAGTTCATACCAATAATATACCAGCAAAAAATTACTGACCACTATCCAATAATATTACTCATAGACTTGGGCGTACATAAAACGGAGTTAAAAAATATACCAAAATGTAAATTGTACATCGACTACAAAAAACTAAAACAATCTCTATTAAATGAACATTGGCGTGAAATTTACTTCGAAGAAAACGTTAATTTGGCTACCGACACGTTCATAAATAAATTAAAATTTCATATAGATCAATGTAAGAGAATCGTAAAAATAAGAAAATCTGAAGTTAAAAGAAGTCCATGGATTACTAAAGGTATAATGAAATCCATAGAAATTAAAAACAACTTGTACACAAAGCTTAAAAAAAATCCAAATAGCATCAATTTACAGAATGAATACATAAGATACCGCAATAAATTAAATCTCATTATCAAAAATACCAAAGTTAATTACTACAAATCTCAAATAAACAAAAAAAATGAATTCTTCTAAAAATCTATGGCAATGCATTAAAAACATTTGTAATGAAAACACAAAGCAGAATATTATAAATAAAATAAAAGTAAATGATGAAAACTTAACATCTGACCCTCTAAAAATAGCTAATACATTCATTGACCACTATAGCACAGTAGGCAGAAGACTAGCAGACCAAATTAAAAAAGTACAAAATGCCCCAAATATTCTTAAAAATAATATAAATTCATTATATCTAGCTCCCACCAATTTACATGAAATCAAAGAAACTATTATGGAACTAAAAACAGGGAAAGCCCCAGGGCACGACGGGATAACGACGGAGATTCTAAGAGAAATTAAGGATATCATAGCAGATCCACTGGCTCACCTAATAAATTTAAGTATAAATAAAGGTATATACCCTAAAGCTTTTAAAGTAGGAATTATTAAGCCATTGTATAAAAGTGGATGTAAAACAGAAGTTATAAACTATAGACCAATATCCTTAATATCCTCACTCGCAAAAGTCTATGAAAAAATCATCAAAAAAAGAATTGACGGCTTCCTAAAAAAATACAATGTACTGTCTGAAAGGCAATTCGGGTTTCAAAGCAACATTTCAACAGAGGATGCTATAGGCTGTCTTGCTAATGATATTTACCAATCTTTGGATAACAACGAACCGATATTATGTATCTTTATCGACTTGGCGAAAGCCTTCGATACAGTTAGTCATAAACTGTTACTTAATAAGCTAACAAATATTGGTTTTAGAGGTAACGTATATAAACTGATCGAAAGTTACTTATCTGATAGAGAACAATATGTCAAAATTGATGATATTATAAGTGAACAGAGAACAATAGAATAAGGTGTTCCACAGGGTACTGTGCTTGGTCCGGTACTATTTAACATTTATATAAACGACCTTCTTGAATTACCAAGTGAGGGGAAGATACTTAGCTTTGCCGACGATACCGTTATAATATATAAAAATAAAAATTGGAAAGCAGTAAAGAATAAACCTCAAAGAGACTTCAAAGTTATAAAACAATGGTTTGATTTTAACATGTTAACGATAAACTATGGGAAAACTAAGTATCTCCCTTTCACATCATACCAAAACAACTTACCTAATTTCGGTCCTCTTAAAATACAGACTTGCCAAAATGACATTTTGTTCATCGCAGAAGCTGAATTTGTTAAATATTTAGGCATAACCGTAGACAGGCATCTCCGGTGGGACCTTCAAGTAAATGATGTGGTTAAAAAATTAAGGAAATTATTTTACAAATTCAAATACCTTAAGCAATTCTTGGACTTATCTCAACTGAATATATTGTATTACTCCTTGATCCAGTCGCAGCTTACGTATGGTTGGGGCGGGGTAAACAACAACTACCTAAAAAATTTAGAAATAATTCAAAAGTGGTTTCTTAAAATCATATATAACAAAAATATCACTTACCCAACCAATGAGCTGTACAACTTATCTAAAAAAATGGACCCTAGACAGCTATTTTGTCAAAAAATTCTATTAAATATGTTTAAGAATAAACATAAAATAAAATATAGTGAACATACCTACAGCACCCGTAATAAGTTAACAGCTAAAACCAAAGTTACTAAAACGATTGGGCAAAGAAATTATAGTTATATTGGTCTAAAGATTTACGATTTACTTACACCCGAAATAAAAAACATAACATCTTTAAAAAAATTTAAAAATGAAATTAAGTTGTGGATCCACAGGACTCCTAGACTACTGTTGCATCAAATTATCGATTCAAAAAATCTGTATCACTATTAAGTTTACTTACCTACTCATGTCCTCTTGGAAATAAATTGGGTTATATGTGTGTACTAAATATATTGTGATTGTAATTTATATATTTTATATTTATGTTATTTTAATGATTTTTAATAAGTTTATGTGTGTCAATCAAATTGTGTGTATATTATACAGGGTGTTTCATGAGGAACTGTACATAGTCCAATGGTAGATAGGGCCCATCAAGGTTAGTAACAAACCACTATTTAAAATCATTTTAGCCAAATATTTAGGGTTGTACGGGTGATTTATGAATTTTTACCAAAATTTGCTTTCGTTGCCTTTTAGAAACTAATTGTCCGATTCAATTTATTTTCGGTACACTTTAAGTACTATCAAATACCAACAGTACGCCATAATTACAAAACCAAAATTCCAGGTCCGTATTCGGAAAAATTTCATTTTATCTGTGCCCCCTAAAAAGTTCACCCTGTATATGTTTCTTTTAAATCTTATTACTAAAGTTTGAAAGTACATAAACTACCAACAAAAGTGGAATACTTCGTTTTCTTGTCACACTTACAACAGATACAAAATAAACACATTAAATTTAAACATTATCTTGTTAACATTCAAACTTTCAGTAATTCAATGCTAGTTGTCAAAGTTCCTATCAGTTTAAGTTTCTAAGTAATTATAACTATTATTAGTTAAAAATAGTATGAAATAGTAACAGTTAGTCGTAATCAACAAGACTCCAGGACCTCATTAGGAAAAATCATCATCTCGTCGATTTCTCCTAAAATTTTCTCCCTGTATATCTTATTCTTAACTTTACTTGCTATAATTTAAAAGTAGCGTAGTGTGATCCACACTTTTCAATAATAATTATGAACGTCCAACTACCGACACATAAGTTGTGTAGTAATTAAAGGGTAATCTAGTACATTCTGTTCTAATTTGTAATGTAGAATATTTTCATGTTCAGTTCTAGTTTTAAGAAATGAACCTATTTTATTTAGTGTGCAGCTAAAGACATTTGTGCAGGATTTCTGCGAAAGTTGTCAATTTTTTCTACAGTAGGAAGATAATAAACTTTTTATCTAATGACACTGTTAACAAAAGGAGTAGTCGGCTTTGGCAATAGTTTGACAGGTAAAATTGTTGATGAGGTATAACTTTTGTTTCTACGTTCCTAATGCCATTAGTCCAACTTGATAGCAGCAATTAATAGACCGAATTGAACAGTATTGTAACGTAATGAGAAACTACCCAGACGTTATACGAAATTCTGTGGGACATTTAGTAGTTAGACCTCGAGATAGACAAATAAAATGCCGTGAAGAGGGGGTTTACATTTGGAAAATAAGTTATAGATTTTTACTTTTTATTATGTTAATATGTATTATTTTGTTTTGTTATGTTGTTTTGTATTCATGTTGCGTTTTTTATTTTGCTTGTTCTGTTCTGTTACTATTAAATTGTTTTAAAATTCAATGAGTATTATTTACAGACAGAATAGCTGCTCTAACTGAAACCAATTTATTAAAAATGTCAATTTTATCGAGATAAATTTTGTTGGTTTAAAACCTTTTGAAAGTGTAATAAGAAAACGGATCACACTACACTACTTGTTGATACTTTATGTACTTTTAAATTATAGCAAGTAAAGTTAAGAATAGGATATACAGGGTGAAAATTTTAGGAGGAATCGACGAGATGATGATTTTTCCAAATACGGTCCTGGAGTCTTGTTGATTACGACTAACTGTTGGTATTTCATACTATTTTTAACTAATAGTAGTTATAATTACTTAGAAACTTAAACTGATAGGAACTTTGACAACTAGCATTGAATTACTGAACTTTAACAAGATAATGTTTAAATTTAATGTTTTTATTTTGTATCTGTTGTAAGTGTGACAAGAAAACGAAGTACTCCACTTTTGTTAGTAGTTTATGTACTTTCAAACTACAGTAATAAGATTTAAAAAAAATATATACAGGGTGAACTTTTTAGGGGGCACAGATAAAATGAAATTTTTTCTAATACGGACCTGGAATTTTGGTTTTGTAATTATGGCGAACTGTTGGTATTTGGATAGTACTTAATGTGTACCGAAAATAAATTGAATCGGACAATTACTTTCTAAAAGGCAACGAAAGCAAATTCTGGTAAAAATTCATAAAACACTAAATACTTGGCGAAAATGTTTTTAAATAGTGGTTTGTTACTAACCTTGATGGGCCCTATCTACCATTGGACTATGTACAGTTCCTCATGAAACACCCTGTATATGTATCTTAAGAAATGTTGTATATTATGATGTAAAAGTTAATGTACTACTATTGTATTGTAATACTAGTGTGATGATTTTATTAACTTAGAGGCTTCGAATTTCTGTGATACTATATTGATATTGTATTATTTACCTACTTACCTATTTTGTAATCCGAGGTATAATCAGTAATCACCAAACATTACCCACATACAAGTACCTAGTACTTTCGTGGGTTGCACTTTGTTTATTGTTCCGTATTTATTATTATTAACTATGTAATTATAAATTTGTATATTTGGGAAAATAAACTTATATTATTATTATATTATTATACATAGAAGCACTGGGTTTATCGACAGAGCTGACCTTCGCATTTTTAAGGTCAGCGGGGCTGAAGTCGGAGACCGAGGGATACATTGTGGCCTGCCAAGATGGTGTTATTAACACATTGGTCTATCGCAGTCGCGTGATGGGTGTAGAGGTATGTACCTGATATCGACTGCAGGACCTGCCGTCAGGCGCCGGAGTCACTCATGCATTTATTATCTGCATGCCCGATTTATGCGACTTCGGTCTACATCCACCGACATAACGCGGCTTTACGAGTGCTATACTACCATCTACGGCACTCGTACCAGATAGACCAAACACCAGTGCTGCCTTACGTCCCCGGAGATATTGAGTCCGTCGTCGAGAACGAGATATGCCGGATTCACAGGAACTACTAATATGACTGATGGTCGAGATGGTAGCGTACCTGCCTCTCACCCAAAAGTACCGGGTTCGAATCCCGGTCGTGGCAATGGAAAATACTGTGAGAGGGATTTTTCCATTATACACGGATATTGGATGTGTGTCCCTTGTCTTTAAATGTGTAGCCCCCTCCCGCACAAGGCTCTTCTAGAGCCTTCTGGGATAAAGGGGGTCGGTCGTAATTACATGTGGTGTATTGTTACTCGTTCCCGACCGTCAGGCGAATTCACGCCAATAAGCCTGACATAGTCCTCCTCGACCATCAGACCAAGGTGATGTCCTATGTCATCGAGTTCTCAGCACCTGCTGAGACAAACATCGCCTTGAAGGAGGAGGAAAAACGGACTAAATACAGAGATCTCCGGTACGAGCTCCAAGTGCTATACCCAGGCTACTCTGTCAAGATGGTCGTCCTGATAATCGGTGTACTCGGAGGTATGAAGCCCACGCTGCTCTCCGCATTGAAGACCATGCCTGCCTGCCAAACATCGGCAGAATGGTTGGCTGGTCAAATGCAGAAAGCGGGCATCCTGGGATCCCTTCGACTACTTAGGGCACACGAGTCTGGAATCTACAGTGACTAACCCTGCGGGATGTGGGGAGTTGCTGTAGATTATACGCTGGCGCTCTCTCTGTGTTGTGTCGGAGGCCACAGGGAGACTGTCCAGCATTAGGTTCCGGAAACCGATAAAAATAATAATAATAATAATAATAATAATCTGAGAGACCAAGTATCCTTCCTGCGCAGAACAGGCTACGTGAGGGCACCTGTCCCCGTCAGCGTGAGGAAGTACCAGCCGCACTTCCACCGCGGCAAATTCCAGCTGACGAGGAACTTCCGCTTGAGTACACCGACGCCGAGGGTTAACCTTAACACCAGGGTTAACTCAAAGCCACAGGACCTGGCACGAATGGACATATGGCAAATCAACAGTACAGTGTACTTTGCTGCTCAGCAGCTCGTTCCACAACAGCGCCTGGCAAGCGCAGTTGATAGGGTCGAGAAAGCTAAGCGGCGCGTACAGAAGTTCGAAGCTAAAATTCGATCAGCAAGGCAACACGCTTCTCGAATCCAGAGTGTGGTGGATTATATAGTCGCAGGTAGACCTGTAATGATGCAATGTAATTAAATAAATTATCTAGGTTAAGTTTTTGCTATGTAGTAATTATTATATTTTGTAACATAATTGGCATTTTTGTTTATTCCGCAAATAATTGCAAGTTGACCGAAATGAAAATATATTGAATTTGATTTCGGCTGATGAACTCGAATAAAGAGTGTTCAAGTGATAAGACGTGTTTTATTTAAAAGTAACAAGTTATCACATGGCGATCCTACCAGTCCTGGATGGATAAATAATTTCATTATTTGACTACGTGATATAAAAATGTTTACATTTGTAGCAAGTCATATCTGCTGAAATTACATTAGGTAAAACAGCCTAAATTTACAATAAAATTTACATTTATAGTAAGGAACAAACATTGAGTGTACACAGATTACAAATATGCTATATAGTAACATAATAAGGTATAAAAATAAAAACAAAAAGAAGGGTACATAAGTATAAAAATAACAAACATTAAAAAACAACAATGCTGTGAGTATTTTTCATGATATAAGAAAATAATATATTATCAGGGTATTCTAGTTTTCCATAGGACAATTCATATATTCATCTACAGAGTAGAAACAGTATTTTAACAGGTGGTTTTTTATTTTTATTTTAAATCTATTATAGTCCAGCTGTCTTATATTTTCGGGTATTATATTGTACAGTTTTAGATCTAGTGAGTTTCTAACAGATTTGGTGAGACGATATCTAGGTGCTTTTAATAAATTAGATGACCTAGTCTCATAACTGTGACATTCTGAATATGTCGAAAAGATATTATTTTTTTTTTTATGAATTTCTAGTAGTGAATAATAAATATATAGACTTGGAAAAGGCATTATATAATATTTAAGAAACAACGGTTTGCAATGATCCTGATAATTAGCACCTGCAATTGTTCTGACCGATAGCTTTTGCAAAATAAAAATTTTATGAGCATAGGTGGATTTACCCCAGAGTATTATACCGTAAGTAATATGTGATTGAATTAATGCATGATACGCAGATAACAATGTCTGAACATTTATGTATTTTTTTAATTGACGCAGGAGGAAAATATAACTGGAAATTTTACTGCTTATATTGCCTTATATGTTCAATATGAGCATCCCATTTAAGATTATCATCTATGACAATTCCAAGTAATTTGACAGAATCACCTTTAACAGTCGCGTTGTTGGTCGAAAAAATTTGTTTTTGAGTTTTATCTCTATTTAGCTTTAACATCTTATTATTATACCAATGTTCGGCAGAATTTTGAGTTTCATTTACAGATGTCTGTAGAGCTATTAAATTACTACTTTTGTTGATTAGAGTTGCATCATCTGCATACAGAACAGTTTTGTTTGGAAAGAGATAGAAGAAAAGATCGTTGATAAAAATAATGAATAGGAGGCGGCCCAACACCGAGCCTTGGGGTACTCCGTGTTTCATTGACCTGAATTCAGACATTTTATTCTCACTTTTGACACACTGTGTATGATTAAAAAGATAAGATTCCAATAAACTTAATGCTGGCTAACATCGTAGTGCCTAAGTTTTTTTATCAAAAGCTTGTGAGAGACACAGTCAAAGGCCTTGCTGAGGTCTACTAGTGTAATCGCTGTGTATTTACCCTCCTCAAAACCCTCGACAATTTCACCTACAACTTGGCAGACTGCATCTACTGTGGAACAGTAGCCAAATTGGCACTTGTGAATGAGGGAATAATTTTCGAAATATTTTGTTAAACGATGTTTTAAAATTATTTCAATTATCTTACCGAACACTGCTATAATTGATATAGGGCGATAATTATCAGGACTATTGGGATCCCCTTTTTTGAAAACAGGCACAATTCTAGCTACCTTAAATACATCTGGAAAAGAGCCTTCACTGAAACATAAGTTAATTAAGTGTGTTAGAGGACTAATAATTATATCTATTGTATTTTTTATGATTTTACTGTTTAATTCGTAAATATCTAAACTACTTGTGTTTTTCAAGCTATTGACTGCATCCATAACGTCACAAATAGTAACAGGTTCAAGAAAAAATGTAATATGGGGCGATGGTGTATGGTTTAAAAAGTTTAAAGCATCGTCATTACTTAGGGGTAATTCTCTAATAACATTATCAGCAACTGTGGCAAAAAAATCGACAAACTCATTAGGATGTATATTACTTTCCCTGTTATTATTTTTCTTAGAATTTGATTTGTTTTCATTATTAATAATCCTCCACCCGTCTCTAGATTTATTATCAGACTCTTTCATAAATCGATCAAACGCCGATTTTTTACTGCTCGATATTGCATCTCGGTATTCTTTTCGATAAGAAATAAATGCCGCTTTATCAATAGGATCTTGTGTTGTATTGTAAACTTGCTTAATGGCGTAAAGTGTATCTCTCATATTACGTAAGCTGTCATTGAACCAATGTATCGTTTTTTTCCCAGGGAAACCTTTTTTTAACGGAAAATGCTTAAGCACAAGAGATTTATAAGTGTTTACTAAAAACTCAGATAAAAATGTTATATTATAGTTTATATCAAATCGCCTTTATTTACCACCATACATACATAATGTTTACAATTTTATATAAGACACCTAGGCCTAGGGCAGCCTGTATTGTGTCAGTGCTAATTTAAATTTATCATGGTTGAGATAGTGTGTAATAAATTTAGCTATATAGGATTTAATTTTTATATTAAACAAATTTGTATGAATATCATATAGAACAAATCAAGTACAATCTTTAGATATTTTTTTCCAATTTTTAGCGTTATAATGATATATTAATACAGAAGTATTTTCAAATTTTCATAATCTTCTACGATATATTTTCTCAGTTTTCGCTTAAATTTCAAATGATTTTTTATTTCTTTAATTTCTGTTTGAATTACATTATATATTTTTATACCTACATATTCAATAGATCTCTGTGTGACGGTTTTGTTTCTCTTTGGTAGTTTAATTATATTTTGAGTTTTTGTGCGCGTAGTATAATCATGAAAGATGTTTTTTATTGCATGATTCTTATGTGCGTAAATAATAATATTCAGAATAGCTAAGCTTTGTAAGTTTAGGATGTTGTATTGCGTATATAATAAATTGGTTGGACTATCAATGTCTTTTTGGAATATCGTTTTTAATATATAGTTTTGAGTAACTTGGAGAGGTTTCAGTGTAGTGCTGTATGCTAATCCCCAGCTTGTGATACCGTATCGAAGAATTGACTCTATCAAATTCGTATAAACAATTTTCAGATTTTGCTTATTTAATATGTTTCTTAAGGTGTAGAATTTGTATATTACTTTTTTTAATTTTTTGTTAAGATAATCAATATGGCATTGCCATTACAAGTGCTGATCTATCATTACCCCAAGATATTTAATATTTTCAGTACTATTAATTTTTATGCCACAGTTTTTTACTTGTATATCTTGCATGTGTCTTGGCATACCAACACTTGTAGGGGAAAATGCCATATATTTTGTTTTATTTAAATTTAAAGATAATAAATTGTGATCTAACCAAAGTTTTACAGAGTCTATACTTTTATTAGCTTGCTGGTAAACTTCATCCCAATTATTTCCTGAGCTTATTAAGACTGTGTCATCGGCAAATGATATGATATGAAAATTATTATTTTGTTCTAACAAGTTATTTAAATAAATTAAAAATAATATTGGGCCCAGGACCGTCCCTTGAGGGACGCCTGTGTTTATTGTTTTTAAGCTACTGGATTCATTCCCTATTTTAACTACTTGTGTTCTATTATGCAAGTAATTTTTAAACAATTCTAATTGATTTCCTCTAATTCCAGTACGTTCTAATTTTTCAATTAATATTTTGTGAGATACGGTATCAAAGGCTTTTTTTAGATCCAAAAATATTGCTATGGTTTTTTTATTTTCATTAAAATTTTTTAATATAGTTGTTGTTAAGTCTTGTATAGCTTTGTCAGTATTTAAATTTTCCCTAAAGCCATATTGACTTTTTGAGAGAAGGTTCTGCTTTTCTAGGAAGTCTACAACTCGTGTTTTTAGGCATTGTTCAAATATTTTAGCTATGTGATTTAATAACGATATAGGTCTATAATTTTCCATTTTATACTTATTTCCTTGTTTAAAAATGGGTATTACTACACTTTCTTTAAATTGTCCTGGTACTATAGACTTTTCAAATATTTTGTTTATAATGTATGCTAAGGGTTTGGTAATAAATTGACTTATTGTTTTTAAGGTTTGCACACTTAAACCATCTTTACCAGCCGCGGCACCATTTTTCATGAGTTTAATTTTATTTTTTATGTCTATTTCTGTTACTGGACTTAGATAAAAAGTATTCATATTTTGTGTAGTTTGTTCTTTATAATGATTGGTTTTTTGTATATCTCTAGCAAGTTTTTCACCTATTTCAATAAAGTAGCTGTTGTATTTTTCAGCCATGTTTTTACTATTAGTGATTTTTCCCCTTCCTCTGTAATTAAATAATTTATGCTGCTTGAGTTATTATTTTTGATATTTACTGCTTCGTTTAATGTTTCCCAAATTTTTTTATAATTATTACCAGCTTTTATAATTTTATTTTTATAATAATTATTTTTTGTTATTCTTATTAGTGTGTTTAATTTATTTCTATAAAATTTGAATTGTAGCATGTCTGTGTCCAATTTTGTACTAAGCCATTTTTTTTTTAGTTTATCCCTTTGCTTAATTGAATTAATCAATCCCAAAGTCATCCAAGGTTTCAATTTTCTATTTTTATTATTTATTTTTATATTTGTTGTTGACTGGCTTATATATTTATTTAGTATATTCATAAAGTTATTTGTAATTTGTTGTACTCCTAAATCTGGTTTGTTAATAACCTCATTCCAGTTTTCTTCCTTTAAATCTGCAATGAGCCTGCCATAGTCAATTTTTTTTTAAATTAATTCATTCTCATTTTTATAATTATCCTTATTATTTTCAGGGATTTGTATATTTAGAAAAATCGAGTAATGATCAGTTATAGCATTTTGTAGTATTAGTGATTTAAATAGTATATTTTTTTCTAAGTTATTACTTTTGTTATTTACGAAAATGTGATCCAAACAGGTTGCCGACGTTCCTACATCTCTAGTTACTTTATTGATATAAGAAACAAACCCATAACTTTGCATTGTATTAGTATATTCTAGTGTGCTGTTCTCATTGCATAATAAATTAATATTTATGTCTCCAAGCAATATATTAATATACGCCTCACCGTTATTTTTTAAATAATTTTCTAATTCACTTATAAATAATTCAATATTTATTATAGTACCAAACAAGTTTAAAGTAACCTTAGTAATAGTGACCTGACTAAGTAGAATATCATTTACTTCATATTGAATGTCACTTTTTATATAGATAATTAATCCATCATTTTGATTAAAACTAGCCTTATTATAATAAATGTCATATCCTTTTATGCTATAATCACTAACATCTTCTACCCTCCAAGTCTCAGACAAAACTATTATTCCAACATTACAAGTTCTTAAGTGTTCCATATAAACAACCAATTCATCGAAATTTTTTTTATACTACGTATGTTCATATGCATTATATTAAGACTGTCTAAATTGCTTAAACATTTTTCTTGCAATTGTTGTATATCGTGACAAACTACGGCTTCAATATTATTATAATCATTTATCTCTTGTAGAATTAAGTCAATATTATTATTCATATGTCATATATAGAGAATTAAGCAATAAAACAGAAATTTTGTACTCACCACTATCTCACCACTGTTTCGTATTTTGGCAGCTGAGCACATATACCGGCCGTGTAGGCCCACGTAATTAACAATAAAATAAATAATAATGTTTGGTTAATAAGTAAATATTACAAAAACTAATTTTCCGAGAGAAAATACAAAATATATGTACTATAAAAAATAATAACAATAATAATAATAATAAAGTACAATGTATGTATTTAACTAACAAAAATTACAATTTTTAATATAATATAATAATAAGAAAAAGGAACAGAATAATCGGACTGATTATTTCCTTGAAAAACAAAAAATAGTAAGTGAACTGTTCTCCCAGCTGTCTTACACCGCCAAATTCCCAATAAAGATAAACATCTCCTGGCACCATTATTATTTATGTATTATTTGTTGTAAGTCTTTTTTGTTATTTATGTAAATCTTCCGGTTATTTACGTTAGCAAAAATAGTTCCATCTTTGGTCCAGACATTGTTTTTGCCTAGTATTTCAACTGCTTCCTTTAATAGATTATGTTTCTCCTTGACCATATCATCAGCTATGATTATGCCTGATCCTTTTAATAATTTTCTATTCTTTATCACTCTGCATTTTGCCTTATAGTTTATGAACCTCACCATATCTATTCTTATTCTCCGTAGGCTTTCCTATTCTGTATGAGTAGTCTATGTTATCAGACAAGTAATCTGTCATATTTAGTTTATCTGCAAATAGATTTAATACTTTTTCTTCCGTATTTTCTTTTTTTTCCTCTTTTAAACCGTATATTCTAACATTTATATTCCTTGAGAATTGTTCAACTTCCTGTATTTTATTTAACAATATATTATTTTGATTTGTCAGGTATGTTATTTGTTCTTCATGATCGGTTAAGTTTTTTTGAATGCCTTTAACGTTTACTTTTTGTAGCACTTTATCTACTAACTTTGATAGCATGTCTTCGTTTAGCAATTCTGCGATCGTTGTTTTAACAATTGTAATAATATCTTGCGTTTGTGATTGTGTAAACGGCATTTTAATTCTTGGCACCACTCACACTGATTTAACTAGAGTACTTGATATCACTTTTTACTAGGATATGCCTTTTTATCACATTTACTTATATTTTATTACTGGAAAACTTGGTGTGCGTGTCTCTACTCAACGCTCGCCAACATCGAACTGAGAAAATATCCGAGAAAATATCCCAGTTTATGTTAGTTAAAGATGTTCGTAATTTTTTGATACCTTGCTAAGTTATATTTCTTCTCCAGATGGTCCTTGTGGTAGGTTGAATATCGCCTTTTATTGTTATATATTGCCCATAGTGATCTGATAAACTTGGGTCTACAATTCCTGTTTTAAAACAGTTACTGTCAATGTTTGTTAAGATATTGTCTATACAACCTGTTGCCCTAGTAAAATCTGAGATAGTTATACTAAGTCCAAAGGATGTAATTAGACAATCAAAGTCCGCTAAGTGTGCTGAGTTGCCCTCAAAATGTATATTAAAATCGCCTAGTATTATAATATTTTTGCATTTGTTAGATAGGTTTTATAAGCATCTCTTCAAATTTTATTAAAAATACATTAAAATCTGCCAGACAAGATCTATAAACTGTTATGATTATGGCTTTGAAGTCTATGAGTTCTATGCCACAAAACTCAGCGTTAAATTCGCTACAGTATTGAGCTAGATTAAGAGGTTTATATTTTATATTATTTTTAACAAATGTGGCTACCCCACCTCTTTTGTTAGAGTTTCTGCAAAAATAATTGCCCAAGGTGTATGAATTTAAATTAATAAGATTTACATTACTTTCGTAAAGGAAATGCTCGGAGATACATATTACTGAAAATTTTTTATTTTCAATAAATAACGATAACTCGTCTATTTTATTTGTAATACCTTGTATGTTTAGATGAAAAATACTCACAGTGTCAAGTTGACAATCATCCAGATATATTTTTTCTTCTAGTTCTCCGCTTGTACCAAGGCTACATCTTGAAAATTTGATTTTTTTGGGAAGGTAAACCGTCGTACTGCAGCACCCGCAGGCCATAGGTCGGGATTGTATACTTCCTTATAGCGTTCTATGGGAAAAGCTATTTTAAAAGACGAGCTCGTCTCTGTTTTATTCCATTCTTCACAATGAAAACATATTGTTGGTGCCGTTTTACTGAGGACCTTCGATAGGTCATCGCAGGTTACTTCTGGACCACATCTATATACATGGAGGTAACCCATTTTTGGCACCGTCTTTACTGCCGTTATGGTATTTTTTCCGCTGCCTATAATAGGTTTAAAGCGATTTCTAGTAGTTTTGTTTGTTATTGTTTTTTGTTGGGCATTCCCTTTTATCGATTGTTTGGGGATTCCATTGTTCGTGTTCGTTTTTGTCGGATTAGTTTTTAAAGCATTAGAGTAAAGTTTTTGTTGTGTAATAAATTTATATAATGGGTAGTAGCCAAACATAAGAAGTTATTGTGGCTGGTAATAGTGGCGGACAAACAACCAATTCCATCCCCCTAGGAGCCTTTTCAGTGAAAAATATCATTGAAATTTTGGTAATCATTTTGGCTGTAGTGGTTATAATATGGGAGATGTAAACATAAGTTAGACAAGAAGATTCGCGCAGAAATTAGAGAATTAGAGATTGCATAGGAAGCAATTCTATTTTTTTTTAGGAATAAAAATTGAATAAAACCAGGAGATGCTGATGGCAGAATCTTGCAAAAGGATTTAGTGGAAGAATTAATAGTTTTTCAACGTAATTTAAATAAGGACAGTTTTGTGAGGCGAAAAGACACTAAAGTAACAAACCGTAAGTTTAAGAAATTAGATAAGTTCAAGGCTAGTTATGAAAGTTTGAAAGATTTGTATAATAAATCAGATGTAGATATTAAGTTTAGGGATGAAATTAAGGGTTATGCGATTACAATTAGTAAGCATTTAGGTGGTGTTGAGTCTATTTTAAATGTGAGGTTACAGTTACCGTGCGCTGAACAACCTGAAATCGGTGAAGAATTATTACAAAGTTCTTTAGACTCCGATTCATCAGTTTCAGAGGGTTCAGATATCGAAGAAAAAATGTCGGAAAATTCGAATTAAAAACGGCGGCTAGTTTACTGCCAGTTATGGACGGTAGCGAGATTGTAACCAAGCAACTAATAGATGCGATCGAGCTATACGATTCTATGTTAGATGCTGCTGGTAGAAGCTTATTGACAAACTATATTTTAAAGAAAAGTTTAACGGAAAATGCAAAAATTAGGCTTAAAATAGCTTATCCTTCAAATGCCGAATTAATTATCGATCTAAAAAATCACAAGAAAATCTTTATCATGTTTATCGACTCAGTTAAATAATGCTTAGCAGGGTGGTAAATCTATTGAGCAATTTGGCAAAACAATTGAAGAGTTATTGACGGATCTTACTATTGCTCAGAGCAAGGGCGATATAAATGCTGAAAAAATTTTGGGAAAAGTTAAAAAAAAATTGCTTTTAATACTTTCGCAAATGGATTGCGTAATAGTGATTTAAGAACCGTTGTTAAAGCACGCAATTATTGAAGATTAGCTGATGAGATTCAAGGTGCTAAGGATGAGGACCTTCCGAATACAAATAACGGTCAGGTATTTCATACGCGCGAAAATAAAAATTTTAGGCATGGTTTCACAAATTATAACAAATTGTATAACAGATTCTCAAGAGGTAACAATAATTCTTCAAACAATCATTCATATTATAATCCTTCAAATAGCCAGAATAGATACGTAAATTATAATTCTAATTATAGAAGTCATAATAATAGAGGCACTTTCAACAATTACAATTCTAATTATAGAAGTCATAATAATAGAGGTACTTTTAACAGTCGTGCTAGGGGTAACAATTTTGGGAATAATACGCGAAGAGCATGTTACATGTCAAATTCAAACGCACACTCAGCTGATAATGCAAGTAGTGATTTACGCGAAAACGCTTCAGGTACCCCATCTGATGATGCATGATGCAGTTTTTCGAGCCCCAACGAGTAATTAATACGTTTAAAGTTTTTACAGTAAATGGCTTAAATTTTGTTGAATTTTTTATGAAAACACTGTTTTAAAATTTTTATTAGATACAGGTGCAACAGTTAGCATAATTTCTAGCAAATATCTAAATAAAGATGAAATAATTGACTCATCAAAGAAAATTAATGTAAGTGGTATTTGTGGATCAACAGTTTGAAATGGTTCAGTTTCTATTTCATTACATGTAAACAATAAACAGGTCTGTCATCAGTTTTTGCTAATGGATGACCTTGACAATAATATGCATGGTATATTAGACTCAGATTTCTTTTGTGAATATTATGAACAATTTTTATTTTCTTTCTGGGTTAATAATGAAATTATTAAAGATATCAAGGCTAAAGAACGGAATAGGAGATTATTTAAAAAATCTAACCTAGAGCAATGTCGTGTCGATTATAATATTCTTAGGGCTAAAATCAAAAGAGACATAAAAATTGCATACAATAATTATATAACTTCAGTTGAGAACAACATACAGCAAGATGTTAAAGAGTTTTGGAACTTCATAAATAACAAAAAAAGAAATTATACTGGATTACCATCTCAAATGATATTCAATGACGATGTTATCAAGGGGGGTGCTTCCATTGCTCAAGGTTTTGCGAATCATTTCAAATCTGTTTATCAATTGCCTCAAAATAGTACCATTAATAATCAAAATGTTTACCCGAACAATTTCGATAATTTCAACATTCAAAGAATTTCCGAACTTGATGTTGGTAAAGCCATTGATAAACTTAGACCCAAGAAAAGCATGGGCCCGGATAATATACCAAGTTATATTATTAAAGGGTGTAAGGAAATCTTAGTTAAGCCACTTGCATTAATATTTAATTTAGCATTAAAAACTAAAACTTTCCCAGACATATTAAAAATTTCTCGTATAACACCTGTGTATAAAAATGGGGATCGTGATAATATATCTAACTATCGACCTATAGCTATTCTCTCAAATATTTCCAAGGTGTTTGAACTCATAATATTTGACTTTGCATATTCTCATGTAGAGAATAAACTTTCAACTTATCAGTACGGATTTAGAAAAAAGCGTTCAACCTGTGGAAATTTAATCGACTTTACAACTTACACAACAGATGCTTTGGCAAATAAAAATCAGGTAGATGTTATCTACACTGATTTTGCCAAAGCCTTTGACAAAGTTGATCATTCCGTCATATTATATAAACTACATTTATTTTCCTTTTCTGATGATTTAATTAAGTTTATCTCGTCATATTTACATGAACGAAAACAATACGTTAGAATAAATAATTTTGAATCTGATTTTTACACGGCTGATTCTGGTGTCCCGCAAGGATCACATTTGGGCCCACTTTTATTTCTCTTATTTATTGATGATATAACACGTTACGTAAATAATTGCCAAATTTTATTGTTTGCAGATGATATAAAGATATTTATGAAAATTATTAGTGAAGGCGACTGTATTGAGTTGCAGAACAATATCAATAAACTTTTAGACTGGTCACTGGAGAATCGCTTACCATTTAATATAAATAAATGTAAAGTTATGACTTATACGCTCTCCAAACAAGTACTTCAATTTCAATATAGCATGGGAAATACCACATTACAGAGGGTTGAACTTATTACAGATCTGGGTATAAAATTTGATCCTAAGTTATCTTTCAATCAACACATACTGTATGTTTCTAATCAAGCTTATAAAAATCTAGGATTTATAATTCGAAACTCTAGATCCTTCAAATCTAAACAAACATTATTAGTGCTATACTACAGCCTTGTTCGTTCTAGACTAGAATATTGTTCTGTCGTATGGTGTCCTTTTTATACTAAATATATCCAAATCCTTGAAAATATACAAAAAAAATTTATCAAGTATTCATTTTTTATTCTTTTTGGTCGATATTCTAGCAGTTCCGAATATTTAGATAATTTAAGTAATTTTAAATTAATGACGCTCTATAATCGTCGAATTTTCTTCAGTATAGTATATTTATATAAAATAATAAATAATTTACACCATGATTCTGTCACTTTATCTAAAAGTTGTTTTTGTATTCCTAATTTAAAAACGAGGCATTATTTAACTTTTTACTTTCCGACACCATCTAGAAATTATGAAATTAGATCTCCTATTCTCACTATGGCAATAAATTACAATTCTCTCCAACGTTACTGTGATATTTTTGGTGATTCATTTAAGTTATTTGTTAAAAAACTGAAAACTAAATTATTTAATGTACCAGCTGAAATTGTTATATATGAAAACTAATCCCTTTGCTTTTTATTTATGGGTAAATTTTACTTGTGGGCCTTGTTATACACGATACGTTTGTGCGCGCGTGTGTGTGTGTGTATGTATATTATTGTATATATGTAGGTATAGGTATATTCATATTTTTTTTTTTACTGAATATTGCTAACACTAATTTAGCTTAGCTTATTTTGGTTATATTAGTTTAGTTTAGTTTAGTTTAGTTTCTCTTTTTTGTAACTCCTGAGGAGCATAGCTTTCTCATCTCAACTTTTTTTTGTTCTGAGAAAGGAAGCATTGCTGCTCAGGGGGCCTTTAAACACTGTCTGTAATTGGGATTTACTTCCTGTAGACATGTTAAATAAATAAATAAATAAATAAATAATCAAAAAATTTCAATTCCAATGCAATCTGCAGATTCATTTTATACTTTAATTCCTGCAAGGTGTGAAATAATAAAGTATTATAGTGTTGATAAATAAATAAATAAATAACACCACAGATAATACGACTCCCTTTATCCCTGAAGACTCTGAAAGTCTTGTGCGGGAGGGGGCTGTGACAAGGGACACACCCAATATCCGAGTATCCTAAGATTAATTTCTTTGTCTGAAAAAATCCTTAAGTTCCTTAAATAAATAACATCACAGATAATACGACCACCTTTATCCCTGAAGACCCTGAAAGTCTTGTGCGGGAGGGGGCTACACATTTAGAGACAAGGGACACATACCCAATATCCGAGTATACTAGGATTAATTTCTTTGTCTGAAAAAATCCCAGTGCCACGGCCGGGAATCGAACCCGGGACTCCTGGCTGAGAGGCTAGGATGCCATATAACCGAACATTGTGTAGTTCTACCGGGTGAATTATGTGAAGGAGACTGTTCGTAACTGGAACTCTAGTTAGACCTAAACCAAATATGATACGTATGAAAATACTTAATGTTAGAGATCAAGAAGTTGTGCTTAAAAATTTTAAACCTAAATTAGAAAGATTAGAAGACTATCATTTTTGTGAATTTAATAGTAATAAAACTATTTCAGTTGATAGAGCAAATAAATTATTAAATGTAATTAAGATAAATCATTTAAATAGCGAGGAAAAAGGATACGTTACAAAAAATTTGTGTTAAATATTCTGACGTATTTCAATTAGAAAATGATCCATTAACAACTACTAATATTTACAAAGAAAATATACGATTAAGTAAAGGTGCTAAACCTGTTTATGTGAAGCCTTATCGGCTACCACATGCACAAACGGCAAAAATTCATAATCAGATTGACGAAATATTAAATCAGGGTATTATAGAAGAAACAAAATCAAAATGGTCAGCTCCTTTGTTGATTGTTCCAAAAAAGGATGATCAGAATGAAATTAAAAAATGGAGAGTTGTGGTGGATTATAGGCAACTAAATACACAAATACAGGATGATAAATTTCCATTACCATGTATCACAGAAATCTTAGATTCATTGGCTGGTGCTATGTACTTTTCTCATCTTGATTTGTCACAGGGATATTATCAAGTCGAACTTAGTAATTCTAGTAGACAATATACATCTTTTACAACAGATCGTGTTCAATACCAAATGACGAGACTTCCAATGGGTTTGAAAATTAGCCCTAGTGCTTTTTCTCGGGCAATGACAATTGCAATGTCCGGTTTAAACTATGAATATTGCTTCGTTTATTTAGACGATTTAATTGTTTTTGGAAATAACTTGTTAACGCATAATCGAAACTTGGTAAGAATTTTTGAAAGACTGAGACAGGTGAATTTAAAGTTGAACCCAAATAAATGCGAATTTTTGAAAAAAATTCTGTACTTAAGTCATACAATTTCATATGAGGGCGTTTTTGAATCGTTTCGAGTTTCGAAGGATCAGGTCCTTCGAAACTCGAAGCGATTCAAAAATTTCCAGTTCTTAAAGATTCCAATGAGGTAAACAGATTTGTTGCTTTTGCTAATTATTACAGAAAATATATTCAAAATTTTTGCACATATCGCTGCACCTCTTAATAATTTAACTAGAAAAAATGTTCAGTTTGTTTGGACTGAAGAATGTCGACAATCCTTTGAGAAATTAAAGCAAACTTTAATTACGTCACCAGTATTGCAATATCGAAATTTCTCGCCAGATAATTGTTTCAATTAAAAACAGACGCATCTGGATATGGACTTGGCGTTGTGTTATCTAACGCAGATGACAGACCTGTTGCATTTGCTAGTAGGTCGCTTAATAAAGCCGAAAGAAATTACAGAAAATTTGTAATATTAACGAATCACAACCATTAATTTATTTATTTGGGACGACGAATCCCTCTAGTAGGTTAACCAAATTTAGGTTGGCTCTCGAAGATTATGACTTTATAGTAAAGTATATTAAGGGTAAAGACAATGTTGTTGCAGATACTTTGTCACGAGTTGTCACAATATCTTCCGACGAATTAAAAAATATGAACAAAGGCATATGTAACACAGTATATGTTACAACAAGGGGACAAGCGAAAAAGTCTGGGAGTAATGTTCAAGGTGGTTTTGATAAATCTATTTCCGATGAAAGGATTGATCACCCTGGCGTCGTGGAAGTATTAAAGTTACCCAAACATTCTTTCCAATTATGTCCAATTCCTTGTTCGGACTTCGAAAAAATAATAAAAAGTAAACAGTATGATTGTCAATTAGGAAATTTATTATGTGTTAAAGATTCGCGAATCATTTATTTGAAGCAGGATCCTCGATCGGCATTAGACTTAGGTACTATGTTGAGAGACCTGAGAAATATTTATGATGAATATAAAATTCCGGAGTTAACAATTTAAAAAAATAAAAAGTGTGCACAAATAATAGAAAATATTTTAAAGTTTCCCAATAGGATAAAAAATAGTGGTATAAAAATATCTGTGTTAAAAGATATTCAAAATATCATAGATTATGAGACAGACAAATTATTTTAAATGACTACCACATACTACCAACTGGTGGACATGCAGGTATAAACCGCATGTATAATAATATAAAAAAGGAGGTATGCGTAAAGATGTCGAAAACTTTGTAAAGAAGTGTGATGACAAACATTCCATTCCAAACAAAGAACCCATGACAATTACTAGTACCGCTTCATCAGGGTTTCAAAAAATGTATTTAGATTTAGGTAGATTCAGAGAACAATCGATATATTTTATCTTTACAATGCGAACTAACTAAATTTGTAGAAGCTTTATAACGAGTAGTTAGAAAAAAATGGAGATTGTGCTTTACGCCCTTGCACAATATGGGCGGCACGGTAGCTCGTGGAGATGGTCGTGGTCCAGATGTTGCAGTGGCTTAATGCTGGTAAAGTGTGGGCACCACTTTATTTATTGTGGAGAAATAAAGAAAACCGTGTATAGCTTGACAAGATTTTATTAGGAAACCGAGTCGACATATGACCGAACTTAACGAAACTTGGTATCTAATCACTAGAATTACCAAATACAAATTCTTCTTAACACTAACTACTAAATCAGCCTTTAGGCGTTATATACACACTGTATATATACTTATTTATTTAACTAAATGCGACAGCAATTAATAATATTAGCTCCCTCGATCGAGGACGTGTTCGATCACCTATCCCGTCGAAACCCAACTCTCTAGCTACGCGCTAGTCCACATCGCCCGCTTTTTCTTTTTAGCTTAAAAGAAATACATATTCAGAAATACAAAGAACGACGTTAAAAACGGGTGTAACCCCCTTTCCTAACTAAAAAAAAACTTTTTTATTTATTTTTTTTAACTACCTACTTTACGAAAATTTAACTTAAATTTGTACATTTACTTAACCTAGAAAAGAGATATCTGAAAAACTACTCATGACAAGAGATCGACCTGTTATAGATCTTCTAGATTTTTTCCTCACCTTACATTCAACATATTTAGGAGATAGTTTAGAACTTACGTAATTTGCAGCATCAGACAATACCGGATTATTTTTCCATACGAATCATAATGTTTTTTGTTCCTTTCATATGCTTTCTGAATATTAAGTTGTACTTTATCATACAAATCTGGTAGTTTTTCCAGGTTATTAGCCAATATCTTTCGGTCAACCAAATCAAAAGGTTTATTTCCTAAACAAGGGATATACTGATTACCAAAAAGAATAGGTTCTCGCCCAAAGTTCAATAAAGCTGGAGAAAATCCCGTAACCTCATGAGTCGCCGTATTGACAGCCAAAGTAAATTTGGGCAACAACTTATCCCAATTGCGATGATTGTCATTCACATATGATCGAATCATAGTTTCGATTACTTTATTTACGCGTTCGGTAGGATTCGCCTGTGCATGGTACAATGGTGTGTATGAAAATTTACTTTTATAAGCTGCTAATAAATCAGTAACTTTTTTACTGATGTATTGCCTACCATTGTCAGCAATAACGTATTCTGGTGTGCCAAACACTAGAAATACATTATTCTCTAAAATGTCTGCTACGTTATCGCTTGTAGCGGTTCTCAATGGAAACATAAGAATGTACTTTGTAAAATAATCAGTAATGTGTGAAGTGGCTTCTAGACCCCCCACCACAAGTATAGCAAAAAAGGAAGGTCGATTCTGATTAGCTATCGTTAAAGGCCTTTAACTCGGTAACGCAAAGAGATTTGAATTTTTTAAACAGATTTGCTATCTACAAAAAAGGAAGATCAACTCTACCTATACAAAAAAGAAAGGCGATCTCTGATTGGTTAACTCGATATAACTTTCGAACGGGAAGAGATATTTGAATTTTTTTAAACGGATGTTTTCCTGGCTCCAGCAAATTCAAAAGAGAAAGGTAGTGTCTAATTGATTATTTAATAATAAGTAGCTGACCTCGTTATATGTATAAATCACATCAATATTTTTATGGCCTTTATGCTGAACACTGTTTACATAATATATTATAAGATTTACTGACCTAGAGTAACAATTTTCCATATTTGTATTTTTAAATATTTCCTTTCACTTATAATTTGTAAATAAATTAAAATAGAAATACCTGACCATTTAGTAGAACCTTGAGATTTATTAAATAATTCTATTTCAATAACAAAAATAAAACACAAATAAAATTTACATATCTTTATTAATTAAATAAATGAATAGCAATTCAAACATACATTATTTGAAAATTTGAAAAATATTTCATCACATGAATAGTCTAACCCTGTCTTCTTCTCATCCTTCTCTTCCTTTCAAATGAGAATGTAATGCAACGAGGGTTTTCAAGTTGAGAACGTGTTCGAATTCTCCATTCGTCTGATTTAAAGCTGAATTCGTACGGCGGCGGCGGCTCCCGCCAGGAATGAATCTTTTTTAGAGAATTAATTACTTCTAATTGTAATTCATCATTGATGTGCGATCCATAACATTGAAGTTTGTTGATTATAATATCATAGACTTTCGAATCAGATTTATTTATAAAATTTTCGGACTTATTTGGTGTGTTCATTTCGAATAGTCTATTAAAACTATATAATATTCTTTCTTAGGAAATAACGTTGGCCTAACCCTTCTTCTCCTACCTCTCTTTCAAATACAGATATAAACTGAAGTAAACAAATAAAAACAGGATAGGCTTTAAATATTTTTAAACGAAACTGCACTAGACACCGATTTCTTTAAAATTAAACTGACGGTTCGAAATTATTTTCTACGTTAATTCCTGTGAATAAACGTAATGAATACGACTTGTTTAGAAAATATCTAGATTCCAAAAGCAGCTTTGATCTATTCATTTCGAACTATTTGATAAAACCGTCTAACATTTTATTTCGTATTAATAATTCCCCTCCCTTCTCATAAGAATATAAGCAAAATGTAACTCGTCAAAAGAATCGGTCCATTACAAAATGAATACGAACGAGCAAATTATTGCAAACAAGGTGTGGAGTGCTATTGTCTCTCACAAAAATGTACGTTCATTATCAAAAATGGATCAAGCTGATCTTAATTATCTACCGAAAAATTGCATTAAAACGTTGAGCGTTTGGGATTTGGATGGAGGTTGGCACATATTTTATTTTATTTTTTATTTTAGCAAGAAAGGCCACCCAACAGACTGCCAGAGCAGTCCAATAACAGGGTGTCACAAAATACAAAAGCAATATTTTTACAAAGTGCTGAGTACAAAAAAAAAATAGTGACTTATTCTACAGAAAAAATTAACAAACAAGAAAATAAATGATTAATGAAGCTAATACAGAAAAAAACAAAAAACAAAAACGGAACTATGTATGCTAAATCAATAATATAAATATAAAAATGTTACAACGTTACATTCAATAATTCAGTAACCTTTTTAGGGTTATAACAAATGTATTGTAATTTAGAGAAAAAATATCCAATTTGTAATCATAGGCACCGCCTATGGCATTGTATGTTATGGTGCATCTAACTAGAGGAGAATTTGCCATATAATTAGAATGAAATACATTTACATAAAAAGTTTGCCTATGTCTTATTAAATGAGGAGTACAACTTATACTAAAATAACTTGTGCATAATGGAGAGTCAACCATATTATTAAATATTTTATAGATAAAACATACATCAAAAATGTTTCTTCTAAAAATTAATGTTTCTAATTTATAGAAGTTTAAATTATCTTCATACGAGAAATAGTACCGATGTCTGTTGTACCTATAATTAAGAGTGTTTATAAACTTTTTTTGGACGCGTTCGATTCGTTGAATATATTTATCATATAGTGGATTCCAAATTAGAGTTGCGTATTCTAAGATAGGGCGAATCAAAGTTTTAAACAGAATAATAACCGACGATCTCTGCCGAAATTCTTTTGATATTCTCAAAATGAAACCAAGACATTCCATTGCTCTTCTAACAACATTATCCACGTGTAACTCAAACGATAATTTGGAATCCAGAACAATTCCCAAATCTTTAACAGAATTTTCAACTTTTACTGGTATATTATTTAAATATAGCGCGGCAGATGGTGGATTTATAACTCTTGAAAACAAAATGGAATGACATTTTTCTATATTAAGATTAAATTTATTTAAGTTACAATATTCACAAAATCTGTTGAGGTCATATTGAAATTCTATATAGTCTGCATTTTACTGAATAACTTTGTATATTTTCAGGTCGTCAGCATAAAGAGTATGCTTGGTATAATTAAAACATTGACCTATATCATTTAAAAAAATATTGAAAAGAATATTACCCGGTTATATACGGAATGATCCTCTTATGAAGCGCTACATGAAATGTCGCAAGCATAAACCTTCAGAGCTTGGATGTGATACGATCGACGGTCCCGGTCCACGAATTATTGACTGTCCCGGTTGCGTGAAAGAACAATGCAGTTTAATAGTGTAGTGGCAGTTTTCCAATTGGTTGGGTTCCTGCATAATAGACTAGTTATTTTACAACCACAGGATGTTTCCGAAGCATTCATATCCACCGATGTTAGTTCAACCATTAAAATTAAAACTACTCATTATAAGCCGGAATGGCCCAGAGATTGGAGAAGAATGCATATGCAAAGTATCAATGAGACGACAAAAGTGTTTATACATGAACCTGATTTATTTTTAAAAAACTTTGACAAGCCTATTTTGTATTATAAATTACGTTTTATTTTCACAAATAGAACGGTCCTTGACTTGGATTGGTTACCTGTTTTATGGAATGCTGACGTGTATCTAGATACGTATTATTATTCTTTGTATTTGATATTTCTAATTATGTCTTGTTTACTATCGTTTATATTTCTAACATTTTTAATAACCGTTAAATATAGATCCCGTTATAAAGGTGGGTGTAATTCATAAGATGATGAAATAAAAAATTTAATATATTAATATAGTGTTTTATTCATAAAAATATATAAAGGGTGTTTTTTTAAGCATGATAGAACTTTCAATCGTGATGGCTGTGAAATCAGCTGTCAGTTTGCGCGCTATGAGTGATATTTGTATTTAGTATAGTATGGCAAATTACCATGAATGTACTTACGCCTGACCAACGCTACTAAATTGTTCAAATTTTCTTTGAAAGTGGTCGTCGATTCACGAAACGTATAGACCACTTCGTAAATTTTAAGGGTGTCCATAATCTTCCATCTGAACCAGTCATTCGTCGCACTGTGGATAGATTTCGTACCACATACTCCCTAAATGATGCAAAAACATCAATACATTGAAGGAGTGTACGTACTAAAGAGAATGCCGTCGCTGTAAACAAATTAAAAATTGTCGAATCGTCACTCTGTCCATTCACTACGTGGAAAATTTTGCACAAAAATCTTGGCCTACACCAATATAAGATCCAGCTGGTGCAGCAATTAAATCCACACGACCATCGCTTGCGTCATTCTGCCTCTAATTGGGCTTTAGAGTAGTTGCAAGCTGATCCGTTGATTTATCGGAAAATTGAATTCAGCGATGAGGCTCATTTTTGGCTTAGCGTGTTTGTTAATAAGCATAATTGCCGAGGTCCTGCGATTTGACGCCTCCGGATTGTATGGGGCTACGTGAAGTCATGGTTTATGCTACCAAACCAGGAACAATGGACGCCTTGGAAGCCAACATTGTTCGTGTTATTCATGACATACGGCCACCATTGCTCGAAAAAATTACCCAAAATTGGACTCACAGAATGCGCTCCGTTAATATCAGCCTCGGTGGCCATATGCCTCAAATCATTTTTAAATATTAATGCCATGTATCGATCTTTCAAAAAATAAAAATTGATTTTTGATCATAAGTTAATTTTTGTGGTATTTATATATACCCTTTATATATTATGATATTTTAGATAGTACAAATTGAAACATTTGTTTAGATATAGTAATGCTACAATAACAAGATGGAGAGGTGTGAAATATACATGACGGTGCACTTTTTTCTTTTCGATAGTATATACACATATTTTCCATATTTATGATTTCTATATTTGGTGTTCCTTCAGAAAAATTTCCTTTATTTGCCCTTTAACGTATAGTCTATCCACCTCCTTGGTTAAGTTTGTTAATATATTCGAAATTTCCTAAATGCTTATGTAACCACTGTTATATGAAATGCACATATGATTATGTTGAAGCCATTTGATCTGTCTTTTACGCTCGTCTGGTAAGAAGAAGAAGTTTTTCTGGCTGAAACACGAAATGTCCTAGTTTTTCACCATCGTATACACAAAGTTCTTTTACAGCAGGAAGAGGTGAAGGGACAAATTGTAAATCTAGCACCAACCAAATATATTTCTTGTAAATAAAGAATACATAACAATTAATTGTTATGTATTTTTTATTTACAAGAAATATAGAAACACTTAACTTAATTATTTCAAATAATACTTACTTTTTTTTTATATCTTTCTCTTAATCTCAGGGTCTCAAGTCGGTTCAAAACACAATTTATGATTCTAACACACAATTCTTTTTATACATTTAATTATTTTAAATGATTAATGATTTTAGAATTCAATAAATCAGATAATTTCAATTTAACAAATTTAATTTTATAATCAAATTTTTTATGACAGTTTCCTAAAAATAACCTAATCTGTGCTAACTTAAAACTATGATCTGTCTCTGTTTAATCTATGATTTAAAAATCGGTGTTGTTACACCTATTTTTAAGAAATACGACCCTTTAATAGTCGATAATTATAGAGGAATTACTGTTCCAACAGTATTATGTAAAATAATTGAAAGAGCCAGATACAACAAGATCTTATTGTACCTGAACAAATATAACATAATTTCCAGGTGTCAAAATGGTTTTTGCCCAAACAAGTCAACGGAAAGTGCTGCATATGACTTCATAGAATACTATATAAAAATATAGATCAAAGAAAATATGTTGGTGCACTTTTCTTCGATTTGTCAAAAGCCTTTGACAGCCTGGACTTAAACTTTCTAAAAGATAAGTTATATAATGTTGGTTTTCGCGGAAATTTCTTATCTTGGCTTATGTCATACCTTGAACATAGAAAAATGTATGTGAAAATAAACAATAATTCTTCTAGCTTCCATGATATGGATTTAGGAGTGCCTCAAGGATCAATACTTGGTCCTCTGATCTTTCTCATCTTTGTCAACGATATTCCATCCCATGTAAGTGCTGACTGTACTGTATTATATGCAGATGACGTCACACTTGCTACCGCTGAAAATGATCCTGAGGCACTCCAAAATCGACTCAACACTCTGGCTGCAGAATTCACAAGTTGGTGTAATAAAAATACGTTAATAGTAAATTCCAATAAGACTATTTGCATGCAGTTTTATGCCAAGGAAAAGATAGATACTTCTTTTCAGATCACGGTAAATAATAACATAATAAAGATATCTCATTCTACAAAATTCTTGGGAACCTTCGTTGATTCAGACATGAATTGGAAAAGTCACATCGAACAAGTAAAAAAATTAATAGTGGCTATTATGCTATACTTCAACTTAGACAAATCTTTGATGTAAATCAACTCATAAGTATTTACTATGCACTTATTTATCCCCACTTGTCATATAACGTTATTATATGGGGAAATACTAGTAATGCCAAAAGAATTCTCATTGGTCAAAAAAAAATTATACGCCTATTATTTGGACTTAGATCAACTGAATCTTGTAAACCACTTTTTAAAGAGCATAAAATATTAATATTTACTTGCATCTATATCTATAGTTGCATAGTTCATACTATCAAAAATATTTATAGTTTTCCACGAAACTCTAACAATCACGAGTATTCCACAAGACATGGGAATTTCCTTAGAATACCCAGCCATAATACCGCCCTGTATGAATGGGCACCTTCCTATATGGGTATTAAGTTTTTTAACTCCCTACCTAATGATATTAAAGAGGAAAAGAATATTACCAAACTAAAAGTTAAACTTAAAACGTACCTAGCCTCAAAATGTTTCTATTCTATTTCTGAATTCGTCTAGGACAATAATCTATAGGGGTCTCTGTCCCCTTTCCATTTGTTATTGTCCCTTTTACACTAGTCTTTGTCCCTTTTACAACAATATTTGTCTTTTTACATTTGTATTTGTTCTTTAATTAATTACTATTCCTTTATATTTTGATGTGTAAGTAGTTGTTTTTTTTCTTTCTTTCTTTTGTAAACACTGCTTAAATTTAATTGACCTATCCAATATCATGTAACATGATCTAAATGGACTAATAAAATTATTTATTATTTATTTATTTATTTATTTTAATTAATAAATTAATGTGACATTAGATTTAAAATTTGACGTTTTATATTGTCAAAATATTATAAAAGGTTACCATCCAAATCTTCAATACTTATTTATCTTTTCTTATTTGGGATTTACGGCCACACTTCTGAACATTAATCTGATAATCTGAAAAATATCTGGACTATTTAAAAAATAACCTTTACGCCTGTGACTTTACGTCAAAGGAACAGTTAAAGGTTGGTTTTTTGACATAAAATATAATTAAAATAAAATAAAAACAATTATGTTTTGCAGACGTTTCGGAAACTTAGTCTGTTTCCTTTCTCAATGCTTAATAGTCTTTCTCTTGTGTAATTCCGAAACGTCTGCAAAACATAATTGTTTTTATTTTATTTTAATTATATTTTATGTCAAAAAATCAACCTTTAACTGTTCCTTTGACGTAAAGTCACAGGCGTAAAGGTTATTTTTTAAATAATCCAGATATTTTTCAGATTATCAGATTAATGTTCAGAAGTGTGGCCGTAAATCCCAAATAAGAAAAGAAAGAAAATACAGAAAGATGCCACAAATAACTTTTAGACAATATTTATTTATCTTCTTTAAATATAATATTTATAATATTATAATTATTACCAATTATCTTCTAATTACTTGTTTTTATTTATTTACTTCTTTAAAATTTTATTTTAATATTCTCAGAAATCGTCAGGAACTTTAATACCATATTTTTATAACCATATCCAGTTATCTTCTTATTAGTTTTATTTACTTTATCGGTTTCAGGATATTAATCCTTTGTTTACATATGCAAAAGTAGGCTGGTAAATAAGTCATAACTAAAGTTGTACAGTTATATTTATTGCTTGTACGGTAATATTACAGATACAGATCTGTCAATAACTGTCAACAGATGAAATAATAAATAATGAAACTATAGGGCTATTTATTAAAACAAACAGAGAGAAAACTCCAAACAATAATAATTAAATACTGAAATTCAACTGAAATGTATTTTCAGGCAATCCAAGGTCCATTTTTATGTAGCCGTTGTGACATTAAAAATGTAAACATTTATGTAATATGAAAAAAGGTAACAAATAAAAACAAACAAAATATAACTGTAACCATGGCGACAAATCAACCCATACAGACTTGACCAACTAATGAAATGAAAACGTTATTAATAAGAGAATATCAAAAGGTAATATCTATTAATATTGTCTTTATTTTCTGAAACCGATAAACTATTGAACAAATCACGGATGTTATGAATCATAACAGCCTTAGATGTCTTAAAATCCTCGCTCTACGAGCTCGGATTTCAAACCGACATCTGCGGCAGTTATGATAGTCATAACATTCCTTGATATGTTAATAGCTATTTCTTAAATTTTATTATTACTATTCTCAGGAATCTTTTATAAGTTTAATAAGTTTAATACCATTTTATTATAACCATATCCATTTATCTTATTTGATTTTAATTATTTCTTCTAACTTGTATTATTAATATTCTCAGGACTATTTAACAGCTTCTATATAATATAATTATAATTATTATTGATTGTAATTATTTCTTTCTTATGAAATATTGATTTATTATCTTCTTGATTAAAATTTGCTTTTAGCTTCTCTCAATATTTCATTCAACAACTTCTTTTCTTAGTTACGGTTTCTATCCTCATTTTGTTTTCTTCTTTGTTTTTCATTAATCATTTTAACAATATCCACATACTTATATGTCACTCAAATTTATTAGTCTTGTCAAATATAATATTTATGACATTTCTTAAGTTCTAGCTTATTATCTAAATACCTAAATTATTACATCTATATTTATTTTTGTTATATACAATTATTTATCTGATTTATGATTATTCTTTTTAATTTGTTTAGACATTTAAAATACATGACATTTTCCCCTTCAAAACTATATGCAAAATATATTTATCTATTTTTCAGATAGTTTTCCTAAACATGAATGGATTTTAAATTTAATTATTCTTTTTACATATATAGATATATCAAATTAATATGAAACTTTCCTCTCACTAAATTTAAATCTTTATCAAACAATTCATATACATTTTCCCCTAAAATTTTTGAAATACTGTAATGACCTTCATATGGTAAATTCAATTTTGTACACTCATTCCTTTTTCTATTAACTGTCTTCAAACTTTTAACAACTACCATATCTCTTATTTTAATTTTTACCTTTTTCTTTGTTTTATAATTAGCAGGTCTATTATATTTATTTGCTATTTTATTAATTCTTTTCCAATTCCATTTTACATCTTTTATTAATAATTCAATTAATGATATCTGTGTCTCAGATAGATTCGGAATGAATCTTCTATAATAATTAAGCATTCCAAGTAAACCTCTTAAAGTTCTCAAATTCCTTGTTTGAAAATAATTACTTATTTCATCTAACCTACTTAAGTTTATACTTATTCCTTTTTCATTTATAATATATTCTAAATATTCTACCTTTTTTTAAAAAAATTTACATTTTTCAATATTAAGCTTTAAATCTGCTTCATCTAATGTTTTTAATATTGTTTTAACATGTTTTATATGATCATTTTCATTTTCAGAGAATATCAATATATCATCTACATAATGTATACAAAAACTTTCATATTTATTAAGCAATTGTTGAAATGCATGAGTTAATGCTGCAGTTGAACTCTGCAAACCAAACGGTACCACGCAAAATTGATAAATATTACCTTCTATAGAAAAACCTGTATATTTCCTACAACTTTTATATAATGGTATCAACCAAAATGAATTTTTTAAATCTAATTTAGTATAATAATTATTGCTTTTTAATCTACCAATTATACTTTCAATATTAACTGGTTTTTCATATTGATGACTCGTTATCTTATTTATTTTTCTGGCATCTAAACATAGTCTAACACTATCATCTTTTTTTTTAACAGTAACTATTGGATTTATAAAATTAGTCTGTGATCTCTCTATTATACCTTGTTCTATCATTTTAATAATCTCTCTATTTACCTGTTCTCTGTATTTATATGGTATTGGATACGTTTTAGAATTAAAAGGTAAAGATTCCTTTACATCTAACCAATGTTCATAAATATTTGTTACTCGAGCTTTATAATTACTTAAATTGGGATATTTTTGCACCAAGTTTTTTATAATGTTTAGATATTTATTGGAACAATTAATTTTTACATTACTTTTCTCTACTTCCATAGGAATACTATTTTTTTCTACCTCTTTAGAGTATGATAGTTCCTTATTTACATAGAGTTGATTAATTATTTTTTCATCTATATCATTATATTTACTTTCCTCTACAAATTTAATTATTTTTTTATTTATTAATAAATATTCTTCTCTTCCAAATTTATTAATACTTTATTTTCACTCAAAAAATCATTCCCTAACAACATATCTAATCTCATATTTGTCATTATTATAAAACTTTGTGTAATTATTTCCCCTTCTAGCTCTATATCAATATTTAATATTTTATTATATTCACCCAATTTCTTAACATTGGCTATTTGTAATATAATCTTTTTAGATGATATTATATTATTATTAAAAAGATTATTATTTTGATCTATAATTTTTTGATTAATCAGACTAACTTCTGAACCTGTATCTATTAAAGCAGTTAAAATTAATTTTTTACATAAAATTTTTATTAACGGTAACTCATAATTAATAATTTCTAAATTTTGTTCATTTTGCAATTTTATAAATTCACGTGGATGTTGATAAGTTGAATTAATCAATTTTACATTTGGTTTGCAGTTTCCCGAAAATTTGTATTTTCTTTTTCTGCTTCTACCATTGCTGTGGTTTTTCTTTCTATATCATTCCAATTTTTCTGTTCGTTTTCTCTCCTACGTACCTGTTCTTTATTTTCTGGATTATGTCCAAATTTTCTTTTATCTTCATAATTATAATTTGTATTATACTTATTTCCATTGTTATTAAATTTTCTCTCTTATATATCACCATTTTCCCAGACAGCACAGGTACATCCTCTGTACGTTTGATGGATATCCAAATTGGACATGAAGGACATAGAGAGAATATCCTTATGAACAACATATGGACCACATGGGATATCTTATGGATATCCTTTTGTCACAACTTTAGATGTCCATACATTGTCCATTCTAAAGCCTTAGAGATATCCACTGCACATAAATTCCTTTATCAGGGGAATAACACACATATCTAACCTGCCTCCGGCTTCTAACTCGCAATTAATAGACCTCATGTCATGCCTGATGCATTTGATAAAAAAAAACAAGAGCACGTGGGGGGATTTGAACCCGGAACCTGCTGCTTGTCAGCCGAGCTCGTTTGCGCTAGGTCATCACACCACTGACAAGTTGCGAGTAAAGCAAGAATAAGTTCATTGACAACTAACTTAAACTTTACAATCCGGCCTTCCACGCAAATATGGATAATTATTTATTACTGCCTCGCTATACTGTATTGAATTCTTCATTCTATAAAAATGCACTTCGGTAGTTTTAACGACACAATCATTTTTTTCTACAATAATTTAACCGCATATGATGATATTTGAGGTGTTATTAATTGTCAATTAAATATCCGTAAAATGAAAATACTGACCATTTAATTTGTTGTCATTAAATATCCCTCTTTTATAAATATTTAGAAAATATCCAAGGACGACCAGAGCGGATAAAAAATGCATAATTACGTATATCCATATTTTACAATATCGGATATCCCAACCCTTTCCAGAAATGGATATCCATAAACAGTTAAAGTATGGATATCGACTGGTTTTACTTTGACATATATCCTATGGATATTCAAATCTGGTCCGAGGTTCCATAAAATTAAACTAATTGAAGCCCGTATAAAGAAAAATAAAATTCCACCGGAACTTTATCCTAAGACGCATTAAAAGATTTCATTAGAGCTAAATAAACTAAAGTAAGGGAGGTCCCAGCAGGACCTCCAGTGGATATCCATTAAAAAATGTCCACTGGATGTCCATTACATACACATGGATATCCGGGACAATAAATGGACCTAAAAAGTACATATTTTGGATATTCGGTGCTGTCTGGGTTCTTGATTTTCATATCGATCATAGTTTCTATATCTTGATTGCTTATCAATATATCTGTTGTTTTGATATCTGTTAGCTTTTAGCGTCCTAAATGCATGCCCATCCTCCCTACCTTGTTTATTTTCATAATTTCTTCTTCCTTCATATTGTAGATTTTCTTTTCTCTTATATGTTTTATTATTTTCATATTTTTCTTTATTCTTATATATTCTACTATCATCAATTCTTCTTAAATATTGTAATAACCTGTCTATTGTATCTATACCTTATATTAAAATGACATCTCTGATATTCTCTGAAAAATGTCTAGCAAAATAAATTACAATATCTGACTCAGATATACGCGGTTCTAAATGACGTACTTACATAATTATATTTTTGCATTATATATTTTTCTCTAGTATTACCTATATTTTCTTTATATTTCCCATTAAATAAATATTCTCTAATTTTATATTGCTGATGTTCTCCACAATAATTTTTTAAAAATAAATTTATAAATTCATCTATTGTTTCAAATTTATCCTCAATTATAGAATACCAAATTTCCGCATCACCTTTTAAACTGTTTCTAATTATAACTCTAAAATCACTATCTTCTGGTAAACTATTTAATTTTTCTTTTAAATTTTTAACAAATACTTTAGGATGAATTTTACGATCAGCACTATATTGTACAATATTCTCTAATTGATGTACTCCACTATTATATATTGCATATTTTGTCCTACTTTAATATTATTCATTTGAGTTTTAATATTGTCTGATTCAATATCAATTTTTTTATTCAAAATATCTATATTTAAAGCATATTGTTTATCAATATCAATAATATTTTCCTCTATTTGTTTAATATTCTTTTGTATATCATGATCTAACCTTTCTTTTATTTCAATAATTTTATTATCTATACTTGTATTCACCTTTTTCATAATTTGTTTTTCCATGTCACCTACTATCATGTCCATTTTTTTATTTAAGTTATTATTTGTAAATTGAATTTGTTCACTTAAAAGTTTTGTTTGATTTTCTAACAACATAGTGAATTTTTGCATAATTTGTTCAACATTTAACCCACTTTGACTAGTTTGAACATCACCTTGTTGTGTATCAACTACAATACTTTCAATATTCGATTGATCCATATTTACTTTGCCAGATCTTAATTTCATGTACTTTAAAACTGTTTATTTATTTTAATTCAAGAAAATCTATGTGTTATAATCACAAATTGTATCAATTTTGCCAAAATTATCAAAATTAATCACGTTTGGGCGCCAAATTGTTATGTATTCTTTATTTACAAGAAATATAGAAACACTTAACTTAATTATTTCAACTAATACTTACTTTTTTTTATATCTTTCTCTTAATCTCGGGGTCTCAAGTCGGTTCAAAACACAATTTATGATTCTAACACACAATTCTTTTTATATATTTAATTTATTTTAAATGATTAATGATTTTAGAATTCAATAAATCAGATAATTTCAATTTAACAAATTTAATTTTATAATCAAATTTGTTATGACAGTTTCCTAAAAATAACCTAATCTGTGCTAACTTAAAACTATGATATGTCTATCTGTTCTAATCTATGATTTAATAAATTAATGTGACATTAGATTTAAAATTTGACGTTTTATATTGTCAAAATATTATAAAAGGTTTACCATCCAAATCTTCAATACTTATTTATCTTCTTTGAATATAATATTTATAATATTATAATTATTACCAATTATCTTCTAATTACTTGTATTTATTTATTTACTTCTTTAAAATTTTATTTTAATATTCTCAGAAATCGTCAGGAACTTTAATACCATATTTTTATAACCATATCCAGTTATCTTCTTATTAGTTTTATTTACTTTTCTTAAATTTTATTATTACTATTCTCAGGAATCTTTAATAAGTTTAATACCATTTTATTATAACCATATCCATTTATCTTGTTATTTGATTTTAATTATTTCTTCTAACTTGTATTATTAATATTCTCAGGACTATTTAACAGCTTCTATATAATATAATTATAATTATTATTGATTGTAATTATTTATTTTTATGAAATATTGATTTATTATAGTCCAGGAGGCAGTGACGATTTTCGGTACTTATTTTCCCAGTCAGCAAACATGGATAGAATTGTTCGGTTAGTAATTCTAAGCAAAACTCATATATATTTAGGGGGGGTTTTCCGATGGGTTGAGGCAGAAAATGCATCAGAACATACGAATACACTGCCCTTTTTTTTCCAGCGATAAAAATTGTTCTAGTAGTAAGAAGTATACTGAAGTTAAGTAAAAAAAATAGAGTGGCTAATCTGTGACCATGGATAATATGTCTGGCAGGTGAAAAACTAAAAAATTTTCATCAAAAAAATTTCCCTCATTTTCACAGTCATGAAAATTTATCAGATGATGGCCTATATTATAATAACAGCTTAAAATACAATCTGGCTACTGTGGAACACCCCCAAAGCCTTGCCAGACTCGTCCAATGATCGTCCAGGTGCCCTAAAGTCGGCACGTTCGATTATACAGGTGATTAGTGTCATACGTACATGTTCTTTTTATGAGAGCATTACCTAAATACGCACATGCTGCTATTCCGCTCCTCGTTTAACTACCTGGCTTGTGAGTCTGGCAAGGCCTTCTTGATTGTAAATGTCAGCCAGACGTGTACTTTCTATGAAAATATAGTATAATCTATCATGTGACAAATTTTCAAACCCGGGAAAATAAGAGCAAAAATTTTCTATTTTTCCCATTTTGAAGATGCCGCCAGACTCATTTGCCAATTCCGTAAATCAGCCAGACTTATTTTTAATTACAGTTTATGATTATAACAATTTATATGCTAAATTTCAAGCCTGGAAAAATAAGGGTTACGGATCCGCAAAATCAGTCAAATTTTTGAATCCGCAAATTTTCAGCCAGACTCACTTTTCGCTATCTAAGATAAGCCAGACTGCTATTTTCACAAACTTTATGTTCCACTTTAGTAAATGTAAAATATTTATGACTGGGAAAATAAGTGGACTTGTATTTTATTTTTATTTTTTTGAATCCATCCAAAAATTTTAGCCAGACTCAAGAATTCTTGTTTTTTGTCACTAAGAGAACAGATTAAAATATATACACCGACTGGGAAAATAAGTACGAAAAAAATTCACTGCCTCCTGGACTATTATCTTCTTGATTAAAATTTGTTTTTAGCTTCTCTCAATATTTCATTAAACAAACCTCTTTTCTTAGTTACGGTTTCCATCCTCATTTTGTTTTCTTCTTTGTTTTTCATTAATCATTTCAACAATGTCCACATAATTATATGTCACTCAAATTCATTAGTCTTGTCAAATATAATATTTATGACATTTCTTAAGTTCTAGCTTATTATCTAAATACTTAAATTATTACATCTATATTTATTTTTGTTATATAAAATTATTTATCTGATTTATGATTATTCTTTTTAATATGTTTAGACATTTAAAATACATGACAATACTGTCATTATTTATCTGATTTATGATTATTCTTTTTAATATGTTTAGACATTTAAAATACATGACAATACTGTCATGTATTTTAAATGTCTAAACAAATTAAAAAGAATAATCATAAATCAGATAAATAATTTTATATAACAAAAATAAATATAGATGTAATAAATTAAGTATTTAGATAATAAGCTAGAACTTAAGAAATGTCATAAATATTATATTTGACAAGACTAATAAATTTGAGTGACATATAATTATGTGGACATTGTTGAAATGATTAATGAAAAACAAAAAAGAAAACAAAATGAGGATAGAAACCGTAATTAAGAAAAGAGGTTGTTGAATGAAATATTGAGAGAAGCTAAAAGCAAATTTTAATCAAGAAGATAATAAATCAATATTTCATAAGAAAGAAATAATTACAATCAATAATAATTATAATTATATTATATAGAAGCTGTTAAATAGTCCTGAGAATATTGATAATACAAGTTAGAAGAAATAATTAAAATCAAATAAGATAAATGGATATGGTTATAATAAAATGGTATTAAACTTATTAAACTTATAAAAGATTCCTGAGAATAGTAATAATAAAATTTAAGAAAAGTAAATAAAACTAATAAGAAGATAACTGGATATGGTTATAAAAATATGGTATTAAAGTTCCTGACGATTTCTGAGAATATTAAAATAAAATTTTAAAGAAGTAAATAAATAAATACAAGTAATTAGAAGATAATTGGTAATAATTATAATATTATAAATATTATATTCAAAGAAGATAAATAAGTATTGAAGATTTGGATGGTAAACCTTTTATAATATTTTGACAATATAAAACGTCAAATTTTAAATCTAATGTCACATTAATTTATTAAATCATAGATTAGAACAGATAGACATATCATAGTTTTAAGTTAGCACAGATTAGGTTATTTTTAGGAAACTGTCATAAAAAATTTGATTATAAAATTAAATTTGTTAAATTGAAATTATCTGATTTATTGAATTCTAAAATCATTAATCATTTAAAATAAATTAAATATATAAAAAGAATTGTGTGTTAGAATCATAAATTGTGTTTTGAACCGACTTGAGACCCTGAGATTAAGAGAAAGATATAAAAAAAAGTAAGTATTATTTGAAATAATTAAGTTAAGTGTTTCTATATTTCTTGTAAATAAAGAATACATAACAATTTGGCGCCCAAACGTGATAAATTTTGATAATTTTGGCAAAATTGATACAATTTGTGATTATAACACATAGATTTTCTTAAATTAAAATAAATAGACAGTTTTAAATTACATGAAATTAAGATCTGGCAAAGTAAATATGGATCAATCAAATATTGAAAGTGTTGTAGTTGATACACAACAAGGTGATGTTCAAACTAGTCAAAGTGGGTTAAATGTTGAACAAATTATGCAAAAATTCACTATGTTGTTAGAAAATCAAACAAAACTTTTAAGTGAACAAATTCAATTTACAAATAATAACTTAAATAAAAAAATGGATATGATAGTAAGTGACATGGAAAAACAAGTTATAAAAAAGGTGAATACGAGTATAGATAATAAAATTATTGAAATAAAAGAAAGGTTAAATTATGATATAGAAAAGAATATTAAACAAATAGAGGAAAAGATTACTGATATTGATAAACAATATGCTTTAAATATAGATATTTTGAATAAAAAAATTGATATTAAATCAGACAATATAAAACTCAAATGAATAATATTAAAGTAGGACAAAATATGCAATATATATATGTAGTGGAGTGCATCAATTAGAAAATATTGTACAATATAGTGCTGATCGTAAAATTCATCCTAAAGTATTTGTTAAAAATTTAAAAGAAAAATTAATTAGTTTACCAGAAGATAGTGATTTTAGAGTTATAATTAGAAACAGTTTAAAAGGTGATGCGGAAATTTGGTATTCCATAATTGAGGATAAATTTGAAACAATAGATGAATTTATAAATTTATTTTTAAAAAATTATTGGGGAGAACATCAGCAATCTAAAATTAGAGAATATTTATTTAATGGGAAATATAAAGAAAATATAGGTAATACTAGAGAAAAATATATAATGCAAAAATATAATTATGTACGTCATTTAGAACCGCGTATAACTGAGTCAGATATTGTAATTTATTTTGCTAGACATTTTTCAGAGAATATCAGAGATGTCATTTTAATACAAGGTATAGATACAATAGACAGGTTATTACAATATTTAAGAAGAATTGATGATAGTAGAATATATAAGAATAAAGAAAAATATGAAGATAATAAAGCGCATGAGAGAAAAGAAAATCTACAATATGAAGGAAGAAGAAATTATGAAAATAAACAAGGTAGGGAGGATGGGCATGCATTTAGGACGCTAAAAGCTAACAGATATCAAAACAACAGATATATTGATAAGCAATCAAGATATAGAAACTATGATCGATACGAAAATCAAGAAAATGGTGATATACAAGAGAGAAAATTTAATAAAAATGGAAATAAGTATAATACAAATTATAATTATGAAGATAAAAGAAAATTTGGACATAATCCAGAAAATAAAGAACAGGTACGTAAGAGAGAAAACGAACAGAAAAATTGGAATGATATAGAAAGAAAAACCACAGCAATGGTAGAAGCAGAAAAAGCAAATACAAATTTGCGGGAAACTGCAAACCAAATGTAAAATTGATTAATTCAACTTATCAACATCCACGTGAATTTATAAAATTACAAAATGAACAAAATTTAGAAATTATTAATTATGAGTTACCGTTTATAAAAATTTTATGTAAAAAATTAATTTTAACTGCTTTGATAGATATAGGTTCAGAAGTTAGTCTGATTAATCAAAAAATTATAGATCAAAATAATAATCTTTTTAATAATAATATAATATCATCTAAAAAGATTATATTACAAACAGCCAATGTTAAGAAATTGGGTGAATATAATAAAATAAATATTGATATAGAGCTAGAAGGGGAAATAATTACACAAAGTTTTATAATAATGACAAATATGAGATTAGATATGTTGTTAGGGAATGATTTTTTGAGTGAAAATAAAGTATTAATAAATTTGGAAGAAAAGAATTTATTAATAAATAAAAAAATAATTAAACTTGTAGAGGAAAGTAAATATAATGATATAAACTGGTGCACAATTGAAGTGGATATTAGAAAAATATGGACCAAATTTGAATGTCTATATTTTTGGAACGGGTTGGTTAATCTTGATACGATTTTTTGTGACCATTAGCAAAATTCATTGACTGTCAACTGTCTCAAATAGATTTTTAAATTGTGGTTGTTTCTTTTATCCACAGGGTGATTAACCAGACCCTTACATTTTCGTTAAATTTCATCGTTCTCCCAATTTCCTAAAAAAATTTTGGGATTTTTTTTAACACATTAATTATGATTTACAGGCAATTCTGAAAGACCAATTTGAAATTATTTTTGATAGCTCTGTTATTTTCAGAGATACCATTTGTTATAGGAAAAATTGCGATTTTTTTACATTTTAGTTTACAGTATTTTAATACGATAGTCAATTACAATTGTTTCTTCGATATTCAACGCTCCCAGGGTGCCCTTTTCGAATGCAAGGCGAGCAAATTAATTTGGGTATAAGGAAATGAACCAACATAAAAATAAATAATTTAAACTTTTTGGTATTTTTACAAATTGGCGTTTCTTATATTCGACACTACCAAAAATCTGAAAATGAGCTTTTATCAATTTTGATAGAAAATTTTGGAATCTTGGACAATACTGCCGAAACGGTTTCAGAATTTTTGCGTCATCCCTATTATTAAAAGAGATACATTTTTTGGTAAATAAAAACGTATAATTTGCAATTGAGAAAACCTTGATTTACAAATTTGTTCGGATCTATGGCAGTCTGAGGTGATATATCGATATGAATAAGACGGGTCACTCTTTTTGGTCCATTGACGTACTGGAAACATTTTCTAAGGGGTCAAAAATGTGTTTTATTTCTAAATTTTTGCGGTGACACCACAGGTACTCGTAGGTGATATTCCTTAACTCTTGATATACCCCTAATATTTTCAGCCCCCTCCTACTCATAGGCGTAGTGGGAAAAGTAAAAAAAAACAAATTTTTGAATTTGATTGTGATCAAGACGCCACCAAATGACCCTTTCAAAATTCGCCCATGGGATTTATGGAGGTTTATCCGTGTTTCATTTTTGTAGAAAAACATCTTTGCAGTTTTCATAATTCCAGTTTCCGTGGTCGCGAGTCTATTGTAGACTATGAAATGGGACATGGTGACCGACGGTTTGTTCTGCTCCAAACATATTTATTAATTGATATTTATAAATACACTGCTTTTAATTTATGATCTCTAATTCATTTTATTAAATTATTTTTAAAAATCTAGCCGTCACTGGAAACAATTTCTTGTCATTTAATAAAATTCAATTTGACAGTGTTTTGAGATCAGTGTTTCGAGTTAAAAGTAAAACACAAAATACAAACAATAATTGTTTCATTGATTACATAATATCTTACATAAAATTACAATAAAGACTTGGTTTTGCCGTGTTGTTGTATTCCAACAATAATTACACAAATATTAATTTTTAAAGCAAAAAAAACTTATTGGTAACCCTATATGACTACATTTTATTAGGAGGTAAATGAATGATTGAAGTTTTTTCACATATTCCAGTGTATTCAGTTTGATGAATAAATTGAAATTTGTTAGAACATAAACTCCTGGACAAAATTAACGCACCACCATAAATTTGCAACAAATTTGATGCTACTTTTTTTCTGAACCTATGGTCCGATTTGAATGATATTTCTAACATTTCAGGTCCATTCCTTGATAATGTCATTGTCCTCATTATTTTTGATAAAAATTTCATTTTACTTTTATACCGGGTGTAATAAAAATGTTGTGTTTTTTTCCGAAAATTTGTATCACCCTGTGGCGTATACTAGCAATCCTAACATATCGCAGTTGAAATTAAACTGTAGCCTCATCTTTCCTTAACATTTTCATTTCTGTTTCACTTCATTATCTCTGTTATTAGAGGAGATACACCCTTTTATAAATATACGTATACGTATACGTTCATTTTTATAAATGTTTTGCAAGTAGGCTATGGATCTCCTTTGACATTTCAATAAAATTTTGTTAACAAATGTTTTAGTTTGGAATTGTCAAATAGAGTCAGTCTTGCTGATTAAAATCTGTTCACAAATTGCTTATTAAGACCAGTTCGTTTTGCATACCAAGTTTTTTTGTTATCGTATTTGTCAGTTACGAGTATCGGCGGAGGAGGCAGTAATAGCATTAACTTTGTTGGATGAGGGCCTACACGATATTAACATCACATTGTCCATCACCATCATTTCTATTGTTTTCTTTTTTTTTCTGTTTTCCTGTTTCTTTCGCTTCATTCATGTAATTTTGACTTTATTCTTAATTTTAATATTGTGATTAAAGTAAGTTTAATTAAAAAGTGATTCGTTAATTTTGTTTTCATTTATCGATAAACATAAACATTACAGTCATTACATTGATTACATTAATTTATAAAAATGAACGTATACAAAAATAAAGTTTATAAAAACATGTTGAGTTATAGAAGGGTCTATCTCCTCTAATAACAGAGATAATGAAGTGAAACAAAAATGAAAATGTTAAGGAAAGATGAGGCTACAGTTTAATTTCAACTGCGATATGTTAGGATTGCTAGTATACGCCACAGGGTGATACAAATTTTCGGATAAAAAAACACAACATTTTTATTACACCCGGTATAAAAGTAAAATGAACTTTTTATTAAAAATAATGAGGACAATGACATTATCAAGGAATGGACCTGAAATGTTAGAAATATCATTCAAATCGGACCATAGGTTCAAAAAAAAAGTAGCATCAAATTTGTTGCAAATTTATGGTGGTGCGTTAATTTTGTCCAGGAGTTTATGTATTTATTTACTAATATCTCGTAGGTCCTCCTCTGGCAGTTATAACCGCGAGACATCTCCTAGGCATACTTTCAATAAGGCTGTTTATAAAATTTTGAGGTATGGCCTCCCACTCTTCCCGAATAGCTACGACAAGTTGTTCCAATGTCTGCACTGGATTATTCCTAGAGCGAATCTTTAATTTTAAACGAGACCATACGTGCTCAATGGGATTTAAATCCGGTGACTTTGATGGCCACTCCATTCTCATAATTTGAAGTTGTTCTATGGCATCATTTACTATTCTTGCCCTATGGGGTCTAGCATTGTCATCTACGAGAATAAAGTTATCACCAAAGTTTCTAGCGAGGGGTGCGACTAACGGTCTGATACACCTATCCCTATAAATTTCAGCATTTATAGACTGGTGACTGATGAACAAATCTGTTTTTTGATCAACAATCACTCCACCCCACACCGTAACTCCGCCACCACCAAATGCCTCTTGTGCAGCCATATTTTCCTCAAAATATCGTTCGCCCTGTCCTCGCCACACCAAAATTCGCCCATCAGATTTATACAGGTTTACACGTGTTTCATCTGTAAACAAACATCTTCTCCAGTTTTCATAATTCCAATGTGCATGGTGTTGAGCCCATTGCAGACGCATAGTTCTATGACGAGGGAGAAGCCTGGGACATGGTGCCCTACGTCTTGCTCTAAAAATATTAGTTGATGTTTACTTTCCATTACAGAAAGGAATTATAAGTAAATAAATATACGCTAACCATCATTGTTGTACATACCTTAGGTTATGCTCATAAAGAGTTCTTTTAATCGTCATATTCGAGACGACGATACCAGTGGCAGCTCTTAAATCCTCATTAAGTTTTCGAGCATGTTGTGTCCTACTTCGACGAACATTTCTCATTAACAATCGGTTTTCCCTCACGCCTATTTTTTTAACACGACCGCCACCATGCCGAAAGTTAACAATACCAGAGTCAGAAAATCGTTTGTGTGCTCTAGAAATGACACTCTGGGAAACACCGTATATATCTGCCACCTCTTTTTGGGTCATTCCCGTATTTAACAATCGAATGCAATTATTAAGTTCTTTTAAAGTGAGACGAGACATTTCTAATTGATATTTTCACGCAAAACTCAAAACACTGTCAAATTGAATTTTATTAAATGACAAGAAATTGTTTCCAGTGACGGCTAGATTTTTAAAAAGAATTTAATAAAATGAATTAGAGATCATAAATTAAAAGCAGTGTATTTATAAATATCAATTAATAAATATGTTTGGAGTAGAACAAACCGTCGGTCACCATGTCCCATTTCATAGTCTACAATAGACTCGCGACCACGGAAACTGGAATTATGAAAACTGCAAAGATGTTTTTCTACAAAAATGAAACACGGATAAACCTCCATAAATCCCATGGGCGAATTTTGAAAGGGTCATTTGGTGGCGTCTTGATCACAATCAAATTCAAAAATTTGTTTTTTTTTACTTTTCCCACTACGCCTATGAGTAGGAGGGGGCTGAAAATATTAGGGGTATATCAAGAGTTAAGGAATATCACCTACGAGTACCTGTGGTGTCACCGCAAAAATTTAGAAATAAAACACATTTTTGACCCCTTAGAAAATGTTTCCAGTACGTCAATGGACCAAAAAGAGTGACCCGTCTTATTCATGTCGATATATCACCTCAGACTGCCATAGATCCGAACAAATTTGTAAATCAAGGTTTTCTCAATTGCAAATTATACGTTTTTATTTACCAAAAAATGTATCTCTTTTAATAATAGGGATGACGCAAAAATTCTGAAACCGTTTCGGCAGTATTGTCCAAGATTCCAAAATTTTCTATCAAAATTGATAAAAGCTCATTTTCAGATTTTTGGTAGTGTCGAATATAAGAAACGCCAATTTGTAAAAATACCAAAAAGTTTAAATTATTTATTTTTATGTTGGTTCATTTCCTTATACCCAAATTAATTTGCTCGCCTTGCATTCGAAAAGGGCACCCTGGGAGCGTTGAATATCGAAGAAACAATTGTAATTGACTATCGTATTAAAATACTGTAAACTAAAATGTAAAAAAATCGCAATTTTTCCTATAACAAATGGTATCTCTGAAAATAACAGAGCTATCAAAAATAATTTCAAATTGGTCTTTCAGAATTGCCTGTAAATCATAATTAATGTGTTAAAAAAAATCCCAAAATTTTTTTAGGAAATTGGGAGAACGATGAAATTTAACGAAAATGTAAGGGTCTGGTTAATCACCCTGTGGATAAAAGAAACAACCACAATTTAAAAATCTATTTGAGACAGTTGACAGTCAATGAATTTTGCTAATGGTCACAAAAAATCGTATCAAGATTAACCAACCCGTTCCAAAAATATAGACATTCAAATTTGGTCCATATTTTTCTAATATCCACTTCAATTGTGCACCAGTTTAGATGAAAAATTAATTAATCAACTCTATGTAAATAAGGAACTATCCTACTCTAAAGAGGTAGAATAAAATAGTATTCCTATGGAAGTAGAGAAAAGTAATGTAAAAATTAATTGTTCCAATAAATATCTAAACATTATAAAAAACTTGGTGCAAAAATATTCCAATTTAAGTAATTATAAAGCTCGAGTAACAAATATTTATGAACATTGGTTAGATGAAAAGGAATCTTTACCTTTTAATTCTAAAACGTATCCAATACCATATAAATACAGAGAACAGGTAAATAGAGAGATTATTAAAATGATAGAACAAGGTATAATAGAGAGATCACAGACTAATTTTATAAATCCAATAGTTATTGTTAAAAAAAAAGATGATAGTATTAGACTATGTTTAGGTGCCAGAAAAATAAATAAGATAACGAGTCCTCAATATGAAAAACCAGTTAATATTGAAAGTATAATTGGTAGATTAAAAAGCAATAATTATTATACTAAATTAGATTTAAAAAATTCATTTTGGTTGATACCATTATATAAAAGTTGTAGGAAATATACAGGTTTTTCTATAGAAGGTAATATTTATCAATTTTGCGTGGTACCGTTTGGTTTGCAGAGTTCAACTGCAGCATTAACTCATGCATTACAACAATTGCTTAATAAATATGAAAGTTTTTGTATACATTATGTAGATGATATATTGATATTCTCTGAAAATGAAAATGATCATATAAAACATGTTAAAACAATATTAAAAACATTAGATGAAGCAGATTTAAAGCTTAATATTGAAAAATGTAAATTTTTTGAAAAAAAGGTAGAATATTTAGAATATATTATAAATGAAAAGGAAATAAGTATAAACTTAAGTAGATTAGTAACTGTGAGAGATAAGTACATCCCTCTGGTGGTCAGTTGCTACTACCAGTCAAGACATCGAAGATGTCTCGTGACCGATAGCGGCTTGCCAAGCAAGCACCAAGAGCGGCGACCTCTAGCCCTGATGGACTAAAACATGCTTAATAAATAGGATTATAGGAAACAACTACTGGACGGGCAAAGGCCCCGACTCCCATTGAATTATACCTATAAATCCAAAATTGGTAGCCAAATTTGTTATTTGTCTTTTCTCCACCAGACACAGACCGGTTTCGAACTCTTTATGTTCTCATCAGTGTGCCACAGCTAGCTGAAAAGACAAATAACAAAGGCAAACCAAACTGGTCTATGACTTACGGTGATGTACGTCTGATCTCCAGCGCGGTCAGCGGTGTACTGTCATCCTTCCTTCTTGTATATACGCGTATCTGTATACAGACATCCTTGTCTGCCATCTGGGAAACAGTGCTTAGAGAGCGCTAGTAGCGGCGCCTCTCTATTGGTCGCTTGAGTTTGTTTTGACACGCCACTTTCGTTCGCCGCCATGTTGGTTTAACCAGATTTAACAAAATTTGTTTTGGTTAAATATTCTGTGATTTCTGTGATTGTTCATCTTAATTATTGTTGTTTCGTGTTTCTTTGCGAGTGCAGTGAGTTATTTATTGTAAATTAAGTATTTGTATTTGTTAATTTAGTGAAAATGCCCCAAAGACTTTGTATTGTTTGTGGTTTTAGTGTAGATGAGGTGGAGAAACTGCACAATTTTCCACTCAATAAGGAAAAGTTAGTATGATACGGTGTTTACAAGGTATCAAAATTAATTGTACTCCTGTTGTTAGGTCCAAAGTTTGGCAAGAAGCAATGGGAATGAAGTATAACCCTGGCTTATCATTTCGCAACCATAAGATTTGTAATCGTCAGTTTACGGCAGCCAGTTATATGAATCTTGGTGCACGGGAGCTTCATGCAGATGCTGTTCCCACGTTATTCCCATGCCAAGTGCAAGAGCATCCACCGCAAGAATTGGCAAGTTCAGAAAGTTTACACCTCAGTGGTGTTGCGGAGCATTTAGAAAGTAGGTACTAATATTAGAATAATAAGTGTGGTTTCCAGCTTGTAATTTTACTGCACATATTTTACTTGTAGTGCATGATTTTAATGTCTAAAGGCAGGGTAAGACTGTACAGTGTTTGCGAACATCAACAAATGCAAGCAAATATTTAACCGTGCTCGCTTGATTTATCTGGACTCGAACTAAAGTACACTAATAATCTGCATGTGAAGCATTGTTTTGTTAGGTAGTGTAAAAGTATTTAATTGTGCTTGAGGTGTTAAGAACACATGCATGTACATACATTGACTCAATTTCTTAATATTACTATGTGGTATTACAGGAGAAGCAGTGATTGTGGACCCAATTCCTAGCTGTTCTGGTGTAGTCGAGCTCCCAACTACCCCCACGTCCACTCGTCGCTCTGTGTTCCGAGGCATTTCAGATGTATCTCGCATTGATGCTACTCCAAGGAAGCAGCATATGATGCGTATGATAGAAACAAAGGAAGCTCACATAAGGAAACTGAAAAGCATGTGCAAGAAAAAGGCTAATGATATTAGGGCACTAACGGACCTTCACGATACCTCCGTAGTGCGAAACTTATTTAAGGGCATGCCCAGTACTACTATGGACTTCCTTATCTCGCAGTTACGCTGTGCCAGACGAAGCCCACATGGCAGAAGATGGACCAATCAAGACAAGGTGATCGCTTTGGCATTATTGAAAAAGAGTCCAAGGTGTTACAACTTGCTGAGAAAAATTGTAGCGCAAACAAAATTTTGTGGGGTACTGTATTTACATTTTTGTTAGATACAGGACACAGGTGCGTCAGTAAGTATAAATTTTGAAAAATACTTGAATAATACAATAAGAACGAAAGAATTGACCGATCAAGGAAAATTCAAATAAACGGTGTTTCAGGGTCGACAAGGTCAAACGGTAAAACAAACATAAAATTGCAGACTGACAAAATAACATTTACTCACGAATTTTTGCTGATGCATGAATTTGATGACTCAATGCACGGAGTGTTAGGTTCAGACTTCTTTAAAAAATACTTTGCAGTAATTGACCTTGAAAAGTTTTTGTTTTCATTCTGGGTGAATAGTAAAATTGTGCTTCCCAAGCAATCTAACCAGTCGGTTTATACTACAATTCCAGCGAGATGTGAAGTAATTAAATATTTTAATTCGGAAATAGCAAATGATCGTCTTGTCTTACCTACTGAATTATGTAACGGAATATTTGTAGGGGGTTGCGTAGCTCGTTCGGACAAGGATAATATCATACCAGTCAAAATTCTTAATGTCCGAGATGAAGAGGTTTCAATTAGGAACTTCAAACCAAAAGTCGAAAATCTTCAAGACTACGAATTACTTACTTTCAATAAAAATCAAAATTCAGTAAATCGTGTAGATAAATTACTAAATTTAATTAAGACAGAACATTTGAATAGGGAAGAAATATTGTCAATAGATAAAATTTGCGTCAATTACTCAGATATTTTCCACTTGGAAAACGATCGTTTGTCTGTAACTAATGTTTATAAACAAAAAATATACTTAGACAATTCAGCTAAACCCGTTTATGTAAAACCATATCGTTTGCTGCACGCTCAAAAACAAGAGATACATAGGCAAGTTGAAGAAATGTTGCATGATGGTTTGATAGAGGAAACGAAATCGGAATAGTCCATTGTTGATAGTTCCAAAAACCGTCTTTTAAATATGCAATTGGAAGATGATAAATTTCCATTGCCCAATATTGTTGAAATATTAGACTCACTGTAGGGTACTATGTACTTCTCTCATCTTTATCTCTCTCAGGGTTATTACCAGATCGAATAACTTCATCTAGCAGACCTTGCACAGCTTTCACTACAGATAGAGGGCAATACCAAATGAGGAGGTTGCCAATGGGTCTTAAAACGTCGCCAAGTTCTTTTTCAAGAGCAATGACAATAGCTATGTCAGAGTTGAATTACGAAAGTTGTTTCATTTATTTAGATGATTTAATAATTTTTGGAAATAACTTAATAAACCATAATAAAAATTTAATTCAACGGTTACGAGATGTACATTTAAAATTAAATCCCAATAAATGTGAATTTTTACGAAAAGAACTTCTCTATTTAGGTCATATCATTTCGCCTGAGGGTGTTAAACCTGATCCCTCAAAAATTAACGCTATACAAAACTACCCAATTCCTACCGATTCAAGTGAAACCAAGAGGTTTGTTGCGTTCGCAAATTATTATAGGAGGTTTTTTAAAAATTCTGCAGATATAGCCGCGCCTCTAAACTATTTGACGAGGAAAGGTGTATCATTTAAATGGACAGAAGAATGTCAGAATGCTTTTGAAACCTTGAAAAATGGCTTAAAATCTCCACCCATACTACAATATCCTGATTTCTCGGCTGATAATATTTTCACATTAAAAACTGATGCATCCGAGTATGCAGTTGGCGCCGTTCTTTCTAATGGAAATGGCAAGCCTGTTGCATATGCGAGCAGATCACTTAATAAAGCAGAGAAAAATTATCCATCGTTACATAGGGAAATTTTAGCCATAACATGGGCCGTAAAACAATTTCGTCCTTATTTATTTTCGAGGGAATTTGTTATTTACACGGACTGCAGACCTTTAATTTATTTGTTTGGACAGACAGACCCCTCAAGTAGACTTACAAAATTTAGACTTGTACTCGAAGAATACGATTCTACCATAAAATATGTCAGAGGAAAGGACAACGTAGTGGCGGACGCGTTATCTAAGGTTGAAATTTCGTCTGATGAATTGAAAAATATGTGTAACGTAATAGACAGTTCATTATATGTTATAGCTAGAGAACAAGCTAAGAAAAGTACAGAAAAGCCAACTAGGTGTTTTCCTAATTCTGACGAAAGGACAGGCCATCCCGGAATCATAGAATTATTAAAACCACCTAAAGAGGCATACCAGTTGTGTCCTAAGGCACAAAAATTACGATTTTCATGTTGGGACTTTAATTTGTTCAAAGAGGTTACAAATTATTTACTTATGTCAGGATAGTCGATCGGCGTTTCACTTAGGTAATACGTTGAGTCACCTGCAAGTTGTGACGTACTTCGGTTTGTAAGCAAAATGGCCGAAGTGTCACTATGGCACTCGAGGCGTCGGCGGTGCTTTACTCGGGCGCCAGTTTCCGTTTATAGTGCAGAAACACCACTACTCAGGCAGCTACAGTGAAGAAATGGAATATTCCAGTGGGTCGTTGGGAAAATTAGACTTTGTTTCGGATTAAAAAGCACAGTTTGATATCACAATTAGATTTATTCAGTATATTTACAGGACTAAAATATGGTTACTAGGCTACAAGCTTTCTATTCTAATTACAGTTACAGTTACCAGGGCTTAAGAAAAAGCTATTTACACTATGTACATCTATTCTAACAATTCCAAAGCACAGACTACGGTAAAGCACAAACTACAGCGGTGCGAATATCAAGCAAGGTGGGCAGGCGGTTAACTAACGATTACGGACTAACAGCAAAGCGACGTACGGATACCAGGATTAGCAGAAGCAAACACCAAAAGCATATAAATATCAAAACAGGTTATGTGCAGTGTACAGACTTGGCTTATTGCGCAGCCTTAACAAACAGCAGAGTTATGGAATTAACAGGATGCTTCTCTTAGGCCTGGGTCTCGGATACTGGAAATAAATTATGATTAATGCAGTAAGTTGCGCTACATAAGTATACACTGGATAGGAGGAAGTACCCTCGTATACAGCATAGACCGGCAGCTAACTTTCAAAAGCTGAAAGGAATTAAGATTACTGGAGCTTTTCTCTGGTATGTCGGACTGAAATGAATTTAGAATTAGTACAGTAAGTTGCACTACATACGTGTATACTGAATAAGAGGAAGTACCCTCATATTATGCAGCATAAACCAGTAGCTAGCTTACTCAAAGCTGGAATAAAAATAAGATTTTACGGGAAGCTTCTTTCTCGGGCGGCAACAACGGACTGAAAGCAAAGCATGATTAGTATAACAAGCTACGCCACATACGTGTACACTGGATAGGAGGAAGTACCCTCGTATACAGCATAGACCGGTAGCTAGCTTTCAAAAGCTGAAAAGAATTGAGATTACTGGAAGCTTTTCCTCTGGTACCACGGACTGAAATGAATTTATGATTAGGATCACAAGCTACGCCACATACGTGTACACTGGATAGGAGGAAGTACCCTCATATGCAGCATAAACCAATAGCTAGCTTATTCAAAAGCTGAAAAGAACTAAGATTACAGGAAGCTTTTCTCTTGCACGACGGACTGAAATGAAGTTATGATTAGTACAGTAAGTTGCACTACACACGTGTACACTGAATAAGAGGAAGTACCCTCATATGCAGCATAAACCAGTAGCTAGCTTACTCAAAGCTGGAATAAAAGATATTACAGGAAGCTTCTTTTCCGGGCGGCAACAATGGACTGAAAGTAAAGTATGCTTAGTATTATAGTAAGTTACGTCACATAAGTATATACTGAATACGAGGAAGTACCCTCATATGCAGCATAGACCAGTGGATAGCTTACAATCAGCTGGAAAGAAACAGGGAGATTACTGGAACGGATGAGAAACTGCCACAGACTAAAAGAAAACAGGAATTAATACTTTACAATAGCCAAGCCCTCACTTACAATCTCTACCTGTATACCTTACTTACTGTTGCTTCCTCGGCACGTCTTAACAGGACCAGCCGTGGACAGCTACTGACTGTTTTGAAGACGGCAAACGGTATTATAATTAATCTGAAATATTTATAGTAGTAGGGATGACGCCAACTGAGCAGCGCAGTGAATAAACTGCGTCACTGCTGGACTTTACCAAAATCCGGGCCCAAGTGCTACTTACTTACGGTGATGTACGTCTGATCTCCAGCGCGGTCAGCGGTGTACTGTCATCCTTCCTTCTTGTATATACGCGTATCTGTATACAGACATCCTTGTCTGCCATCTGGGAAACAGTGCTTAGAGAGCGCTAGTAGCGGCGCCTCTCTATTGGTCGCTTGAGTTTGTTTTGACACGCCACTTTCGTTCGCCGCCATGTTGTTTTAACCAGATTTAACAAAATTTGTTTTGGTTAAATATTCTGTGATTTCTGTGATTGTTCATCTTAATTATTGTTGTTTCGTGTTTCTTTGCGAGTGCAGTGAATTATTTATTGTAAATTAAGTATTTGTATTTGTTAATTTAGTGAAAATGCCCCAAAGACTTTGTATTGTTTGTGGTTTTAGTGCAGATGAGGTGGAGAAACTGCACAATTTTCCACTCAATAAGGAAAAGTTAGTATGATACGGTGTTTACAAGGTATCAAAATTAATTGTACTCCTGTTGTTAGGTCCAAAGTTTGGCAAGAAGCAATGGGAATGAAGTATAACCCTGGCTTATCATTTCGCAACCATAACATTTGTAATCGTCATTTTACGGCAGCCAGTTATATGAATCTTGGTGCACGGGAGCTTCATGCAGATGCTATTCCCACGTTATTCCCATGCCAAGTGCAAGAGCATCCACCGCAAGAATTGGCAAGTTCAGAAAGTTTACACCTCAGTGGTGTTGCGGAGCATTTAGAAAGTAGGTACTAATATTAGAATAATAAGTGTGGTTTCCAGCTTGTAATTTTACTGCACATATTTTACTTGTAGTGCATGATTTTAATGTCTAAAGGCAGGGTAAGACTGTACAGTGTTTGCGAACATCAACAAATGCAAGCAAATATTTAACCGTGCTCGCTTGATTTATCTGGACTCGAACTAAAGTACACTAATAATCTGCATGTGAAGCATTGTTTTGTTAGGTAGTGTAAAAGTATTTAATTGTGCTTGAGGTGTTAAGAACACATGCATGTACATACATTGACTCAATTTCTTAATATTACTATGTGGTATTACAGGAGAAGCAGTGATTGTGGACCCAATTCCTAGCTGTTCTGGTGTAGTCGAGCTCCCAACTACCCCCACGTCCACTCGTCGCTCTGTGTTCCGAGGCATTTCAGATGTATCTCGCATTGATGCTACTCCAAGGAAGCAGCATATGATGCGTATGATAGAAACAAAGGAAGCTCACATAAGGAAACTGAAAAGCATGTGCAAGAAAAAGGCTAATGATATTAGGGCACTAACGGACCTTCACGATACCTCCGTAGTGCGAAACTTATTTAAGGGCATGCCCAGTACTACTATGGACTTCCTTATCTCGCAGTTACGCTGTGCCAGACGAAGCCCACATGGCAGAAGATGGACCAATCAAGACAAGGTGATCGCTTTGGCATTATTGAAAAAGAGTCCAAGGTGTTACAACTTGCTGAGAAAAATTGTAGCGCTTCCATCAAAGAATACTCTCTTAACCATGTTGCAAAAGGTTCCGTTTCATTCGGGCATTAATGACCATCTGTTCAAACGTATAGCAGATTCGATAACCAGGGAAGAGGACAAATATTATGCGCTGCTATTTGACGAAATGGACATTAAAGACAACTTGCAGTATGATGCCTTTTTGGATAGGATTGTTGATTTTGAAGAACTGGGTGACAATTACAATTCAAATAAGGGGGCAAATAAAGCTTTAGTATTCATGCTGCAGGGATTAGTGCGCAATTGGAAGCAACCAGTTGCGTACTATTTCTCAAATGGTGTTTGTCCCGCAAATGTGTTGCAAGTCTGTATTACAAATGTCATTCAAGCATGTCAGTAAATAGCAGGAGTACATGTGGTGGCTACGATATGTGACATGGGGTCGACAAATGTTAAAACATTGAAGGAAATGGGCTCATCGGTAGAACAGCCTTATGTCACAATTAATGAGAAACGGATATTTACAATGTTTGATCCACCTCACCTGCTCAAGTGTACCGTCTCACTATTTCGCAAACATAATATATTCTTGCCAACTGAGGTTGCTGGAACAAAACAAATTATGGAAGCCCGTTTTTCTGACATTGTGAAAGCTCACAATATTGACCAAGCATCACCTTTAGTGTTCCGAGCGATGCACAAACTTAAGGCTGCTCATTTAGCACCCAAGATGGCATTTGCCATGAAAGTAAACATTGCTGCCCAAGTGATGAGCCGCACTGTAGCAGCATTCTTGTATACACTGTTGAGTCGTGGTATGTATATAGTCCTATTCATAAGCGCGGTCGTACACCAACGAAACATCAAACAGGCAACATGCAACGTGCGACACGAGGTAAATACCGCGGGTAAACTTGTACCGCATAAAACCAATATAAAAACGTAGATGTCGTCGGAACCATCGCACACCGATGCAGCTCATGCATGTGTCTCACAACAAAAACCGCATGCGACTTTCTGTGCATGTTTCGCCGCAGTATTTGTTGCGTGTTTGCATAAGCAAGATCTAGGAGTTGTTGACAAAAATGGCTGATAATCCAACTTTCAACAATAATTTTGTTAAATTAATTGAAAATCATCCTTGCATATGGAATTATAGTTTAACAGAATATAGCAAATTAAATTTTTCCTGATTGAGAGACAGTTGTTCCTGTGCAACTGTTACTGGGTTGTGCTTTAAATTAGAAACAAATAATGGATGAATCCAATATCGACGCATCCTTTTACGTTTACGGCAATTTCGCAAAAAGTGCCAAGCTACAACCACATCCTCCTCGCTTGACGATATATTGAATACTGCAAATGTATAAAATTGTGTCATACTTGTCTACGAGGTTCAGCAACATGCGACATTTACTTTATGTAGCATGTTGCATATTGCGTGTTTGATGTTTCTTTGGTGTACGACCGCGCTAAGACACATCTACAATAATTCAATTATTTTGTAGGTGAATTGGAGCAGCGTTCCCTGGCAACAGCTACATTTGTTCAGCAAGTAGACGAGCTATTTGACAGCTTTAATGGCAGCAGAGCTTTACCTCCAGATGACAAAGAGCTTAAATGCCGTGTCACTGAAGAATCTGCCCACCTGCAGTACTGGCAAACGGCGGCGGTTGATATGGTGAAGCGATGGCAGTTTCGACGAGAATTAAAAACAGGCAATCTGAAAACCAGCAAACCGCCTTCTCAGATTGGATGGTTAATTAGTCTAAATGCCATCAGACAAATTTGGACATATTTGCATATAAAAGGAGTGACTTCTTTACGACCCCGTGCTCTCAATCAAGGTGCCCTTGAGAATTTGTTTGGGGCTATTCGTGGTGGTTGTGGAAGCGGTGACAATCCGACAGCAGTACAATTTGCGGCGAGTTTAAAAACTCAAATATTGAATGGGCTCACACGCCAAACAATAAAGGGCAGCAATTGTGAGGAAGATGAGCATGAGTTACTCACAAATTTATCAAAATTTTTAGATGTTGATGAGGAACAGCCGGTTACACAAGCATCGTCCAAGCCCAGTACATCACAACAGACTTCTGCAAGTATACCTGACAGTATAGTAGAAGCAGTTGCACAAGGAGCAACCAGTACATTATCGGTTGCTTACGTCAGTGGTTTCATTGCTAAGAAACTTCAGGAGCATATACAGTGTGAAACCTGCCAAGAGGAGTTACTTGCCACTTCAGATTTGCCCCATAACTTATTTATAAGTTATAAAGAGTGGTCGAATACTGAACAGCTATAATATCCGTCAGAACCGCTAGTGGTGGCTGTGGGTCATGCCATCACAGTGCTCGAGGAGACGTTAGATAACTTGTGCCATCAGCCAAATATTTCCAGTGTAATAATGGAAAGTATTACAAACAATGTGTCTTTCACGTGGCTGACTTGTTCTGACCATCGGGAGTTTGTAACCCGGGACATTGTACGAGCCACATGGAAAATCGGAATACCTTGGTGGTGTAAGCGGAGAAACCAAGAGAAGATGCAGGCTCGCAAAGATGCAAGGGCTTCTCGGCGTAAACTAAGAACTTTTAGACATATAGAACCATATAGTGTGTATACTATATGCCATACCTGTTACATGTGTATATAAATAACTATTAATTTCGTTGTACCCATAATGCAGAATTCATCTATTACTATTTGTCGGCGTTAGTTTGTAAAATTATGGTTATTAATTTTTTTGCGGCTTGTAACACCCAAATGTCAATTATAGTGGTTTTTCTCTATTTTAGTTTCTGTACTATTAGTGTACCTACTTAATTAGCTAAATAGTTAATTAACAATAATTCTAATATTTCCTTCTTTATACATGTCAATGTCTAGTGTACATAACATATTATTGTATTTGTATAAGAAACAACAGGATAATATAATCATCTTAATAATACCTAAACTCAACAAGGTAACATAATTTGTGATAATAGGCTAAAATCTAGCGATTGTGGCTTTTTATGGACTGAAATTGTATAATAAACTCCCGGATTGGCTAAGTAAAAAGTCTACTATAGATGAAGAAATTTTTAAAAAATGAAAGCTTTTTATAGCACAAACGAATTTTTAACTATTGATAGGATCAATTTGTAGCAAGTTATTTGTGTCAAATGAAGCAACTTTCTATTGATTTTATTAACTTTAAATATATTTTTTCGCATTTTGACTAATAATATGCTATTTTACTAAATTCAAAATCGTTTAATAAAGTGGCACTTTGCCACATAGAAATGTCACTTTAGTATATAGAAATGTCACTGTTAATAAAAAACAGTTTGACAGAATATTGTTTATTTAAATATTATCGAGCAGCATTTAAAATATCTTCAGAACAATTTTCTAAATTGTTTTCAGTAGCAAGACTCATTATTATAATTAATATATAACTTAAAATCAATTCGACTCACAAAAATGAAACTTAATTGTTGTTACGTAAATAAACAAAGCCGTCAAGTTACTAGCTTACGGAAATCCTACACAAGTACCTACTATGATATTTTTTAAATTTCAAACTTTGCAATGTTTTTATGTCTATCACTATTTGCTTATAATTACCTACTAACACAAAATTCGAAAAAATAATATAAACAAATCTCGTAAAAAAGCAGTTTTACTAAACTCGTACTCAAACACTATATTCGTTAAGTAAAACGTTGCTTTTCTAAACTTGTTGTTTAATGTACTATTAACTGTATATTCATACTGAGGTGTTATATGTTTTGTTAAGTTCTCATATATGACCCCTTTGTGTAAAATATATTATATTTTTAAGAAACATTCTATTGACCTATGTAAATAAATAAATACACCACATGTAATTACGATCCCCCCTTTATCACAGAAGGCTCTAGAAGAGCCTTGTGCGGGAGGGGGCTACACATTTAAAGACCAGGGACACACATCCAATATCCGTGTATAATGGAAAAATCCCTCTCACAGTGTTTTCCATTGCCACGACCGGGAATCGAACCCGGGACTTTTGAGTGAGAGGCAGGTACGCTACCATCTCGACCATCAGTCATATATGTAAAACAAATAATTGTTAATTAACATCAATAAAGTCTATTTACCTAAGATTATGCTTTTATTTTTTACCTACTAGGTATATACAATAATATGCACTATTGCACATTTTTCCTTCCATTTATATTAACCTGTAAATTGGCAGGAGGAAGTTTCTTCACCTCCCGTTAAATTTATTTGATAAGTAATGTTCATAGAGACAATAGTATTATTCCATGAAATTTATTTATCAAGTAAATTTAAGGGGAGGTGAAAAAACCCGGGAAAATTAAAAAAACAGCCTTCAAGAGGTTCCCGGTCATTTTTAAATCGCTTCTCGGCAGCTCGCGCGCCATCTACTTCCTGTTTCCCAAACAGTGGACCAGCGGAGTAGACCGAACAAAAATTTTCTATTGACTTGAGCGTCTCTGGTTGTCTCTGGTACTGTCTTCTCTAGGCGGTGGCTGAATATTTGATTCGTGATGCGTGGTGGGGTAGCGCTACGTCACAGTGTGACGATTTCGGACGTTGGACGTCTGGGTGTCGAGTGACGTAGGGTGCGTCGAACTTACTGTAGCGCTCCACCTTTATACATCCAACCGCGTTGACTTGCGACTCGGTACTGATGTTTCACTCCTGGTCTTGATGCGGATTCACTGTTCACTTCGTAGATATTGACGGGGACAGATATCGGCGCGGAATATTATTTATTTGCGCTTATAGTAATTACGGAGTTATTAATTAATTAAATAACAGCCAGGCTGGTCATCTTATTTAACTGGGTACAGGTGATAATAATGTACAGATCATAATTCTTTGTTAAGAACAGGTTTTTAAAAATTAATTTCGGTAATTACATTATTAACAACAGGACAGGTTATATTATAAATCAAAATAAATGCTGGTCACAGGTGAAAATAATATAACAATGCGGAAAATAAGAATTAAATTCTATACGGGGTGTGTCGAATAATATTATTTTAAATAGGAACTAGTAACGAAAAAATCACTTCGTTACAAAGTTATTTGTAAGAAATATGAAATTCCGGAAATAGTCATATTTAAAAATGAAAAGTGCGCACTAATATTAAAAGAAATAATAAAGTTCCCAAATGAAATAAAGAAATCTGGTATTAAAATAACTATAGTAAGAAGTGTTACAAATATAAATGACTTAGAAACTAGATAGTTAATTTTGAACGATTATCATATCTTACCTACAGGAGGTCATGCAGGGATAAATAGAACTTATAATAACATTAGAAAAAGCTACTTTTGGCCAGGAATGCGGAAAGATATAGGAAAATGTATCACTAGGTGTGACGATTGTCAACGTTATAAGCATGCAAAGACTAACTTAGAGCCTATGACAATAACAACAACGGCTAGTACAGGTTTTCAGAAAATATTTTTAGATTTAGTTGGTCCATTAGAAAGCGATGAAGAAAATAACCGGTAATAACCGGTAATGGCTGCAGATTGTTTAATTTTCTATATCCAGAAATTAAAAAATCTGCAAATCTGTATGTTTTTAGTCACTAAAAAAACATCTAATAGACAAAAACACTTAATGAATTTACTTGTTAGTTGCTAGTTATGCTAGTTAATTATTTCTTACTTTCCTGCTTGTTAGTTGCTAGTTAATTATTTTTTTGTGAGGTTCATTTACAAATTTTGTTATGACATACTTTTCAAATATGTTTTACTATCTTCTTTTTGATTATAATAAAATAATAATAATAAACGTTTATTTCATCTTCCTTGTGTAACAAGTTTAACTAAATTATATATGCATCTGATGAAAATAAAAGTATCTATGTATCTATCTATATACATATGTATATAGATCCCTATATTGTTCACCGATAAACTTAAATATTATGGTTTTGAACAATCTTCTGTAGGTCTTATTTCTTCTTATTTAAATGATCGCTCACAGAAAATTGTTGTTAATAAGATATCTTGTTCAAATTTAAATATACTTTCAGGTGTACCACAGGGGTCAATTTTGGGTCCCTTATTATTCATAATTTATACAGCGGACATGTTGAATTCCATTTCTAACTGTAAAGTTCAAGCTTATGCAGATGACACAGTACTTTATTCATACTTTCTTATTGAAAATACAGCAAGAACAGGTGATCTCATCAACGTCGAGCTCAATAATATTTTGCAATTATCGTTTGAGCATGATTTAAAATTGTACTCCAGTAATATAAATCAAACTTAATGTTATTTGGTAGTAAAAATAAAGTTAACGTTGTAAAAAACAGTTTAAAAATTTGTATAGATGGTGTAACTTTGCCAATAGTTGATGAGGTCAAAAGTTTTGGGGTAATATTTGACTCTGATTTAAGGTTTAAGGGACATATGAAAAAACTTATGGAAAAGTCATATTCCGATTTAAAGTTGATATTCTCAAATCTTCATATTTTAAATTTTAATTTACGTAAAATGTTATGTGAGTCACTTGTATTGTCGCATTTTAATTATTGTGATTTTATTTTTGGTTATTGTCTTGATGAAAGAGATAAGATTCGTATTCAAAAAGTTCAAAATTCATGTTGTCGTACTATATTTGGATTGAGAAAATCTGATCACATTTCTCACAAAACAAAAGAGTGCAACTGGCTTAATATGAATAATCGCAGAATGCATCATTTGACTACGTTTGTTCATAAAATATTGACTGTCCCCAACTCATCTGCCTTTCTCAGAAATAAACTTATAAAGCGCTCGAATATCCATCAAAGAAATATAAGGTTTAACAATAAATATACCTTGCCACATCATCAGACAGCCATGTTTAGGAGAAGCTTTATTTTCAATGCGGTCACTTTTTATAATTTTATACCTGATTTGTTTAATAGCTATTAATGTAACGAGATTATTATGCGATTTATATTAATCGAGGACGTTGCCAGGTGACGGGGCGCTAGCCACGTCAATGTTTATAATTAACATAAAATTCGTATCTAGGGTATTATGATATGGTAACCAAAGTATTATATATTGTAACTAACGTATTATGTGCTACTAAGTTATTGTGAAGATGTTGTAATGTTATGATATTTATAATTATCAATATAGATTTAACTTAAAGGGAACTTAATTTTTAATGATACGATAAAACATATAATATCAACAAATTTAAATATAAATATAAAAAATATTTACTTTGTAAGCAATAACAATGATTTAGGTATTTGTTCATTGTCCACGCCCAAATGCCCAACAAGGAAACAAAATAACTTTTAAGCAGTTTGAATTTTTTTTTCTTGTATACTTCCCCTTTTTCTATCGGTGTAATATTTTTTAACAATTTTGTTTGTTTCTATTTTGAAATGTTAATGTACTTCATTTCGGTTGAGTATGAGTAGCTCTATAGCTAGACTTCGCTTGAATGGAGTGGCATTACTTTCTGTAATTTTGTTTTTTTTACTATATATAATTTTTTTCTGTTCTCAAGTGTAACTGGAGCTTTCCCAAAGAATGCGAGGTATATGAGACGCCTACAGTATCAAACTAGACTCTCACAGACTATAAAAAACAGAATTTTAAATTACTGACTGTAAAAAAAGAATTTTTAATTTCGAAGTAACTCACCAATACCCAAAGCACTAAACACAATAAACTTCCAGAATATCTCATTGAATTGAAATTTCCTACCGCCCATTAATAAAAATCTGATAGGTCTTACTTAATTACGATCGTTCGACTTGACGTCAGAGCAGCAACAAACCTTCCTTAAATCCACGCGTCTTAATTCGATATCAACCACGCATGACCCAACGCTAACTTTTTTATCATACATATTTTAAGTAATGTGAATTGCATACCCTTAAGTGTTTTAATCTAAATTTATATAAATTACATATTTAACTGTGGCGGCCAAATGCACGCTACAATTATACCTAGTGGTTCTAAAGTTATGGTCAAAGACAAAAATACGCAAAATCAATAAAACACCCTGTATCTTGGTAATTAAGGATTATTGACGCACTAACCATAGGTGATATGGATTCGCACAGGTAACCTACATATGCAGGTAAAGTATGTACACTTGCCAATGAATCACCCTGTATAAGCCGAATTTAGCAATGTAACCTTCAGCCGTTAACGAAATCTTCATTGTTACAGAGGCCAGAAGCATTGAGAAATAATATAAAGAGGCGAAGCCGTCAGGGGGCCGAGATTTTAGTATTGTATTTTTTTGCCAAAGCTTCAAGATTGTTATCAATTTTTAGTGCTACGAGAAGGTATTTGTAATTCGGTTGCATAGCCCTAAATATTGTAAATAATTCTGTAGTTATTGGCAAAAAAATACAGCACTAACCACTCTACCACTATTTCAATTTCAGCGCGCACCAAGTTAATGTTGGCCGAAATGATGCGCGCGCATTTTCATAGTTTGTTATCCACGCCCGCCAAACGCAAGTCAGAATTAGTGAGCTGTCAAATATGATTGCATTAAAACAGCTATTAATAATAAAATGAAGAAATATATGATAATAATTCTCATTTAACATCATTCGTAAGTAAATGAAAAATACATTTTTACTAATATTATTGCAAAAAGTTTTTATTAAATAATAATAAAGATCACCGTCACCGCAAAAGTACCATTATGTAATGATAACCTTGAGAATTGTTTCCATACCAACACTTTTTCTAAATCACATTTCTGTTATTCTGCAGTACCTAACCCTTCAGCCAATCATTTCCCCACCTTGAAAATGGTACTGTTAGATACTGGTAACCATGACAACCAGTGTTCTCAGATGGATTTTTTTGTTCTCAGTAGATGTCGCTTCGAAATATCAGTAGAAATCAGTAGATATTCAGATTTTACGTTTGCAAGCATTAAGAGGAATTTTGAGAGATACCATTCTATTTTTTATGCAAAAAAAAACACAAGACACAAGATTGTGATTCGCATAAATCGCATATGACAACAATGAGTACAATGATTTCCCTCCATAAATGCGTCATGCGTCGTGAGTCATAAACATAAAATACCAGAAGACGGTTTCTAGCGACATCTACAAAACAATGGTAATGAAATAAACGCCTTGCAGATTTACAGCTAGATGGCGTGGCGAATAATGTAAATGAAAATGACTCTTGATACATAAATCAACGTTTTTTGGTTTCAGCATTTGTTTTTTTTTCAATTTTATTCGGTATTTTATAAGTGGTGGCTACAATTCATTTTTCAGTATATTCTAGAATGAAATCAGTAGATCAGTAGACTGACAGTGAAATCAGTAGATCTACTGATTTTTCAGTAGATCTGGGAACACTGATGACAACTATTACCTTGTTAACCCCACTAGCGTAACACGTTTCCGAATTATAAAATGAATAATTCTGGAGTACCTATCTCCTTAACTAAGCGAGTGCCCACCATGGGAAAAATAATGTAATGATAACCTTGACAATTGTTTCCATAGCAGCAGTTTTTCTAAATCACATTTCCGTTATTCTGGAGTACCTAACTCTGCAACCAATCATTTCCCCACCTTGGGAGCAGCAGTTTTTCTAAATCACATTTCCGTTATTCTGGAGTACCTAACTCTGCAACCAATCATTTCCCCACCTTGGGAATCCACTGTCAGATACTGGTAACCATGACAACCGTTACCGTGGCAACCGCATTTCCCTAAAACATTTCCGTTAAATCGAATTTGATCCGTAGTAACTACTCACCTCGGTTAGTAGTAAGGCTATCAAAGATAAACAATAATTTATTGTTATAAATAAATCCGATTGACGTCATTTCTGTCAAATTTTGTATTGCTACTGCTACCATTGCTGCCAACATACTTTAGGAGGTAAATTCCTATTGCCGAGATATTCTATTTAGTTTAAAATAATAAATAATAGGTACCGAATAATTTACTCTCTTACTTCTTTAGAAGTGTATAACCAAATCATTGATTTTATAATATTAATGTACGATAGTAGGCCAGTCATTTAATAGGTACACTCTAGTTCGCAAAAAATCCGGTAGTTATGAATTTTTGATGTGTTATTAGGATTCATATCAGCTGCATAAAACCAAGTTTGCAGTTTCGAAAGACTTGTGCTGGCTGCGTGGTGGGGGAAAAACCACGATATTTTTTTTACTTTTTTTAGTTTTTGGGTTATAACTGGTAAATAATGGATCCTACGTAAAAAAAATAATCTCAGCTTTTTTCAATTCGATAAAATTTCCTTCATTTAGAAACTAAGTGCAGTTTTGTACGACCAATAGGTTTTGAGATACAGGACATCAAAAACTTGATTTTTTTTCTTTCGAGCAAAACATCAACTATATAATCCATATCACAAATAAAATCACGAGGTATATTATATACCTCGTGATTTTACTGCATTACTTATAATAAGTAATGCAGTTCTTTATTAAATTAAACATAAGACAAACAGACTCGATAAATTGTTGTCATCTCTACTAGGCTCCGCCCACACAAATTGTCAAAGTGCTTAGTGCAAAATGTCGTCGGTTCCTTTGGTTGTTTGTTCTATTTGTCGTACTACAGTCGAGGAAGGGAAAGTGACAATTGTGAAAAGACGGCGGTGTTCAGACCCTAATTGAAGTGAGTGCGAAAAAAATTATTTATAAAATATCGTGAGAAATACTCTACATGCTTTGTTTTATGTTTAATTTAATAAAGAACTGCGTTACTTATATACCTCGTGATTTTATTTGTAATATGGATTATATAGTTGATGTTTTGCTCGAAAGAAAGAAAAACAAATTTTTGAAGTCCTGTAGGTCGTACAAAACTGCACTTAGTCTCTAATGAAGGAAATTTTATCGGATTGAAAAAAGCTGAGATTATTTTTTACGTAGGATCCATTATTTACGAGTTGTAACCCAAAAACTAAAAAAAGTCAAAAAATATCATGGTTTTTTCCCCCACCACGCGGCGAGCACAAGTCTTTCGAAGCTGCAAACTTGGTTTTATGCAGCTGATATGAATCCTAACATATCAAAAATTCCTAACTACCGATTTTTTGAGAACTTTGCCTTTTTTTTTGTTTAAGATGACTGGCGTATAGATGCGTACATAGGAAATAAATTCTTATCATTGGTTACGCCATCTAGTAGGAGGAAGTGGAACCATTGTCGTCAGTAGTATTTGAATCTTTGCCTCGTTTTTTTTCAAATAGATTTTGATGAAGGTAAGCGTTTAATCTGTCTTTTTGTTTCTTCGTTTTGTAACACGGACATTTTCTGTCGTAACTTCAGCGGAGAGAGTGCTTGGCTTCCTAGAAATTTTGATTATTTTGCAGTCATTCAGTTTGGGAATATATCTAGTGTTGTGCAGTTAGTGATTTTCTACGTATGTTTATAGGTATAGATAGGTACTTGATGGTAATATTTTGACGCCGTTTTGGGAGTATAGCGTTATATTTACCATCACCGCGCCCAGTCATTAAGACGACAGATTTCCTTATCAATTTTGGAAACGAAACCCTTTAAGAAAGGTATGTAAACTATATATTCTTCACTGTTGTTCACGTTTTCTCAAGGAAGTTTAAATTTTGTGTAATTTACATAGTTGATTAATTTTTGGAAAAAAATGCTACTAGCAATTGGTTATGACATTTTTTCTTCCCTAGAGTTTTTTGTACGGGCATAATTCACCTCCATTTTGGACGTTTAATTCAATCCTACCTGGTATTTTTGAGATTTGAATTTCCGATTTTTACGTGGTTTTTGGAGGTTCCCCGAGCCCTTGGTTAACTTTATGCAGTTTGGAAGTTGTATTTCATCCCCAGAGTGACACCCTAGCAACCATCTCAGTACCACATGGCCAAGGAGACACGCAAGTTTTAATAAACTCTTTATCATCTTGTTTGGTCGATAAATTTTGTTCTTTTTGACAATTTCAATATTACATTTTGATTTGATTTCAACAAATTAAATTGTCTTTAAAAATATACCTATTCTTTATATTACGTCGTAGATATTAATAGTGTATATATTTTCTTAGTTAAGTACTTTAAATTCACGTCTGTTAGTAGTTTCAGAAAGATAAATAATTAAAAGGGAGGAATCATTTAATTAGGGTTAGAGTTAAGTCATCCGGGTTAATTTCTTTGACTAGTATAAATCGTTTTGATACATTTTTATTACTTAATTAATTTTTTTTCCTTGAGAAGATCTTTGTGCGTAAGTAATTATTTTATTTTAATTTGGCCTCCATGACTGCACAATTTCTTTCATGTTTTTGTTTTATTCTATTGTTTATGATTTATTGTGAAATTGAAATACTATTTACACCTTGTTGAGTGTGGACTATTAGTATTCTCAGTGACAAAATTATTATTTGTACACTCAGCGCAAAAGTTTCGGATCTGGACATTTTTCTTCAAATAAGTATACAGGGTGGTCCAGATTTTAATACATTAATTTTGAGAGGCGATAGAGAATCGCAAAATAAGGGGACTTTTTTTAATAGACATACCTCGAAAAATGCACCATAACTTAGATACAGGGTGTTGAAGTTTCATTAAAAAAAAACTTTGTAATTTAATACTTAAGGTAAGACAGAAGCCATCTTCTTCAAATTCGGCATACCGCCTTTCTATGTAAATCTGCATCTACTCTGTTCAATTCAAAAATAGTAACAGAAAGGCATTGGCGCAGATATGGTGGTTACATATCCCCTTTCTAAAAATATGTAGTGTGCCACTGGATATTTTTGAAAAAATTTATAAAATGCTAAACTGCCTATGGCATTCTGAAGAAAAATGTGTTCTTGTAAAATTTTGATAGAACAAGCCGTTTCCAATTTATTTGCAGTTAAACACTTATTGTTATTTCATGTCATGCAGTATTTCATCAATGTTTAAAAACTTTTGCAATTAATGTGATATTTCCGAATTTCACAGTCTTAATTGAATAAAATTTAAAATATATTAATTATAGCGTCTGATAAATAATAATCTACACCGTGCACCGTGCCATGAATTCATATTAAGTTTAGTTGGAACCCGATCAACCATGCGTGAATAAAACCTTGCATCACAGTCACGGGTTTACACAATCGGGTCACGATTTTGTTGCGAACCTCTTTCGCGTTCCAACTCTCGCACTCTGAACACTGCACGACGCAGAAAACGAGCACGCTATACTATGGAACGCCGTTTTACTATTTAATCAAAAAATTAATAAAGTATCACATTATTCATGGAACATTTTATTGGAACAATTTAATATGTTTGTTTATATATATTTTTTAATTAAATTGTTTCATTGAATTTTTTACATTAAAAAGTAAAACGGCGTGCCAAAATGTCACTAGTTTTTATATATTTTATTTAACAAAAATTTTATTCAAAGAAAAAATAAAAAGAAACCTAAAATACAACAATAATAAAAGTGTTTATATCATGTTCTGGATTTTAATCATTTGATTAAAAATTATACAAATATCATTAACTCTTGAAAGAATATAGCAAACATTTGATTTTTTATCATACATTCGATTCTTTGAAAATAATTAATAATTCAAATGTTATATTAATAATTTACTTACTTTTAAAATGATAGTTAAAAAAATATTTGTTTCCTTCAATTGTATATCTCAAGAAAAACAATCTTACTAATTTTAAATTATTTTGTTTGTTATTAGGGCTTAAATTAACATTATTATTATAGGTTTGTGAAATAAAATGTTTCATTTCAAAACGACAAACAATCATTTTAATTTAAACAGTTAATAAGTATGGTATTTTTACGTTTCTTTAAAACTTTTTTTAAATAAAAAATATTAATATAGTAATGTTCTTTAATAATTATTATTGTCAAGATATATGGTTCCATAAAATTCAATCAAAATTTCTAATGTAAATTTCCAATAAACGTTAATTGTTATTTCTATATTTATTTTATTCGGTAAGATCATTTTGATGATAAAGTATCAACAAACAATTTTATAGGTATTTGTTACATTACTATAATTGTTAGATAATGACTTAATGTCTTTTAAATTTGGTTATAAAGAGTTGTTGTATGTTATTGTCGTTGTAGATTAAAAACAAAAATATACTATCTCGAAACATTAAAATTTTCGTTAAACTCCCATATTTGTTGATATAAAATGTGTGATTAAAAATTTTCAACAAACAATCTTTGTTGAATTTTTATGTTTATTGATTTAAAATGTTGAATTGAAAAATGTTGAAATGAAAATGTTCATCAAACAATAAAATATTTGTTGAATTTTGATGTTTATTGGTATAAAATGTTTGTTTGAAAATTTTCAACAAACAATTAATAAAATCTTTTGTTGAATTTTTATATTTGTTGATATATCATCAGCCCTATTAAATTGATTGTTGAATTAAATTGTTTGTTGAATAAAAATGGTTGTTGCATAAAAATGTTTGTTGAATAAAAATGATTGATGAATTAAAATGTTTGTTAAAAAATTATCAACAAACATATAAATTGGGCGCTGCTGCGTACTACGGTCATATGCGGTACTACGCAAATTTGCTGTGTAAATTGGGTTTCAGAGGTTTGATTTGACAGTTTTGAAACATCCCTAACCTAACAATCGAAACCGGCAAGAGTGCAGTTTTGTAGATACCTCAAGATAGTAAATTAATGTGATTAGTGTATTAACTTTAAATATTGGTGAATATATAATTTAATAAATGGCAGAACACTCTCGTCACGTGCCTGTTTTGCGAAGAATTAAAAATACTATTCTGCAAATTGGACGGTTATTAGAAAATGAAAAATACGATGATAGTAAACGGCTAATTAACAGTTGTCTTATTAATCTGAACAGAATAAGACGCACTATTCTGGCTAATAAATATAATGAAATTAAATCTTCATTGGACCATCTTAATCAATTTTGTGAGGAGGAATCCACACAAAGAAGAAACAGTGATGAATGTGAATATTCAGCTGAACGATATAAATCAGGAAGTAATGACTGTAATTAATTATTATATTGTTTGTATAAACTTTTCTATTTATTTTAGGAAAAGGACGGCCAACAGTCCTTATAACACGGGAACAATTGTTGTTTTGCCGAAATGAGGGATATACTGCAGGAAGAATTGCAAAGTTATTACATTGTTCGAAAGCAGTAGTCTATCGTAGATGCTATGAAGAAAACATAAAATTTAGAGATAAATATTGCCATTTAAGTGACGATGAATTGCGTCAACAAATAGAGAACTTAACTAAGACATATCCAAAAAGTGGAAGTGAGGTTCGTTTATTTAGATATTTTTAATGGGGGGAGGGGTTGACATTAGCTTTATGCGTTTTAAATATTTTGGAACCACCACCCTTGTCGTGCTGTATGAAATTCTTCTTGTGACTTCGTATCGTGTCAACGGTTAATACAAAATATTCATTTTTATTTGTTATCACCTAAGCCACAATAGGGTGTTTTCAGTGTATACAAATGTCCTACAAATTATGCATTAATGTATGCAAATATACATATATGAAAGGTTAAATACGTTCATACTATTAAATATTTGCCAAAACAAAGTTGTCTAAAATAAACAAAACTACTGTTAGCAAAGATAAGGTTCTCTGCTTTTTACTAAAAATAAATAATAAAGGTGAATTTACTAATATTGTAACAATGAAATTTCCACAGTACTCTGTGGAAATTTCATTGTTACAATATTAGTAAATTCACCTTTTTTATATAAATCATAATATACCTTCATACAATAATTATTACAGATGATGTGTGGTTTTTTAAAAAGTCAAGGAATTTATGTACAAAGAAAACGAATTCGAGAAATATTAAATGCCGTTAATCCTGAAGAAACAGCTGTTCGTTGGGGAAATACTGTTCAGAGAAGAACTTATTCAGTACCAACACCCAACTCCTTATGGCATATGGATGCACACTTAAAATTGTCGAGGTAATCATAAGCAGTTTTATAAATTACTTTTGCTGAGCAAATGCTTTTTACTGTACTACCTATATAATTTTTTTGTAGATGGGGATTTGTAACTCACGCATGTATAGATGGTTATTCAAGAATGATTACATATGCGAAATGTACTACATCAATAACTGCGGAAACTGTCTTAAAGATATTTGTTCCAAGTGTTAAAGAGTATGGAATACCATCGAGAGTAAGATCAGATCATGGGTATGAAAATATTTTTGTAGCGTTATTAATAAACTGTATTAGAGGTTCTGGGAGAGGAAGTCATATAACAGGACGTTCAGTTCACAATCAGAGAATTGAAAGGCTCTGGCGTGATGTACATACCCAGGTTTTATCTGTATTCTATGAGCTATTCTACAGTTTTGAAAATAATGGGCACCTTAATGTAGAAAATGAGATACATATTTTTGTATTGCAGTACATGTTTTTGGACATAATAAATAACACTTTAAATATATTTGTTAATGCGTGGAATCATCATCGTATTAGAACTGCTCAAAGGAATACACCCCGTCAATTGTGGTTAAGTGGAATGTTAAACAATATGTATTCAAACCACACTGCAACTAATGAAGTTTTTTACCAACACTCGGTTCGTTTAAGAGAACATGTCACTCGCATATTTGGAAATTTACAGAATAACGTGATAGCTACTGAAGAAGAATATGTATCTCGCTTTACTGTAGTTTTGGCCCTGAGTGATGAACAAAAAATAGTGCTGAACCAAATAAAGGAGGGAACACAAGATCCACTTGATAAATATTTAAGCGCAATTAATTTTTTGAGCAGTTCTCTATAACTACATATTATGTGTTTTCTTATTTGTACAGGGTGTTTCCTATAAAACTATACCCCCCCTTATTTCGGTCAATTACCACTGATTTTAATTTTTTAAAAATCGGTCCAACACAGAATTTTCCGTAGATTTTGAACATTCTATTACTTTTTTTTCTACTTCAACCGTATACGAAGGGCAGAAAAAAGTATGGTTTTCTTAAATGGAACACCCTATATATTTTTACATATTTGGATTCGCCTCGTCCTTCTGATTACAAATATATATGACACACATATTTGCTATAAAAATGGCGTAAATAATTGAATTTAAACTTAGGGCGTTTCCTTCAAAACTATACCCCCCCCCCCTTATTTCTGTCAATAATTATTAACGATTCAAAATTTTCAAAACCTACACATATAATTTTTCGTAGATATCATATTATATGCTATTACTTTTTTTCTCCCTTCAACGGTATACGAAGGGTGGAAAATAGTATGCTTTTTTTTATGGAACGCCCTGTATTTTTTTACATATATAAGTATTATATATATTTATAATCAGAAAGTTAGGGCGGATCTAAATATGTAAAAAAATACAGGGCATTCCATAAAAAAAAACATACTTTTTTCCACCCTTCGTATGCCGTTGAAGGATGAAACAAAGTAATAGCATATATGGAATCTACGAAAAATTCTTTGTACGTTTTAAAAATTTTGAATCGTTAATAATGGACTGGAATAAGGGAGGTTTTGAACGGAACGCCCTAAGTTTAAATTCAATTATTTATGCCATTTTTATAACAAACATGTAAGTGTCATATATATTTGTAATCAGAAGGACGAGTCGAATCCAAATATGTTAAAATATATAGGGTGTTCCATTTAAAAAAACCATACTTTTTTCTGCCCCTCGTATACGGTTGAAGTAGGAAAAAAAGTAATAGCATATTCAAAATCTATGGAAAATTCTGTGTTAGACCGGTTTTTGAAAAATTAAAATCGGTGGTAATTGACCGAAATAAGGGGGGGTATAGTTTTATAGGAAACATTAGGTACAGGGCGATTCACTTAACTTTTCCGCCCTTTTATTCTCTGCGGTTACAAAAGAATTATTCTAGGGTTTTATAACTTTTCTCAAAGTTTTTAAATATAGCATCAGAAAAACAATTGAAAAATAAGTGATGAAGTTCTCAATAATTCTGAAAATATTGAAAATACGAGTAAACTATATGTTCCATAAACTGAAGGAATAACAGTAAAGTGAGGTGGAAAAGTTAAGTGGATCACCCTGTACATAGGCATGCAGTAATCATTTGAATAACCTTTATATTGTTATGAAAAGTTTCTTAGAATAATGAGTCACCCAATTGCAAATTTTTAGAAAAATCGAGATGTTGATTTTTGTATGGACTTCAATGAATGGCGTTCATTCAAAAATCATATTGATGAATATTGAAAAACTACATAATTAAGCCAATATTTCTAAAAATTTGAAACTGGCTTAAATTTTGTATTCAGAGCAAGTTGTCATAATAGAATATAATTTTTCCTCAAAAATAAAGGCAGTTATCACCAGTTTTTAGATCCTGGTTTTTAAAACACCGTACGTATTTGGTTTCTTCATTTTTGGGACATTTTCCACTATTTTTTTTTTTGTTTTTCATTTCTCCATGAACATTTACTAATAGAAGGGTTTAAAAACAGTTTGAATATAATATAGCAAAAAGTTAATAGAAATATTTATTATTAATTTAATTGTTACTGACATACCATAGGTGTAAAACTTTTATTTTTAAGTTTTAAAATTTACTTTTTCATAGGACTATCAATAATTATTAGTAATATTTTAGTTTTTTATGTATCTGATATTAATCTAGTGTCTAATTTCGTTTTTTGTTAACCACTTCGTGGGCGTGAGCAACTTACTAGAGTTAAAATAATTTTACACAACTGAGATATTTCTTTTTGATCTAAATAAATAATTTTTGGTATTAAACAAATTTTTTTATTGTCCTTTACCACATTTATATGACGCGCAGTGTAGTACGTACCCTTGTATATGATGTGTACTATGTTTGTTCATCGCTACTCAAAAATATTTATATACTCAGTTCAAGGTATTCGACCACCAAAACAGACTGAATTGTGTTGTGTTTTAGAGTTAATTGGTACATGGTGAATGTATGCAGCAGTCTTAATATTAGTTGTAGTTTTTCCGAATACCCGTTTACACAGTATATTCTATGCGTAATATTAGAAAAAGTGGTAAACCATAAATTAATCAATTATAACTTTAATTCATCAGTAAGTAGAATTGTTTTCATTGTAAAATTATTTGTATTTTTGTATAATATAAATGTTTGTTTACTAGAAATTTTGTTTTATTCTTGCGAGTTTCTTATTTCCTGTTAAATTTACTCCTTAGACAATTTCCCGGAGTACAATTACATAGAAAATTGTCTCCGTGGGATTTATCTATTGAGTAATTTTAGCGGGTAAAAAAACAGGAATTTATGGTAGTAAATAAACATTTAAAGAACCCGCTTAAAAGTTTAGTTCTTGCCAGGATCACCCGCGCGTAATTAGCTGTGTTTGGTGACCCAGTTCAGAACGTCCTGGATCCTGGACTAAAGTCATCGAATTATATGAACTGAACTCGAATTGCTAGAACTTTAAAAACTATTTTGTTCGGTGTACAAACTTTGACAACAACTATCAAACGTAAAAATCCCATGTGTTGGTACTTGCATGTTTGTACACCGAACAAAATAGTTTTTAAAATTCTAGCAATTCGGGTTCAGATCATATAATTCGCTAACTTTAGTCCAGGACGTTCTGAACTGGGTCACCAAACACCAAGGATTGTTAACTACAATCCTTGACCAAACACAGCTTAGCACAGAATATAAGGAAGAAATCTTAAAACCGTAATTCTACATGGAATCATCTGTGGACAAGCATGCGACAATACGGCGCGGGTGACCCTGGCAAGAACTAGACTTTAGGCGGGCTCTTTAAACGCTTATTTACTACAATAAATTTCCAGTTTTTTTACCCGCTAAATTTACTCAATAAATAAATCCCACGGAGACAATTTTGTATGTAATTGTACTCCGGGAAATTATCTATTGAGTAAATTTAACAGGAGATAAAAAACTCGCAAGAATAAAACAAAATTTCTATTAAACAAACATTTATATTATACAAAAATACAAATAATTTTACAATGAAAACAATTCTACTCACTGATGAATTAAAGTTATAATTGATTAATTTATGATTTATCACTTTTTCTAACATTACGCATACAATATACTCTGTGTAAACGGGTATTCGGAAGAACTACAACTAATACTAAGATTGCTGCATACAATCACCATGTACCAATTAACTCTAAAACACAACACAATTCAGTCTGTTTTGATGGTCGAATACCCCGAACCAGAGACAACTCTGCCCGAACTGAGTATATAAATATTTTTGAGCACCGATGAACAAACGTAGTACACACATCATATACAAGGGTAGTACAATCAGCAAAACTAATTTTCATCAGAATGTAACCAGCAGCATAAGGTTGCCTAGTTGCTTCGTTGCTTCATTACACAAAGGTATTATAGTATTGTAGACACCAGTTTTTCTTAGCCTCATCGCCATTCATCCATTGCCAGTCATCTTGTGAATTTCCTAGGTCAATTTTCGCAGCAAGTTAAACATTATTAACTATAAGTCATTCTAATTCGTTGTGATGATCTAAAATTATACATTAATTAGGTTTACAATCAATTACATGACAATGTGGCGATATAATAATTGTTTTACATTAAATAATATCAGATCATTGACGCTAAAATTAATGTATTTGTAACACGATATTTTTTGAATAAATAAATGATTGAAAAAGAAAAAAACAATTTAGGTAAATATCTAAATAATTTCTTTTTACTTACCATCGTGAGCCAAGCCAAGCTAACCACCATAAGGGTTTTTTGGCGACCCAAACCGCTAACTCCGGTTATCTGCGGTTTGGCTCGTGATTGGTGTATTTTTAAAATAAATTTGTTTCAACCAATCACAACTCTAACCGCAGTTAACCGGAGTTAGCGGTTTGGGTCGCCAAAAAACCCTTTTTGTTACAAAACAACGACAAATGTCATTTCTGCCAAGACCCAGGTTGAGAAATTTAATTTAACACAAAAAACACCAAACCTTTACCCGGGAAATTGAAAATAGCCTTTAAACCAGCCTGGCAGCCAATGATCTGCGTGTATCTTATAGTCGGATATTAGTTAGACCCAAGGATTGTTAACCTAGAAATTCTTGAGTTAGACCCCCATCTTAAGTGTCGCATGCTTGTCACAGATGATTCCATGTAGAAGTACGGTTTTAAGATTTCTTCCTTATATATTCTGTGGGGGAAATAAAATCACCACGGAGCATATGGCGGCGCTGCGATCAGACGAGTAATGATCAGCTGATTGTTAGTTCGTTTACATTCAATTTAGTTCTTTCTGTGAGTTCTTGGTTCTTGTGGTTGTTTAACGTTTTTTTAAAGCAGAGATATTCAGTTTGGGAATTATTATTATATAAATTGACAGTAGTTAAGTAAATTCAATAAGGTTTAGACTTGTTTAAATGTTATTTGTGGCATTTTATAAATTATTTCTTTCCTTTTCTTTTTTGGAATTTTTTGGATAAGAATCTCGAGGAATGTGGTAATAAATCCCAAAAAAGAAAAGGAAAGAAAAAAAGGTTTAGACTATTTTCACAATGTTTATTTGTGTTATTTCAGAAATACTTAGTAGCGCGATGGGCGACAGTCAAAATAATAAACAATTTTTAGGTTTAAGTACTCTTTTTTCTTATTTAGATGCTGCCCCAAATAGTAGATGTGTGAGTGAAGGTGAACAAACGTGCTAAATGCTAAACATTTAATTTTATGTGCCATAACATCTATAGAACACAAAGTTATAAACATTTTCGCTGTTTGTTTACAAACCGCAGTGCACTGCAGAGTAGCCCTCATGAAATAAGTGGTAAACTCTTTGAGGAGGACAAAGTGGAAATCGGAACTTATAAACGTTCGTGCAAAGCTGTTTGTGATAAAAACAAATCCGGCGTTTTTCTTAGGAAAATAGTGGAAGTGGATTGCCCTGTCCACGTTTTTTCTTGAATGACAATTATACACACAACAATTCGTGTTATACACTATTTTCTTCGGCATTTTGTGGAATAAACAACATAAAACTAAAAAAACCGGATTAGAATTCGATAAATACACAAGTAAACAAACAAAATTACTCGTCTTGTCAAAGTTTAGTATTTGGCCGCTAGGGGGCGATCACAAGGCTGAAATCACCTTCCGAGTTCCCAGTGCCTAGCCTACGAAAGGGTAACGGACCGAATACCTAAAACCGTTGATTGAAGTATTAATAAGATGTCTAACCGCAGCAATCGTTTCGTAGCCAGCAGAATTGCTGCCCCCTCCACAAATCCCCTTGCGTGTCATTCCGCAGGCTCTATATACTCGTCCACTGTAACACTGCAAAACCTACAATGTTTAGTTTCTCGTGTTCCCGAAATTGTCGCACTGTTACTAACAGTTTTGCAGGTCATGTATCCCGCTGAACTGTTAAGGTATTAAATGGGCGCACGCCAAAATAATCATCAGATAAAAAATATCAAATTAATTTGTTTACATCCTACTTTTATTTTCAAACAAAATAAAAATGTTTCATATTTTGATGTTTCATATTTTGCTTGTTTAGTGTGTATATTTATTATATTTCTTGGAGATCTTTTATTAAGTCGTTTAATAATTTTTAACGAAATTTTTAATGATTTAAATACATTATTATTATGCTCTAGGATAACATTTAAATTTCGCGGCCTTTAAATTATACCGTTTTGGTTAGGTATACAATTGCTGGAATTGCGAGTTAACTTACGGCCGTATGCGCACCGTTGTGTCCTAATCCCGATTAAGAGTTAATCGAGATTATTTCCTCATTTTTCTATGCACCACCACCATACGAAGACGCGTTAAGCGAGATTATTTTTAATCGGTCAGCGAAGTTGGTTTAAGCTTCAGATTGAACTATTTATAACCTTAAAATTTTAATTAATGTCATTTCATGTGTCATTCAAATATTAGTTTTTGGTGTTCATGTATCAGTGTTGGTTTCCTGTTACCTAAGCATGGAAATTACAGAGGAAATACCTATTCGTAGATGATAGTGATATTTTAGATATAATAAATTTTGGATTTCCTAGGAGACTTATGAAAGGATCGAGAGATGTGAACATTGTGACATATTGTGGAACATACTTCGTAGGTTAGAATTATTCCGTGCTATGTATTATTATTATGATGATCTGTGAGAATGTGACAACTGACAACTGAGAAATAAATATTCATTATTCACAAAACGTTTATTAATATTAATAGTAGTTAAATACTTTAAACATTTTGATACAATGAGTTTTACTCATTTCGACTATCGACTATCCAAAGAAACCACTTTGAATGTTTTGAAACTTCAAAACCCATATTTTGATAGTATAATCAATTAAACTCGACTTATATTCGACTGATATGGAAATCTATTACCTAATTTTAAAATTTCTGTATGACAATTATTATCCTATTTTGTTTATAATCATCATAACAATATAGTAAGTAGGTAGTTAGTACTATTACTAGAGATAGGTATATTAAATTATTTAATTAAGTTATTGTACTAACATCGACAGCTGATATTGAAGCTGTCAAGAAATTCATCTTTGTGCAGTGTACTCTTCTACGATTAGTTAATCCTCGTATTTGATTAAGCTGTTCATAAGAAATTGGCAACAAATTTATAATCCCTATCAACTAATCGCGAATGAAAACGGTGCATTCGGCCGTTATTCACAGATTGAACTACGGTAATAAAATCATTCATTCGTTCAGATAGTAGGTTTTTTTATATATATAAAGTTTCAATATTGTAGATTATTAAAAATAGACTGCTAATTATAGGTTGGATTTCCAACCAACAAAAAGCATCTTATTTTATTAGATCAAGGTAATTAAAACTTTAATAATTATGCACTGAACAAGATTTTAGTTTTAGTACAGGAACCTAGCAGAAATTTTTTGATAAAAGCGACATATTATTCCAAAAACTTAGAAAATGCATAATTTTGAGGTTAGTTGTGACACCCCGGAACAGCTGTTTGTATACTTTTCTTGGCGTACCTAACTGCCATACCTACCATTTTCCTAAAAAACAGAAATTATTTTCTTCGGATATATATTTAAGGTAATAAAACATAAAACAGAAAGACATTATTTAATATTATATTTATTATATTTAATGGAATGATTGCATTATTAAAAATAATAAGAATTGTTTTACAATCATATCAAACTAGTTGTAGGTAGGTTCCTAACATATTATTCTTGACAACTTGCTGTAATCTGTTTCAATTTGGGTAGGTAGTACCATTGTTTATAACTATCGCGGCCGAAAAAAAGTAATCGATTTTTTATCAAGTAGTATGTTTTCTCGAAAAATTTTCCTATGTAAATGGGAGTTTTTACATCAGTTATGTCAATTAAATTATTTTGACAAGAAATCATTGGTGGGGTCGTATTTATTTAAAAAAAAAACTTTTTATCGGCATGAAATACATTTGCAAGCAAACGGAAATTATAAGGATTTACCAAAGTCATCTATATACTATTATTGAAAAATTAATTTTGTAACGTAGTTAAGAAGTACTTATACAACCTTTCCATTTCGGTCATTCATATTAGAAAAGAACTGAGTAAGTTTATTTTACTTCAACATCATAATAAAGTATTTATTCTACTGCCGTGCGTAAAGTACTAACTTTACATACGCTGTGTAGTGCCTAAAGTAAAAATTTCATATAATCGCCTATAATAATAATCATATCGTATTTCAAAAACGTTAAATATGGTTACATATTTAATTTTATGTAGTCCATTATATTGATGTAAAGTTCCATTTCCGAAAAAATTTCACGTTACACTTGTTGCATAGGTACTATTTTTACAATAATGTTTATTACCTATTACCTAATATTATTTTTAAGGCACGTTTAAAACTAATTACAGTAAAATATTAGTTATACTTTCAATAACATTCTCGACTCAAAACTACTTTCCGTTACGACTGCGTTATTTTTAAAAATTCCCGCTTCCAAGTATATAAAAATGGCGGTGTTCAATATTTGCAAGTAGCTAGGCTTGAAAGAACCTTCTCTTATTTTAAGTTCTGTGTTGGAGTTGCCATTCTGTTTTTCTGATGCTTATAGCTTACAGCGCCTTCCACGAAAGTTAACATTTTGAACGCAATCAGCGATTTTCATTTTCCGACAAATTTTAATACAATAAATTATTGTGCAGCCACATTGCCAATAGCCTAAACTCTGCTTTCTCTTTCAACATCTCAAATGTAGTTCTGCGATGTATGCATCGAATTCAGACCAAATACCATATGCAAAAAACTAAAATTTGCGTTAAGTAAGTAGTATGAAAATGAACCTTATCGCGAATTTCAGAAACTTCTCTTGTAAAATCAAACATTACATTTCTAAATACAAACATTTTATTAGACAACTTAAATACACAAAATAAAAAGATTAATATTAAAACTAGTACATTTATTTATATTTTCGTAAGTTACCTATCTACAGGGTGTCCCAAAATTCAACATCATCCCAGGTCATGACTAACTAGAATATCAAAATATGACCTTGATAAAAATACGTTAGTTTTAGAGATACTGGCAACCACACAGCCAAGCTAACAGTGGCGTTTGTTATATTTATTGCTATCTTACATATGCATATTCTAATTTTATTCTTTCCTACATATACAGGATATTTCTAAATCGTATGCCAAAAGTTTATTGACAGATTCTTGGGACGAAAATGGGTTAATTTAACCAAATTTACCTATATACAAAATCTCATTCGCATGTTGAAATATCTCAATATTTGGTGAGCGGTAATTTGTCCAATCGACAAATATTTTGGAAAATTTTCAGGTCCTCACTTTACGGAACAGTTTGTATTTCAGGAGTGTTCACCCCTGATACTTTTTTATCACTATGTTCTTAAACGTTATGTTTTTTTGAATACGTACAACTACTATTTAAATATATTATTCTTCTTTAGTTTTTGCCATAGGAACTTGTGAGTTAAATATTTCACCTCTTTGGAACTACAGCATTTCAAACCGGTAAAAATAATAGTAAATGCTTCTTATCTCTTCGTAATGGACAGAGATAAACTAACAATAGCAACAGTTCTGTGAAGTTTGAAAAATTAAGGTCAGCGACACAAACATGGTGAACATGCGGTATCCCATCCCATGCTTGCAATCCTTTGGTATTTTCCTTGTAAGACATCACTGTGATGTAATATTGCTGTTAAACCTGTGGTAAGATACAAATAAAAATATCTCAATCCATTTCGGAAAAATAAGATATATTTATTATTATTTTTACCGATTTGGCATGCTGAAAAAGTGAAATAAAGTGAAATATTTAACTCGAAAACTATGGCAACAATTAAAAAGCAATACAATATTTGGATGCTACGTATTCATAACCTATAGGCGTAACTATAAAAAAGTTTGACGGCAAACAGTAAAGCTAAGGACCTGAAGATAATTTTTGAACATATCAAAATGAAACTAGGGTGTCTAGCCATTGAGAAAAGTGAATTTTTTGACATATGAAGAAATTTGATACAACTTCCGGTTTCGCCGGAAATTATACTAACTTTTGATTTTTCAATGGAAGACCCTGTATACAGGGTGAGTCCTAAGTGCACCATTATATTTTAACCCTTAATATATTTCGTCGAGTACAATCGATTGGCACTGTTAAAAATTTTCAAGAAAAAAATTTTGATTGTCGAATAATTTTTTCGGCTGATTTTTTAATAGTCACTGGATAACTCAGAAATAACGCTGTTAGAAGCAACGTTGCCATTTCCCTAATTATTATGATTCATTTGTGACGCGATACGCTTTCTAAGTAATCAGCAGTTTCAAAACATTTTCATCCAATTTTTTTTAAAATCGATAACCATGTTATACGTGGGATTGGAAAAATAAAAAAAGTGTCAATGGGTTTCTACTGATGTCAAGAATCAGTGGTATAAATATAATGGTGCACTTAAGACTCACCCTGTATTATTACATTTTTGGACTTCGGATGAATCTTTGAACATGTGTGGTGATTTTTATAAATTTCTTACGAGTTGTTATTCTTTTTATAGCAATTATAAATTTTGATCTTGACTGCTACGAAATAAAAAAATACGTATTTTGTCATTTTAGTTTGTAGGGAAAAAATATTTATACATATAGTATATTATTAACCATTTTGTAGACGTTTTAATGCAAGTAATTCAGTTTTTTTGAAATAGGTAACTCGCTTTTTTAAAATGGGACGGCGGTGGCTTCCAGTCTAAATAAAAATTTATAATTGCTATAAAAAATATAACTGGTCAGAAACTTGCAAAAATCACCACACGTTCAAAAATTCATACTGAATCCAAAAATGTAGGATCAAATTACTTCATATGTCAAAAAATGCAGTTATCTGAATGGCTTAGACCCTTAGTTTTATTTTGATATGTTCGAAAATAAAAAAGTTATGGGGGTGAGCAACTTCTTTGTGGCACCCAGTATAGGTAAATTTGGTTTAGTCAACCTATTTTCATTCCTAAAATCTGTTATTAAAACTTTGTCATACGATTTAGAAGCATCCTGTATACCCGGAATCCCACAATACTGCAAATAGAAATTAACTTTTAAATCTGAGTATATTGGAACGATACATCATTATTTAAAATAGCTTTAAATTCACGGGAGAAATCTTGAAAATCAGTATAAGTGGTGGGTAGTTCCAATGTATTAGAACAAGTATGTACAATCGGTCGACGGCAAGTGCCACTCAAATTAGTGAATGAAATTTTAATACTCTGCGGCATGTTACAAGAACCTGTAATAAAATATAAAAAGTGGGACAGTTCCTCCCTATTTAAATTTCTAATAAATGTTTTAAGATAATAGAAAACTGAGGACTGATTCGGCGTTAGATCATCATTTTCAGTTTCAAGGCATTGAATTAATTTTTTAGGAGTCGGTGATTGTTCAATTAAAATTTCATTCAATTTGTCAACAGTTAATGTACTCCAAAAATCTTCAAAAAGTAATGGTATACCATCTTTGATGGCCTTTATGAAATCAACTGGTTTTGAAACCATAACGTTATCTGCGATTGTTTGAATTTGATCCGCAATTTCTTCCCTCTTCGGATTATCAAAGAAGTTGTTAGTTGTAAAAAATTCTTCTAGTAATGTTAGTTCATATGATTCTAGAGTGTGAAAAGCTGACTCTGCTTTTTTTAGTAATTCTCTTTCACCATATGTTATAAAAAACATAAAATCTTCTTTAATAATCTCTTTTGGAACTTGAAAATCAGTGTTTCCAATGAGCAAATATGTGGTTCTAGCAATAAAATTTGGGATTGTTTTTGTTAAAATCATCATATGAGTTAAGGTCTTTCCTAATATTCTAAATTTTTTAATATCTTTGTTTTTTCTATGAAGTTCCAAGTGAGGGACCAAAATAGTTTCACCATAAAAAAACTTATCCTTACATCCCTGCAAACTAAATTTTTTGTAATTATGAACATTAATATCTAATTTTGTGACAATCAAATTAATTAAGACCTCGCAGGCAAATCGTCCATAATGAATAAGAAAAATGATTACGTATCTAATTCTTTTATATTTGTTTCTGAATAAAAATCAATTCTATTCTGAATATGCCTATCTAATACTATGCCGACAATTTTTTTGGTTAAAAATGATCTATGTGATTTGGTTTTATTATTTAATTTACAGAAAATATTTATCACTTTTTTGAAGTAATTTCTTATCCACGAAATTATGTACTTGCAGGTATTTCTTCGGAAAGTTGGATATTATGTAAATAAAAGACAGACCTTATATTCTCATTTGATCGACGTTTCGAAAATGTTTATTTTCTTTCTCAGGACTACAATGTGTCCACCTAAATTGATTGTTAAATGCAAAACTATGTACTGTTTTAAATTCCTTTACTTTTTATTAGGTATATTACCTAGATGATTTTTGATTGCTAATTTTATTTTGTTTTTTCGCACAGTTTGATCATATCTATATCTTTGGTTGAAAATCCCATTAACGTGAATACTCTTCACCATAGATATAGTTAATTATTATCAATATTTAAAGTGGAGTTCTAAGTGTGCGATTTTTTTTTAAACTTTTAAAAACTTTTTAAAATTTTACAAGAATGTTTATTGGCTGGCAGTTCACAAATAACGAATATCTCATTCAGTAAGTGTTGACTATTTTATTATGTATTAATTTTATATTTTTTTAAAGATGTCTATTTATGTAACTTTGAATAGATATAATATATTTTTTTAATGGATAATTATCAAGATCAATTTATCCATTTTATTCCAAAGAAATACCTGTAATATCTATTACATACTACTATTCTTTTATTGCAATTTTTTATTTGGGTTTTGCCAATGTTTTGTTAATTTGTTGCAAATTAACAAAACACACAGTAGCAGCAAATTATCATATAAATGTTTTTCATCGTACTTGAAAAACATGCATGTAATCTCCTGTTATTTACTACCCCAATGAAACCAAGTTTAGGGGTAAACAAAACATTTAGATATCAAAAATGCAATACCAACCTCCCAGAAAATTGTAAACAGTTCTTTAGTTAAACCTCCAAAGTCATCTCCTTCTTCATGTCTGAAATGAACTTTCAATGTTTTTTGAAGAATCGAATTATCATTATCATAAATATCTAATAATTGGTTGACTACATCATTTCGATCTATTTCTATAATTACTTCTTCAGCAGTAAAATCGAATGAAAGATTTATCAGACTGTTGTTATTTCCTAAATTCATCCCCTCATATTGAAAATCTTCAGAATGGTCCAAATCTGATTAAAATATTTGGTTGTGTATGAAACATTTTTATATTAATATGCAAAGCTTTTAAGCTACCAAATGATCTTTTTAATTATTATTTATTATAATAGTCAATAAACCTTACTCACACAGTATACACATATAAAACTTACCTAGATATTCAACATAATTAGCTGTAGTATCTCGATTCATAACAATTGGATCGACTGATACTGAAGGTCTAGCAATAGGTAAGGATAACACCTCTGGTGGAGTGGGTTCTGTTAATGGAGTCTGCGTCCTGTGTTGCTGAATAGTACTAGTAGAGGCTCTAAGAGATGAAGCTTGTGTTGAACCGGTGCCAGGTCTTAACGGTAAATCTCTGTTTGGAATTATGATCACCTGTGATTGGCCCAACTGCTGTTTAAAATCCCCATTTATGATGGTTAAAATGCATATTTTCTTAGAACGATCCATTTTTCCAATTTTTATTCCAACCAAGTCTAATGGAACATCGGGATAAAGTGAACACACATAAGTCTCTATTTGTTCCTGTGTCCATTGCAAACAATATCTTGACGGTTGACTTGAATACCCTGCAAATTGAAATTAATACAAACAATGATGGGTACCGTTTTAAAAATAATTATTTAGTAAGAAATCTACTTACCCAATCCAACTGAGGTTAGATATTCGCATTCAGATCTTATAGGAAAATAATCCGAATTGGCTCTTCTTAAAAGAAATGTCTTCTTAGTGATGTAAGTTGAGGGTGTTCTACCTCTAACCGGTCTCTGATTAGGTCGGAAACTTCTTCTAGTATTATTCAATATACTATCGAAATCATCCGCATCATCATCTGATGTTGCAGCATTAGCGGCAGCAGAAATTAGGCCCCGTAAACGATTTGCGTTGCCTGTGGCCATTCTTATTAATCTTAGCCTAAAACTAAATATTTTTAGTTTTAGTATAAACAAACTTGAATAAATTTTAAGATTTTATGTTAAGTGAAGGGAGTCAATGCCCTATATGTATATTATGGTGTCCGAACCTCATCTAGGGTATCGACGATTGTATATTATGCCATAGGTAATTCCAGAATAAATTTATTAAAAAAAAATCAGTTCTAGGTAAATTCAACTTTTTAAATGGGCCAACCGGCATATTTTTACATATTTGGATTCTACCGGTACATATACATATGGTTCAACCCTCAGATATTATTTTAATTCACAATTTTCTTTTTTATTCCAATTTTTAGTTTTAGTTGTACAAGGCCATGATTTAGTCAAAATTGTTAATAATCGGTCTCCAAGCACCTGTAGGTATCTCCTCAAAAACTAAAATTAAAGACGACTTATTCGTCAGTAAGTAGATCGAATTTAGTTTTTCTATGAAAACTAATTTTTTTTAAATGAAACTTATGGGACAACCTGTAATTTCATTAGATCTTTAAAATTACGAAAGAAATGGTATAACAGGTGCTTGCAGATCGATTTTTAACAACTTTGTGTAAGTGACGACCTTTCTATGACTAAAACTAAAAATTAAAATAAAAAAGAAAATTATGAATCAAAATAATATCCGAGGATTGAACCATACGTATTTCGACAGGGAGAATTCAAATATGTAAAATTATATCTACCCGCAGTTATCTCGCATTTCTACCAAATTTGAAAAAAATCCATTCACCCATTCAAAGGTTACAAGAGTGTCCCGCCTATGGGCTGGGATACCGGTAGAAAATTATCGAATATGTAATTAATACCTAAATTTTTACACTACTTTGCTCAGATGCAATGACATTTTTCGCGGGAAGTCGCCGTTGTTGTGATGCACAAATTAGATACTTTATAATACTTATAATTATTAAAGAAGATAATAAATTCATAGTAACACGATAAATGGTGTTTATAGCATACTTACTTAACTTTCTATTGCTCTTTTCATCTGGACTGGACACCAACAAAACCACAGAATATCTACTTAACAAAACATTAAGAAGATGGACGACACCTGTTGCGTTGCACTTTGCTTGCATGTCACAGAATGGAATGGATTTGATTTTAAGATTTAACGGTCAAACGAGACAGAATATGAAGGAAGAGTGAGACAGATCATCGAAACCCGATATACACAGTACAATTATATACCTAGTGCCTCAGACAGCCGCTATATGCAGCAGCGCCCAATTTAAATGTTTGTTGATAATTTTAAAACAAACATTTTTAAGCAACAATCATTTTTATTCAACAATCATTTTAATTTAACAAATATTTTAATTCAAGAGACATTCTAATTCAACAAACAATTTTATTCAACAATCATTTTTATTCAACAAACATTTGTATTCAACAATTATTTTTATTTAACAAACAATTTTATTCAACAAACATTTTAATTCAACAATCATTTCAACACCGGATGAATTTAAACATACACATGTAAAAATTCAACAAACATAATATTAAGTCAATAATTTTAAATGAAACTATTCTATTAAACAAAATAATTCGAGGAACATTTAATTTTTGTTAATAATTTTCGATCAAACTTAAAAATTCAGCTTTAGATAGCAAATATTCTAATGCTTCGTTAATATAATTCAAGATGAATTTATTTTTTCAATTAACTGTAACAACATATAATGCAACAAAACATTTTACTTTTAAACTTAATATGGTTTTTAAATTTAAAGTACAAATCTTGTTAACAAACGTTTTTTAATGATCATAATAAATATATGTAACTAAAATTAAAATATGTTTATTAATGAGAGGGTATATTTGTTTAACCAATTTAAAACAAACAAAAATATATATAACAATCATTGAAAAATTATAAATTTTAATTAACTCTAAATGATTTTAACAATTATTATAAAAGAACATTTTAATTCAACAATATTTATTGTATAAACGCAGTTTGAAACGAACGTAAAAATGTAATAAAATTTCTCCTCAAAAATTTTAAATTTAACAATTTAAATTATAAACATTTAAATCAAATAAAATTTTCAGAAAACTTATAGAAAATGCGAGAAATTGTTCGTATATAAATTTGCTAATAATTTTAAATCAAACATTTTATTCCAAACGTTTCAAACCAAACATAAAAATGAAATATATATTTTTATTCATATAAAATGTGTAAATAAACATATTAAATTGTTCCAATAAAATGTTCCATGAATAATGTGATACTTTATTAATATTTTGATTAAAAAGTAAAACGGCGTTCCATACTATACCATAGCACGATCAGACAGTAAACAAAAGAATGTTTTAACAATATGGTCCACTATTGTTAAGATTGCTTTTTGTAATGTTGTACGTACATATAGTGTAAACAAGTAGCCTCTGGAACACATGAAATAGTGGAAAAAATATAATGCGTCAATTTCTAAATTGCCATTTTTTGAAATATTTAATTAAGTAATAACTTGTAAAGTGAGCTGGAAAAATAATTTTAAATTTTTAAATTTGAAAGAGTCTATTTTGTTTATAGAAAAAGTAATGTAGGATTAATGCATTTGAAATTTGAAGATATGAAAAAAACGTATAGTAGGATATCCATTTATATAGGGTGCTCCAAAATTATACGGCCAAATTCTTAGTGTAGAGGGGCTCAAAACAAAACGAAAATTATCTTTAAACATTTGGTCAACACTACATATTAAAGGAGTTATAACCTTCCGAAGATGAAGAGAAACTTTTTTTTATGCTATAACTCAGGATCCAAAAGAGGTAGGTACATACAAAATTTTTGTAGATAAGCTATGGGGCTTCTGGCTCAAAATCCCATGTTATTTTAAAGGGAGGCTCATCGTGGTCATTTTTGATACAAAATATGTGATGCGGGTTGCCTACCCTCGTAATTGCCTATCCCATAATTGCCTACCCCCTGGGGGTTATAAGAGGTCAAGGTCATCGAAGGCCACAGTCACGTAGGGCTAGGTAATGGGGTTGAAGAATTTTTTATTTGTATTAAGTTTGAATAGCTAGTTCATTCGATGAATTAAATAAAGATGAAAGGGGCGCGTTGACGAGGTGCGAGTTCCACACGTTATCTATATATGGTGTTTTATGAGTTTTGCCCAATACTTCTTAGGGTAATATCTTTTAAACTAATCACTAGAATCAGCTCGTATTGTGGGTATATAGTATACTATTAATTGTCAATTTACATGCATAATCAAAGACAGAAATTTCCAGGGCCGGCTCAAATACTTTTTATTTTTAGGGCTCCTATGAAAAAATTCACCCTGTATACGTGATTTTTAAATTCTAATACTGAATTATGAAACTACATACAAAAGTGATCGAAAACATGTTGTTCTCAGAAATAAAAATTACTTAATCTGATGTGGAAATTATTTATTTTTGATTATTTATTTCATATTAATCAACCATGAAATCAAAAAATTTTGTATAACAAATATTTTAGTTTAAATAAGAGAGGATAATGTAAATTTATAAATTTATTTTGTGCAGACCTTCGATTTTGGCAAATATTGATCGTTTATTTAAAATTGGCCCAAAGTGTGGCAAAACAATAAAATACATGTTTTCGATCATTTTTGTATGTAGTTTCATAATTCAGTATTAGAATTTAAAAATCACGTACACAGGGTGAATTTTTTCATAGGAGCCCTAAAAATAAAAATTAGTTGAGCCGGCCCTGGAATTTTCTGTCTTGATTAAGCATGTAAATTGACAATTAATAGTATATTATATACCCACAATACGAGCTGATTCTAGTGATAAGTTTAAAAGATATTACCTTAAGAAGCATTGGTCAAAACTCATAAGTCACCCTGTAGATCAATAAAAAAAATGCTCAGGCTTTTTTCAATAGTCATTTCTAATTCACCTAAGTGAACTCTAACTACCATAACATTTTGTCCCTTTCCTCGTGAATCACCCTGTATAAGTTATAAAAATGCCTAATGATGCATACTGTATTCAGGTAATGCTAGGCTCTCAGAGAAGTGTTTTGTCTAGGTAAATTTTAATTAAGCATTCCCACCCAGTATATCTTACATTTGTGTGAAATTTTTAAAATCTAATAGTGACGCTCTAGGTAGTGCAAAAAGATTAAAGTGTAGATACATACAAGTATTTTTAATTCCAAAGACAAATTATTATTAAGTTCGTATACGATACGTAATACGAAATCGTCTTTAGTTCGATTCTATAGGGTATTTGTCGTAAAAAATGTTTAGGAATATTATACGTGACGAATTTTAAACACAGAGGATACTAAGTTTTAGAAAAAATCTAGGTATCAATTACTGTTATCACTTATAAATTAAGCAAGCCTTTATAATGTTCTATGAATTTATGAGACATTAAATTACAGAATTGTAGAATTTTTTTTATAAGGAACCAAATTGTTGTATTCAACTCAGAGATACAAATTAATCAAAACTGATTTAAGAATATCGTAAGAGGTAAAAAACAAAAACTTTTATAAGTTTAAACTAATAAGACAAATATTTTTTTAATTCTTTTATTCATATTGAAGTGTAAATTTATAATTCAGAAGAGGGAATATATGGGTAGACTAATGAGTGTTATTCCAAATGAAACACTCATTATAGATAAACATTCTTTATTAATAAATATAGGGTTCACGATTTACAGAGACTTTTTACATAATACATTTGTAGTTTACACTTTTCCTAATTATGAAAATAAATATTGGAATACAAAGGTACAGCAAATATTGGAATATATGATTAAATGTAAATATAGAGTCTGATTTCTGTAGTGTGTTTTATATTTTATGTTATGTTATACAGAGTACTCAATTTACAAAGGTTGTATAGAACAATATAAAATATTGGTCACTATATTTTTAAATAATATAAAGGTATATCAAAATATTGGAACATATGATTAAATATTGTAGAGTATATACAGAGTCCTCTATTTTACTGAGGCTTTTTTATAGAATACATAATACAAAGGTGTTACAAAATAAATATTGGAATATTTGATATAAATACAATACTTGAAATTACAAGTTTCTTATACAATTAAATAATAAAAAATGTTTGATATGCACACACATTTAACGAAAAACAAAATGTTCAATTTATATCCATGATGGAATAATGACCCCAAGGTAAAGTATCCTATGATACCGAAACCAAAAATCGTTTATCATCGTGGGGTCTAAGTGCAATTTTGGTTTGGGTTATAGAATTAACTATATGTTTTTCTGGTTTTATCAAATTTTGTCTAACACTCATTTCGGTTGAATTATTTAAGCAGTTTATATAATCATCAAATGTAATTTTGTTTTTCACGATACTAGATTTTACACCTTTAATTTTTTTGGTGGGATATTTGATTAAATATTATAGAGTAGGTATATACAGAGTCCCCAATTTTACTAAGGCTTTTTTATAGAATACATATTACAAAGGTATTACAAAATAAATATTCACTAAAATAAGTGTCATTATATTTATTTATTTATTTATTTCCAAACAGGCATTAATGCCTAATTACAAGAAAACATGAAATATATACGAGTACAATAATTTTGTAGAACAAAAATGGTTAAGCCACAAAGTATAAACATTAAACTAAACACTCAAGACAGAATAATAATGTACCAATATAAAGTTAACTACATTTCCATAGCGCACATAGAAAACGTCGGTGTGTTTGAATCTCTTATCGGCGTCAAACGGCTTTACCAATAACCAAAAACTGTGGGTTACGGAACTAAATTATTATAGCTAAAAATAATATTAATATTATGTTTAAATTTATTTATTGAATCAAAAAAATCTACATTATATTGTGATGAGACAAAAAGAAATTGAGAAGATCGAGTACTTCTAGAAGGAATATTGAACTGGAACAGGGAAAGAATATTTGCGTCATTTATCATGTTATTTAACACTTTAAAACCAAATAACAATAAGGCAAGAAGACGACGATTGTAAAGTGTATTAATTTTAAATTCTTGACACAAATGGATAGATCTTCTGATAGTGTTGTAGTCAGGTGGTCTATTATATTTTTTGAAGTACAGGAACCTTAAAAAAATTTTTGAATTTTTTCAACTTCAGATGTATATGTATTAGGTTGAGAGTGCCACAATACAGACGCGTACTCCAGTTTGGGCCTTACTAATGCGTTATATAACTTAAGTATACAATTTATATCAGATAAGTGTTTAGATTCTCTAAATATAAAACCCAATGATTTAAGAGAAGATCCTTCACAAATGACTGTCTGACAAGCAATACACTGTTCATAAAGTATGAGGCAACAAGTGGATTCGTAGATCGAGTAAATGAGATTGTAGAACATTTTTTTTTATTAAAATCCAATTTATTAATTATACTCCAATCATATACTGCATTTATATCATTTTGTAGTAGATTGCAATCTTCTTCTGATTTTATTTCTCTAAAGAATTTAAGATCGTCAGCAAATAAGAGGGAAGTTGAGTTTGATAGAGTGCCCGGTAAATCATTAATAAAAAATAAGAAAAGTAACGGGCCTAGATTAGATCCCTGCGGAACTCCGGGATAAGCATTAAATTCGTTAGAATAAAAACCATTAAACTTTACAACAAATCGTCGACTTTTTAAATACGAGATTATAAGATCCTTTAACTTTTTATATCTTTCTTTTTTGTTTAATTGGATCATTAATTTCTTTAGAAAAGTAGCATGGATACTGTTTTTTATTGTTATGTTTTAACACTATATTTGAGACACTAATATCAAATACAGCATACATTATGGTATACAAATTTTCTACTGCGATATTTACATCAGTTTGGTTAATAACTGTAGACCAGTCGGCTTCCTTCCTTCCTTCCAACGCGTAAGTCATATTTAAAAAATTTGCATTTTTAAAATTATATTTTGTACTACTTTCAATCACTGTATTATTTAAATTAGTATAATATTCTGAAACAATATCAACTTCTAGTGCGGGGTGATATAAATCCTCTAATATAAGAGGATCATCAGCCCTTGAAACTACACAGTTAGAGTTTTCATTGGATGTTAATATAAAATCAAGTATGTTGTTATTGGCATTCACAATATTGTTAAGATTTCTCAGTGATAGCAAATTTATAAAGTTCAAATAATCATTGGTTTTTTTATTACTAATATTTTTATGAATTTCAGGAAGATTAAAATCTCCAAAAATAAATACATTAGGGTACGTTGTTGCATTTTCTTCTATAAAATTATAAAGATCAATTATTATATAAAAATTATTAAAAATAAAACAAAATTTCGAAACTGTGTAAAACAAATTATTACGACTTCTGAGTTATTTGAGTAGTTATCCATTTGCAGCTGGATACCTACCGTTTTAGTGTATATGACATCCGCTTGGTACTTTCCCTACTCTCATATAATTTACTTGTATTTTTTTTTTTTAACTTTTTTAAATTTTATTTAAATTCTTATTTGAAGAATTATGTAACATGTAATATGTATAATTTTAATTGTATAATTTAAGATTAGCACAAAACAAGCCTTTTTCGGCTTAGGTGCTACTTTTCTAATTGTAATATAATACATGCAAAAAATTTGAATAAAATGAATTGAATTGAATTGAATTGAATGTAATGCTCACTATTTGAATTGGGTGGCATATATAGTACAAAGAAAGTGCACAAAAATTTTTATATTTACAGTTGACTACTATTATTTCAAAACGCCTCTGATACGTAGTTACTTTGATAACTTTTAAGAGGGGGTATGCCTCGACGAGTTGCTAAAATTTACGGTCGCGGGGGTGAACTGGAACTTGCTCTGTGCGGTCCTTTAAAAACCGATAATATAAAGTGCCTTTTGTAGTACTATAATTGTTTACCGACAATCGCTCTAGGCGAAACGCTGGCAGCGCAGAGGTACGGTCAAGGTCATGGCAACTTCCACTGCCTCCTAAAATTTTAATTTTCGATATGGAGTGACTTGATTATTATAAGTAAAATTATTGTAAATAAGAGAAATGCAACAAATATTAAATATGCTGAATACTCTTCGGTAATTTTATCATACATTTTTACTATTTCAGATAATTAGCTATGCCTATTGTACATGATGTCTGATGTCCCATCATAAAACAACAAAATAATATAGTTTTTTATTTCGCAATTTGCTTATGGAATTATTAAAGCCGTCATTAAGATTTTTTTTAACATTCGATACCTTATTGGATCACCTTTATTAAAATTGTTATTAGTGCAAAGAGGTAAAGGCATAATATATACAAGGTGATTCCAAATTATAAATTAAACGGAGTGTAGATAAAGTCGAAATAATACGAAAACCTACATACATTTTTTTCCGAAAATGCTTCCTTAACCAGGTACAGGGTGTTAAATGGTCGACTAGCAAATCAATATTTTACTTGTATCTTTTAACAAAGTAAACCGACGGAATTAATTTTTTGTACACAACAATTACTTATAAAAAGCAGTAAATTTAAATTTGTTGACAAATATTGGATTATGACAATCCTCCAAAAATAAATAAGAAAGGCGGAACCAGCGATATCGGTAGCTTTAATAAAATAAATGGATCTACCAGCCAGCTCATTTAGCGCGCCAGCGCTTCTCACTAGTGTGAAACTGATAGCCGATTTATAATACAAAAGCAATGATCAAAAGGACGAACAATTCGTGTGACGATTGCCGATTGTTTGCTCTCGTTATATTATAATGTAGTCGTTAGATTTAGATAGATATAAAAGGGAGCAAACTGCCGTCTACTCTGATACTAGATAATTTTGTTTAACAACTCCGATAAACAAATGGTCCGGCAGTATTATTTTTTCTAAATAAGTTTTGTTAATTCCATAAGCTAATAAAACTCTAAGATTTATAATTCGGAATTGTAAGTCATTTGCCAATGAATTAACGTTAAAGACTTTGTATAATTCCTTATAGTTTCATTAAAATTTGAGTCCTGTTCACTAGTATTCTTTCCTATTTATAATTGTCATTCACTAAAATGATTGTTTTTTTGCATTTTCTTACACCATTAGGTCTATCTTTATTATTGCCCTGAAAATTTCATAGCTCTTTTCATTGCTGAGATATTTAAAGCTTTTAAGGCATCAGCTTGAGAGTGGTGTGACGTCATTATACGGTTAAGATAGACGTGTTGTCAGTATCGCTTCTCAGTATTGGCTCTTTGATAGTTGTGTTTATGTCTGAGTGCTCTGGATTGTTTTGTGGTGTTGCATTTGAGTGTATGTAGTTAAAATGTCTGTACAACCTGGCTTTATTAAGGCCATATCACGCTGTCGTTAACCGTGAAGTGACGTCACGCTTTAGATTCACGCGGTGGTTATTTTAATTTATTTAACGGATTTAAAGTTGAAATCAAATTCTAATTGTTTGCATAGCTACTATTTCAAGGGTCCTTTTTCGAAATAATAAATAAAAAAAAAATGTTGAATGAGCCCATTGTAATTTGACAACATTATTATTACCAATCAACTAAGATTTAATACCTACATTAATATTGTTTTTCTTTTCTATTGAATGTTTTGTATTTTCTACACGTCAATATTTGTTTGGTTTTACTTTACATAGTATCTCTATAATATTGTACGAGTATACAGGGTGAACCCCAACTTATTTCATTCCTTTCAAGGGAGATCTCTGTTGATATTTGTAACACGAATTACGAGTAAAAATATATAAAGAAGAAAGTTGAAAAAGTCTACCTTACGTAAAAATCTATTGAACTTTTGAGGACCACTGCTTATCTCCACCAATCCACATATTATGAGGTGAACAACATGCTTTCTTTATCTAAGTTTTTTACAAATTTCAAAGATATAAAAAAAACATAAAACCACCGACAAAGTTATCTTTGGGATACATGTACTTCGAACGATAAACCATTCAAAAAAAACTTCACAAAAAAGCCGCTATAAAGTTATCGGCTGTTCAACGGGATGCGGCTTTGAAGGCAGATACATGGAGAGACTAATGGTATAAAAAATATGCATTCCACAGACTTTCGCGCAAAGTTAATTGATAGTGGTGCGGTATAGTGTTTACAAAGTCAATTGAATCCAAGCGTTTTTATATTTTAAAAGAGCCGACAAAGTACCGACTACCTTTAAGGCGGTGCAGATCAAACATCGGTGTTTCAATTGTCTTTGTATAAACTATAATAGCTAGTGAACCCATGTAAAGAATAAGATCAATCTGACCTATCTTAGTTTTCGGTTGAGATAGGTCAGTTGCTAAGATTTCAAAATGTTGACGTATTTTCATTTTTTTTCTCGAAAACTGCTCTGTGAATTTCTTTAATTTTTTTATATGGATTTTCATTAATTAAAATTAAATAAATAAGTTGGGGTTTACCCTGTATATAGTCTAATTATTTAGTGCCTGTCTTTTTACATCCAGTTAACTTTATCCAGCAGTTATGCATCTAGGACACAATTGTTACAATAATGAAAATCAATAACTTTAACTGTCGGACAGTGTCGGATAAAGTTGACGGGAAGCTGAAAGGATCGGGCCTTAAAAATTTCGCTGTCAATGTCTACGTTAAATATTAATTTTTATATACTGGGTGTCCCGAAATTAGTAGTCATCATTTTACCCGCGTATTCCTCGTGCAAAAATAAAACAAAAAGTTCCTGCGAACATGGCCCCGGAAATGCTTCCTAAGGGAGCTACAACCATTTAAAGGTACATCTTTGACGGTGATTTTTATTTAATATTTCCGAAACTAATAATAATAATAATAATAAAATTAATAAAAATTTAATTTTATTATTATTATTAATATTATATATAATTTTATTATTAATTACTAAGTACCCAGAGAACTGTGCATCTTACTCGTTCAGTTGTGATTATTTTGTGATTCATGTTTTCCAGAAACTCAAATAACTCGAAAACGGTGCGTCCTATCAAATTTCAATTAGAATACCTTTATTGCATAAAAGACTCTGGTATTCCATAATTTGCTATCAAAATCTGGAAAGACGTACATGCGAAAAAGTAGTGGGGCATTTTACTTCACTCCCTTCCTGTTTGACCCTCCCCTGAATGAAATTTTTGAATCATTATCACATCACCTTATTGGACATAAAACGATCAGTAATTGATCAAAATATCATGTTTTTATTTTTACCAGTTTCGGAAATATTAATAAAAACCATCGTCAAGGCCAATTTTATGGAACCCAAAACATCCATTTGCTAAGCAAAAAATGAACAGTCTGCTTGGGTTGCTACGCAGAGGAAAATCGGAAGGACAGAAAACAGAAAATCAGTTATTACATTGACCAAAAATTCTAAATTCTCGGAAAACATGCGACCGAAATTTTCATGTCATCATTTCTTGCTACTGCATGTCGACGTCGGCTAATAAACTGGATCCAATAATATACAACACCTACCGACTTCGATATAATGTGTGTTGTTCGCTATCGTTCGGACTGCTTCTTTTTTTTACAAAATGTATTAGAATGGAAGCTGCACTTGCAATTGTTATATTTTTTAAGTTTTCGCGTAGGTAGGAACGTGTGTGCGTAAATCGTTTCGCACAGATTTGCGCGTAAAAATGTGTTCAAATTAATACGCAGCTTTAGGTACTTTTTGTAATTGTCTGGACGCGTTTCGTATTATATACTACTTGTGCTTTCACTAGCAAAATCAGCGTGTTACTATCAGACTATTATAAACTAATGCCATGTTAAAACTAATTAATAAAAACTATTTTAAATAATAATTTTTAATTATGAGAAAAATAAATAAATAACATTTTATTGTCTCTCATACCTTAAAACTATTATAAGACCGTACCGTACCGTAACTATCACAACTTTTAATTATGAATAAGTAAATAGATAACATTTTATTGTATCTCTCGTACCGTACTATTATGAGAGCGCTTTGATTTAAGCTTCTTATTTCGTTCCATTATAGTTTCATTCATTACATTCCTAAGTCTTGGAAAATTGGCAAAGTATGTCCAATTTTTAAAAACGGCGATAACACTTGTGTCGAGAACTACAGAGGTATAACTATACTTTCAAATTTTGCTAAAGTCTTCGAAATAGTCTTGTATAATCGCATCTACCCATGTATACATCAACAAATTTCTCTTTCTCAACATGGTTTTGTAAACAATAGATCAACAGTTAGTAATTTAACCGTCTTTACTCAATATTTATCTGATCATATAGATAAACTTGGACAGATAGATGTGGTCTATACAGACTTCTCGAAGGCTTTTGATAAAATCGATCATCAGCTGTTATTAAATAAGTTAAAAACTTTTGGATTTAGTGCTTCCCTAATAACATTTTTTTTGTCATATTTAGTAGACAGAGAGCAATATGTTTTATATAACGGTACCGTTCGGCTGTCTTTACAGCTACTTCTGGAGTTCCTCAGGGGTCCAATCTTGGACCTCTACTCTTTTTACTTTTCATCAATGATTTGTGTCATCAAATTCATTGTAATAAACTGTTTTTTGCTGATGATCTTAAAATATTTAGTAACATTAATTCTGAATTGGACTGTGAAAGCTTACAAGGGGAACTTAATAACTTACAAAATTGGTGCATATTAAGTAAACTTCATCTAAATGTTGGCAAATGTAAAGTTTTATCTTTTACTAACAGAAGAACCACTACTAATTATAATTATAGTATTAATGGTAGTATTTTATCTAAATGTACAGATACCAAAGATTTAGGCATAGTTTTTGATTCTCAACTTTCATTTATAATAATAATAATATAATAATAATTGTTTATTGGTGTTTTATACTCGAAGTATTTACACAAGTCAAGTAATACAATTATGAATATGACTAGAATAATTTAGATAAAAAAAATTAACGGTAACCTTAAAAGATATAAACACTAAAGTTTAACAAAGAAGAAATACAATACAAAGTCTGCCAAATAAAAATGATAGGTAAGAACCAACCTCTAAGAATTTTGAAAATATTGCAAGGTTTTAATTTAATCAACATATTAATTTAAAAATATCAGAAGCTATGAAAATGCTTGGCTTTATAATAAGAAACTGTAAAAGTTTTAATAATTTACAAGCCTTAAATACTTTATACTATTCATTTGTGCGATCCAAACTTGAATATGGTTCTTTAATCTGGAATCCTATATGATTATCAAAGAAATGCTCTGGAAAAAATTCAAAGAAAATTTTTAAAATTTTTATCTTTTAAAATTCATGGTGCTTATCCTGTTAGAGGAATTGAGCATAATATCCTCCTTGAACGATTTAATTATACCTCATTAGAATTAAGACGCAAATGTGCAGCTATATCATTTTTATATAAAATAGTACACGCTGAAATTGACTGCCCTGAAATACTCGCCCAATTAAAATTCCTGGTCCCTAGATTGGAATCGAGACAACATATTACGTTTTTTTGCAATAGTTCAAGAACTAATATGCAGATGAAGTCACCTATTACAAATATGTGTATCAATTTCAATCAAATAAGTAATTTCTGTGATACTAATGTGTGTACTAAAAAGCAAATTTTAAATACAGCTGTGAGTCACTTATAGTAATACAGTACAGCAATCGCAAATTATGGTGAGGCTGCGCGAACAACCAATTTATGATATATGACCCAATATTGAAATTGGAAGGGGAATTACACCTGGTCATGCAAGCACTTAGTGGCGTAACTGCGAGGTGTGCGTACGTAGGTACCTTAAATTCGACTGTTTCGATTGTCCTACCCGCCGCTGTAATATTAGCGCTATTTGTTTCACCAATAGCATCAATCGGAGGCGTACCTTACGTGCGCAACGAGACCTCACTATAATTTGCGTTTGCTGTACCTATTGGAAATTTATTTCGAACAGTGTTTTGTTTATATCATTTTATCTTTATATATATATTATTTTTCTTTCTATGTATTTGTCATGATTATTATATACTTGTCCCGTAATTGGGGTCAACCTGTTGGGCAAATAAAGTTATTATTATTATTATTATTCATGAACCAATTTATGACTGAGAGGCGGAGACAACGTTTTAATAAAACCAGAGGGCGCTCGTATCACTAAATTTTGTACCAAAATGTACGCATGCAGAGGTACCTTGCGCGCCTGTTTATGAAGTAACTATTATGTTTTTTGGAAAAACAAAAATAATACCATCAAGGGAAAGATTACATGCATGTTTGTATCGTCTTCTTTTTCCAATAATTTTTTTCTAAATATTTTTTTTAAAATGACAAAAGTACGCTAATAACTGCTAATTACCCTGTGTCTAATTTATTGCTAATTATCATTTTTAAAAAACCAAGACGAAAGAAACATCTATTGACATATTTCCTATCAGTTAATTTTTGTTTGAATCTCTAAATTGCAATCACATAATTATAAACAGGGGCGCGCGGCACGACGTTTTAGAAACATTTTATCAGCGGCATATCCACTCTTAACATTAATTTTTTTCTATGATTAAAATGAGATGTGTTATTTTAAATGGAAATTTAAACTCAAAAAAGCTTAAATACGGTCCTTTTACAGAAAAACAAATAATAAGTTCTTTTGTAGATTATACAGGGTGAATTTGAAATACACTAGATAATTTTAATCCGTTAAGCTCTATGGTCCGTAAAAATTCTTAAAAATAGTCATTTGTAAAATAAATGAAATACAGTCAAGAAAACAATTTTTGAATATTTATTAAATATTCACGACGCTCCTGCCTGAGCAGAACAGCTGATGTGTGTAGCGACATAAATGCCTGTACCCCCACTCTTCTCAGCTATCGTGTTGTTGTGTTGGCGTAGTTCAGCCTGTGCATCCATGATGTCGAGTGTGAATTTTTCCTAGTGTTTTAGATTTCAGTTTTGTGTTCGTAGCTACCACGTTGCTCGCCTAGTTCAGCCTGTGCATCCATGATGTCAAGTGTGAGTTTTTCCTAGTGTTTTATATTTCAGTTTTGGTTTTACTTGGTAAACACTGCGAATACTGCGTAGAGGTATTTGTTCGTAACCAAGTCAATGTCAAGTTCACCGGTCAGTGTATCCCCAGTGGGACGAGTTTAGGGTTTTTGTGTTGAAACATTAACTATGAAATTTTGAAATTAAAACACTGCGAATTCATTATACGCCAGTCATCTTAAACAAAAAAAAGGCAAAGTTCGCAAAAAATCCGGTAGTTATGAATTTTTGATATGTTGTTAGGATTCGTATCAGCTGTATAAAACCAAGTTTGCAGCTTCGAAAAACTTGTGCTCGCTGCGTGGTGGGGGAAAAACCACGATATTTTTTTACTTTTTTTAGTTTTTGGGTTATAACTTGTAAATAATGGATCCTACGTAAAAAAGTAATCTTAGCTTTCTTCATTCCGATAAAATTTCCTTCATTTAGAGACTAAGTGCAGCTTTGTACGACCAATAGGTTTTGAGATACAGGACTTCAAAAACTTGATTTTTTTTCTTTACAGCAAAACATCAACTATGCAAGGTGTTTCCAAATTGACTACCATAAATTTAAGAGCATGTAGAGAACGTTAAAATAAAACTAAAACCTCTATACAGTTTCGTCGAAAAACGCTTCGTTTTCAAAATACAGGGTGTTATAGTGTCAACTGGTAGATCAGTTATTTAGCTATATCTCTAATGTGAGTAGGCAGAGGAATCTATATTTTTGTGAGCGAGTGTTACTTAAGACTACCGATGACTGTATAATATTTTAAATCTGATACCACCATTCAGTGGCGTAGAAAAAGGGGTTGCATAACACTTTTTTGTTAATAAAAAATGTGCTGTCAGATGTTTTGAAAATATCGTCTCATTTTCAAATTCCCCAATGAAAATGCTATAATAAAGATGCTCTTATTAAATATCTCCAGAGGCGTTCGTTTTCGAGATATTCACGGCTTTATGTGGTACCTACTTAATTTGCGAAAAACATTAAAAAGGGGCAATCATCACAAGGTACATAAAAACAAAAACAAATGCAACTCAAATCTGCTTAACTGTCAAGAAATTACATTTTAATCTCAAAGATGCACTTCTTAACAGATTCATATTGAAAATTTTTTTTTCTTTTGATTAATCGTTCAGTAGCAATATTTTATAAAAAGTACTAAGATGGTAAATTACACATGTGCGGAAGTTTTTATTTATCTTGTACATTAATAAAATACTCTACCGTTGCTTTGCTATTTTATTGACTAAGTACATTAAAAATGTTTTATTAAACACATGAGTATATTGCCACATAAAACCGAGAATATCTCGAAAACGACCGCCTCTGGAGATATTTAATAAGAGCATCTTTATTATAGCATTTTGATAGGGGAATCTGAAAATGAGACGATATTTTCAAAACATGTGACAGCAAATATTTTTTTAACAAAAAAGTGTTAGGCTACCCCTTTTTCTACGCCACTGAATGGTGGTATCAGATTTAAAATATTATACAGTCATCGGTAGTCTTAAGTAACACTCGCTCACAAAAATTTAGATTCGTCTGCCTACTCTGTTTAGAGATATAGCTAAATAACTGATCTGCCAGTCGACACTATAACACCATGTATTTTGAAAACGAAACGTTTTTCGACGAAACTGTATAGAGGTTTTAGTTTTATTTTAACGTTCTCTACAAGCTTTTAAATTTATGGTAGTCAATTTGGAAACACCTTGTGCTATAGTTGATGTTTTGCTGTAAAGAAAAAAAATCAAGTTTTTGAAGTCCTGTATCTCAAAGCTGCACTTAGTCTCTAATTAAAGAAAATTTTATCGGATTGAAAAAGCTAAGATTACTTTTTTACGTAGGATCCATTATTTACAAGTTATAACCCAAAAACTAAAAAAAGTCAAAAAATATCGTGGTTTTTCCCCCACCACGCAGCGAGCACAAGTTTTTCGAAGCTGCAAACTTGGTTTTATACAGCTGATATGAATCCTAACAATATATCAAAAATTCATAACTACCGGATTTTTTGCGAACTAGAATGTATTAAATGACTGGCCTATTATTCTATAAGAAATTACAGATTAAAAATATTCAGTGTATTTTAAATTCACCCTGAATAGCTGACTACTTTATTTGTAGAATTTAAAATTTGGTCAATCGACAATTTCGAAAATGTATTAAAAAATAACGGTAAATGTACCTTCAAATATTATGACACTAATTTAAATACTGATCCTTTGTCTTTTTAAATGTTTACTAATATTTTCCAATAAATGATATACAGGGTGTTGTTCAGGACACTGAAAGCAAAATAAAAAAAAAACAAATCCGGTCCTGGAATTCTTTCCAAATAAATTGTGCTTTTGATTGGTATCTTCAGGATCTACAAAAAAGGGCAATTTTCAAACGTGGCCGCCATCTTGTAAGCAACGACACCAAGCTCATTAAAATCGGTAAATAAGCAAAAAAGTTATTGGCCAAAGAAAAAAGTGTAATTTTAAGTACTAGAGCTTAAAAAATGGCAAAAAGACGCTTTGTTTGATTACGTATATCTCCGTTTCCATGGAGCGATTTTTCTCATCGTGGTCTTAAAATGTAGAGAAAGGTCCATTTTATAGATTTTTCGTATTGGATATGTCATTTCTATATATTTTCCTCAAAATGAGTTGGACCAAAAAATGGCAATTTTTAAACGCGGCAGCCTTCTTACGTTTTTACAAATCGGCCATTTTGAAACTTTTTGTCGATAATCCATTTTCTCTGTAAGTAATGACAGCTAGCTCATTAAAATCTGTTAAATAAATAAAAAATTATAAGCAAACGTAAAAAATTTTTTTGCTTCCCCGGTATAGCTTTTGATCATTATTTTATGATGCTCTAGAATGTGTACAAGAAGTAATAGTTTTCTAAATCAAAATTATGCAGTGTATTCAAAATCTTATTCCTGAATACAATTTTACTTAGGTACTTGAAAAATTTTCGTGAATATATTCAAATAAAATAATTACAGGTGATGCTTGCGCACCGTTTTTTATGAATTGCTACTTGGACATATTTTTAGTACCTAGCGGTAATGTTTATTCACTGCAAATTGCAAATTCAGCGACTCGGCGCTAACAACAGGTATTTGAAAAATATGTTTATTCTTGTTTTTTTGTCGATAACTTATCAAAAAGGTTACGCGCAAGAATTAGATTTTAATTACTTATAAGATTATTCGAAATTTATAGATAGGTACCTACTTAGATGCGTAGATGCGTTCTTATTTCATTTCATATATTTCTCCTTTGCAATGTGTATTGTGTACCTATCGCTAAGGCTTGAATTCATTCTTCATATTCGACTACGATAATAGCTTTGTTCAAAAACTATTGCACTAGTGTAGTGGCACATAGTTGTAACACAGTTCAAATTTAACCTTACTTTTATGTTTTGATCGAGGTGATCCCTGGTGTTGTGCATTTTGAAATTCTGTACCCCTGTGCACACGCTACGTAGAAAACTTAATTTTCTTTTTTCCTCGGTTGAACTTGAGTTGAGGTGTCATCAAGTATCAAGGCTTGTAGACGTACAGGTTACATCAATGAGCAGCATTAGGGCGAGGAAAATGCGGGTTGAGGCAGGGCTGGCGACCGCGGTCTGTCATTTATTTTACATGCTAAAAAGAGACATTAAACACTGCTCTGCTGTTGTAGAACAGAGATGGATGTACCGACGGTCGCCAAGTGACGTATGATATATTGAGATAGGTCAGGTTCAGATTGGGTAACCTTTAGAGTTTACCAGCCTTGATCAAGAATAACCTTATTTTTCAGTATTTCTTGTTTTCAAATCTCCGTATTCTACACTACACATTTACACTAGGTACCTCTCTAAGCAGGGCCGCCGCTAAGGTGGTGGCCGCCTGTGTACAATCTATATTTGGCCGCCCCCTCGCCATGCACACGGGGCAAGAACTGCAAGGTTGCATTTTTCAGGATTTTCAAGGTCATTGTGTTTTACAAGTACCTTAAAATTTGTATTAAACTCGATATCAAATATTTTCAAGATTGCTTTGTTTTTTTCCATTTTCATTGGACTTGCAATTGTTTTGTTGAAATTTTTTAAATCCTTGTAAAAAGACACCACGTCACGTACTGAATCTTACTAAACTGCAATATTTACCGAGCCTAACATAGCCAAATTCCTACTGCACTTTATGTGATTAGAAGAAATTTAGTGTTTTATTATTTTGTAATTTAAATGTTTTGGTTTTAGATCTTAAATCCTGTTACAGACCGCCTTGTCAATCCCGACCGATTCAGAATAAATAAAACACATGGAAAACAAAACGGATCATTTTTTACCTAATCGCATCCATCTCCAAATCCACCTCGAAACTCACTCACAGACCCCATGTCTACTGCTTTCATCAAAACAAAATAGTTTACACGGTGCACAAAAAATTGATATTGATATTGAGTAGTGTAACCACAGACGGTGTATTTTGTCTTGATTAGATAATGTGCGATAATATGTTTCCGAAAATTTTCTGTTATTTTTATCTCTGGGGAAGTCCATGTTTTTGATTTGCGGTGGAAAATTTTCGATAATAAATTAAACTTCACTTGGAATCATTTTTGCTGGCCATTTTGCAGGATCGTTCGAAACCAAGTATAAACTGGAACTTTCAACACTGCAAGCAAGATTAGGGTGAATATTTTCTATATTTTTGTCGGTGGTTTCAGCATCGGCACCATACTATCGCTGACATCACTGTTTGACTGTTTGCGTCGTCAGAGCTGGAATCACGATCTGCAGGAGAATTATTTGGAGAATGTATTCGTTTTCTATTTCCGATAGTTTGGACTTCTTGTTCGTCACCTTCACATAGAACTTCTTTTGAAGTTGAAGGACATACACTTATATCCGGCATTTCTTTCTCTTCTTTTGTTTTTTAATAAAAATGACTCCAGTGCACCTCAAATTTCTTTTCTCCTCAATTTTTGCCACTTTTTTTGGCTATGTTGAAAACCAGCAAGCCGTTTCCTTTTCCCTTCGGACATTTTTTAAAATAGTCACTCAAGAATTTGAGACCCTTTGAAACACGCGACTTTAATAAAATAAAATGAATTTTATTTAAACCTGTTGCCAGGCCAGTAAATAAATAAAAAATAATCTACAAAAAACAAAATTCCCAGAACTTTTAATTGAGAACCGAGAGCCGACGACAGCACGAGAAATAGCTACTTAGTTAGACAAAACATAATTGCAAGGCGGCAAAAAGGACTACTCTACAAATAATATAATAATAATTGAAGAGAGAAGAAAAAACCAAACAAAGTTTTCCAATTATAATCCTTTTTATTTTTTTTTATTTATTTATTTTTTTTTTAATGGTCTTATTTATATTAACGTCCTGGCGAAGTTTAGCTTAGAGCTATTCTGACACTTAACCAGGACACACCACATACACCCATTCCCTCCGACATTGCCATCTGCCGGAGCTGGGACTCGAACCCAGGAGAGATAGGCAGTGACTAGTCGCCTTGTGCCACTCAAGGGCGATCTAGCCCGCTGCACTATCCTCGGTAATGTAATGAGATACGGTCACCCATCCATTCCCCGGCTTCGACCACCGCTGCTTTACTCCGTTGATCGAAGACCGGCAATTGTACGCATGACCCCATCTCACTACAAGGTTAAATGATTGTCAATTTAACCTTTTTATATTGAAAATATTAATATTCCCCTGATGATGGCTTGTAACCGAAACTAGTTGGGATAAAAATTTTGATTGTGTACAGAAATAAAAAGGATTATAATTGGAAAACTGTATGGTTTTTTCTTCTCTCTTCAATTAAAAAATTTTTCTGTACTATAATGGATTTTCGTCAAGAAATATAATAATATATTTTTGTTTGCATCAGGACAAATGGCAAAAAAACGCATTTTAGCGTTATTAATTATGGCACATTGATAAATTGATAAAAATCAGTATTATCTTCTATTAGGAATATTATGGCATATAAATTATTACAATTTTTTTTATTTTTGTTATTTTTTTGTTAGATGGCCTGCTTTGGCCGCCCCTAGTTTCGGCCGCCCGTGTGCGGTGCACACATCGCACATATGGTAGCGGCGGCCCTGTCTCTAAGTGTTACACATTTCTGCACTACACTGGAATATTTGAACGCCAAATATTTTTGACATATTATGACAGATGACATCTACACTAAAGTTTGTGAACACAGAATAATAGATCCAGTGTAATAATTTAGCACTATAGTACAGCTAGTGTAAGGTTTTTGAACAAAAGCTAATGTCAAGGTTTTCCAGAGAAATATGTTTGTAATAGAATAAGTTAGGTATTTTTCTAGCTTAGGGCCTGTGTAGCACAGCTAATTATTGTACATTCCAGAACTTCCATGTTGAATATTCAGTTAAAATTATATTAAACATAGGTACCTAATTGGACTACAATCTTCTAAAGTTAAATATTTTAGAGGAATTGAAAATGTCATCATTGCTTTTTTATTTTATTTGATAGAAGGTGAGTAGTTTTAATTTCCATATGAATAATAAGTCAACTAATTTTATAATGCCATTAGATAAATATCCATTGTTTAAATTAACTTCTTTGGGCAAAAATATATAATTGCACCCGCACCACCATATCCTTGTCACGTACGCACAGGCGTGCTTAAATAAAACTTGACCCAATAGCATTTGAATTCATGCACCTTAGGGGAGGAGTCACTCACCCTTCCGTACTTCTCTTCCATCGGATGGGATAATGGTTTTCATTCTCCCCTAGCTTTGGTGATCATGCTGATTGCAAATCATATTTACGAGCCATGTTTCCTATGGCTGAGGTGTCAAGAAAGAACTAACTTAACAGAAAGCATAATAAGAACTATAAATAATGGGATAATATTTTTTAAAAGTATCAAATCAATAAAATAGTCTATTATTTATTATTTAGAGTGGTCCGAAAATTAGAAGAAAAGACGTTATTTTCATGTTTTAAAAAAAGTGACTTAATAATTTTTTTACGTATTTATACAGGGTGTCCCAGAAGTCGTGGGTCAAACGAAAGTGGACGATAGACTAGATCATTTACAATCAAAATAATCTCACATGTTCCTATCCAATTGTTAGTCGTTTAAAAATCACAGCACTTTCCGTTTTTTTAAAGAAATGTTGATTCCGTCTCCGAAAAATTCTTTTAAAAAAAGTAATATAGGTTTTATTTTTTTCTGTTGTGCTTACTAGTGATATATTATTTTAGCGAAAGTGTTTTCATGAACTTTTCTTTCATACTACAATAATAAAACAAGTTTTTTGTACATTTCATATTTTTCAAAAATAAAACAAAGATAAAGTTTACTTTAAAAAAATTACCTTTGAAAAGTAAACCAGCATACTAAAAACTTTAATCTGTAATCAAATAATAGTTATTGATAGTTTTTCGAATAGAAAGGAGACAGTCAACAATAAAAACACAAATAAAGTGTCAAGCATTTGTTGCGTATTTTCTTTAAAAAAGATGTTCGAATGAGGTGTCGTACAATGAGCCGAAAGTAATACGGAACTACTGCTTCGTATATCAGTTCGGAGTGAATCTGGGGGCTGGCATGTCCGACGGAATAGTCCAAGAGCTGGTGGACAATAGTCCAAGAGCTGGTGGACAATTTTACTTTAAGTGGGGTGTTTTATAATAGCTGAAATTTTAATATGTTATATTTAATAGTCAACTCTATAAGGAAATTGTGTCGCCAGACCAGTTGGCAGGTTAGTTATCACAGCCAACTCGTACGAATGTAGTAAACTAAAAAACCTTGGATGGGGTGTTTTATAAAGGCTGAAATTTGTACGGCATTTTCTTTTTATACCCTCATTACGTGTGTAAAAGCACAGATCAATTGGATGGTTGTAACTGGCTGCCAACCGGCAATGAAATTTGCGTCTGAGTGCGAGTGAGAGAAGCTTATGCAAGTGGGAGCGTGCGAAAGAGATCGTTTATAATTTGAGATATCGACATTTTCGATATTTTTTTTCAATATCGCCCACCCCTAGTTACAACCTGAAGATGACGCAGGTATCCTATCCGGCGATGAGTTGGAGGAAGATATATTGAGCAGTGATGATGACTAATATGTTTAATTTACCAAAATGTAATTCAATTGTTTTTTTTTTAAATAAATAAATACACCACATGTAATTACGACCCCCTTTATCCCAGAAGACTCTAGAAGAGCCTTGTGCGGGAGGGGGCTACACATTTAAAGACAATCAATCAGTTAAATAAAAATGTATTATCTAATAAAATAACTTAACAAATAGAACAAAATCAAGTAAACCCCATTTTCACACTTCTTCCTCAATTGAATAAGTTACAATAAATAGTCATTATATTACATATTAATTAATTTACAATTAACACATTTTTAATGATTTAACTCCAAACTCCAAGTGGCATAATTTTCAAAATCAATGTCATATCATACAATTATAAAACATTATTTTTATTATGTCTATTATGTTTATTGTAATAGAAATCACATGCCGATAAACGATCTCTTTCGCACGCTCCCACTTGCATAAGCTTCTCTCACTCGCACTCAGACGCAAATTTCATTGCCGGTTGGCAGCCAGTTACAACCATCCAATTGATCTGTGCTTTTACACACGTAATGAGGGGTATAAAAAGAAAATGCCGTACAAATTTCAGCCTTTATAAAACACCCCATCCAAGGTTTTTTAGTTTACTACATTCGAACGAGTTGGCTGTGATAACTAACCTGCGAACTGGTCTGGCGACACAATTTCCTTATAGAGTTGTCTATTAAATATAACATATTAAAATTTCAGCTATTATAAAACACCCCACTTAAAGTAAAATTGTGATGGCTTCCCAACATTTGCCGGGCGGCAACTAACCACCGCCCGCCAGCCAGCCAGCCGCCAGTTTTATACAAGTCTAATGTAGAAATACTCGCAACACAAAAATTAGCTTTTATAAAACACCCCATGTAAATCGTCCACCAGCTCTTGGACGGACCTAAACAGGCTTTTGCAGAATGTCCCACCTGCGCTACAGGCCACAATGCATGTGGTTGCAGAACGATGTTATACCAGAACGTTATACCCTCATTGTATATTGTACATGATATGTTTACTTATTACTTATTAGTGAATTCATTATAACTTCAAATAAAAATGGCCGTCAGCCATTCTCAAAAAAAATAGAACACATCTTTTTCATTTAATGTATTGTATGTGACGCCCTGTATAACTGAAAGCAAAACTAATATGAAATTATGATTTCTCACCACAAGTAATCTACCTGTACCGATTTTGAATATGATACGTACGTCAAATAGTTTTTGAGTTATACTAGAAAAATCCCTTAAATAATATATCTCATTAACTAGGAACATTTCACTTAAGCATATTTAGTTAAATCTTCATATTTTGAGCCAAAGAATCTCCAGTTACTCTATGTCCCATTCATTATGACTCATCCTGTATATGTTACGATTAAACTGTTTACTTGACAAGTTTATAAGCTACCTGGATAGTATACAAACTATCCAAATATGTGGTTATTTTGATGGATAATCATTTTACTACTAAAATAGCTACGAATATTGGGCTAGTTTGTATACTATCCAGCTAGTTTACAAACTATACAATATTTGTCGCCAAAGTACAAATCACAAGGAGAGTATACAAATTCATCAGTATTCTTGGCTAGTTTGCAAAATATCCACAGTATTTGGATAAAGTGTATTGCTAGTAGTAGTAGTAGTAGTATAACATAATAATAACCAACTCGTTAGTTAGTATACAGTGCATTCACAATGAAAGGAATAAATTCAATCCTAGTCTGAACAACGTGGTTTTGCCAAAGACACTCAGACACGTCGATTTTCAATTTAGATTTGGCACATTTTAAGTCATTGAGTAAATAAATAATATAAAGAGGCGCAACCGTATTTGTAATTCGGTTGCATAGCCCTAAATATTGTAGATAATTCTGTAGTTACAAATGCAGGAATGAATTTGTCAACAAGTTAAAAAATTAAAAACATGAATATTATAAATTTAAAATTGACATAAATATTAACAACCCCAAGAAAATGTGGCAAACCTTAAAAGAACTTGTTAATCCAATTAACCATAGTATCGCAAACAGTATTATTTTTAATATAGGTGGGAATAATATAATATGTGAAAATGACAAAGATATCGCGGAAAATTTCAACTCCTATTTTGTTGATAGTATTTTGGAATTAAGAGCTAGTATTAATAATGGAGCTATTTGGTCTGATCAAGATTTACCAATAATACCATGCCGTTTGTCAGTATTTAAATCACTGAATCTTAATGACCTAAGGAAAATAATACATAGCTTAGACAACAAGTGCATCTCTGATATCCTCAATACCAAAATTTTAAAAAGTACTTTCCAAGTAATTGGTCATGTAATTCTTAATTTTGTTAACAATTCTCTTGAAACTGGGAAATTTCCTCAACAACTAAAGACAAGTACTGTAATGCCTATACCCAAAATTGTTAATACTAGTGAAACCACACTTTTTAGACCTATTAAGACTCTGCCTTGTACCGAAAAAGTTTTAGAGCTTGCAGTATATCATCAAATTAGTGAGTATCTTGTAACGCCCACCTGTGTGTCTTTTCATCTACAGGTGTAATAACGTTAACGTACTTTTTTTTTTTGTTAAGTCCGGCAAGTAGTTTTCTTGCTCGTGGTAAGGGCCGTGGTTCAAAGATCTTCTTGAACAAAACTAAACAGTGAAATATCCCAGGCGCCAAGTGGTTTAATAATTTTCTTTTACATTTTCCCGGCTAGACTGTACCCCAGATAACAAACCACTAAATATAACTCGGGGTTTTAAACTTTAGAATGATGGCAATTAAAATGAAATAACTTGAACCCGAACTTATACAAAATATAAAATATATTACTGATAAAGGTAGTACAAATATTAAACAGATATTACCCTAAAATTGGTGTACAGATATTTTACAAAAAAAAAAGTGCACTTTACTCTTGCAAGAGTCGAGGGTGAGTTGGACACGAGCAATCAAAACCAAACAGCTACAGTTGTCCAAACACCCTTATTACAGGTCTTATGAAATAACTACACACAAGAAATACACCCGAGTACGAATATAGGTATAAGTTATATTCCGTGAACCAGATTATTATCACACACTGTATACTCTTAAATTTACCGCTTTGTAGGGGTAGAAAGTCTGGTATTTATCTATTGCCCTAATAGTACTATTCGTAAATAAGGCCTCTATGAGGTACTTATCCTTGTCCTGATGTGCCATACAGTATCCTGCCTCAAAAATATCACAATAATTATGGGAACTGCTTTTCTTAGCTGTCAAAACGAAACAGGACTCCCTTGGACGAGAATTCGGTGCAACACTGCGATGAAAATAGTTTTTCAGGGCTCCATAAACACCAGAATCTTGTATAAAAACGTCGTGTATAAACGCCTTATCTAACTATTCAAACAGGACCCAAAAGACGCCTAAAACAAATAGCGAATCGGTCTACGAACTTATTTTACTTAATAAATGCCTATTGCTAATGCAATGACGTTGATAGTATAAAACGCTTACCGCCTCGTGCCGAATCACCCTAACATCTAGGCGACGTCTTAACACTTATGCAAGGCTTTTCTATCCAAAAACTAAATCGTAAAAAGGGATATCACTAACTAAACATACAAATTAAACTGATCTCCCCTCAGTGGCACTAGGGATGCTTTTATCCGTAAATTACGAAACAATTGAATTTTAACTTCCTCAATGCCGATACCTTGCTTTTTGAAACAAAACTCGTGAGTACTCAGACCGCCTCGCCGTTATCAAGAACTTTAGTACTTGGTTTTTGTTATTGTTTTTTTTTCCTTATATATTTTATGAATAGTTCAAACCAAACCGTTAACTTTACGTACTCGCCAATAGATGTCATTCACCGTATTAAAACTCAATTTAATTCGTAGATTTTAAAAATACCAGTCAACAGAAGATGAATTACTCGCGTGCCTAAGTAAAATATTGTAACACCACCAACACTTACAAAAAAAAAACGGCAAAAAAAAAAAAAAAAGCTTACACCTCCTACCCTAATCAACTTTAATATCTTTGACATGGACATATCCAAAGGATCTATGTGTCTTGAAATCCCTAAGTTCGTAAACATTCGTGGAGATTTTCCGATCTACAACACATCTGACATATTTCGGTGCCAACTTACTCGCATAGTAATCCGCTTTATTCGACAGAGTGTAATTTTTTTTCCACACTACCTGACCAACATTGAGGCTTAAAGGTCTACGTCTAAGGTTATACCTCTCGGCACTATTTTCATAAGATTTTACCAACCGCTCTCTAACTTGGTCAACAATATCACACGTAAGCTTTGCGCGTGTTCCGACAGCTGATGTCGATCGCCGAAATCGAGAACTCCATCGGGGTTCTTCGTAGCGTGCATTTTCCCTGATATATAAGGTTCGCGGCCAAAATTTAGGTAAGCGGGGCTGTATCCTGTTATTTCATGTACGGCCGTCCGTATAGCGAAACCAATTTTAGCCAAATTTTTATCCCAGTCCCGTTGATCCGACTGAACATATGACCTAACCATAGTACCTAAAACCCTATTGATTCGTTCCGTTGGATTTACATGTGGACTATAATTAGCATTAGCAAAATGATCTCACAATCATACGAACGAAGCATATTCTTAAAAGCTTTTGACACATATTGCTTACCGTTATCGCAAATAAGTCTCTCAGGGACGCCATATATGAGAAATACATCATTTTCCATATGTTTTACAATTGCCGAGCTGGTAGCACTTTTAAGTGGAAATAATAGGGAGAATTTTGTAAAACAATCCGCGATGACTAATATATACCTATTCCTATTATGTGACATTGGCAGTGGACCTACTAAATCCGTGCAAACAAGTTCCCAAGGACGCGACACGCGTCTAACCCCCATTTCCCCATAGGGTAATTGTTGATCTGGTTTTTGCGCTTTACAGATGTTACATGAGCGAACATACTTTGTGATGTCGGCATGCATGCCGGGTCAATAATACTTTTGACAGATACGTTTTTGGGTTTTAAAAATTCCTAAATGGCCTGCATGCGCCACATCGTGATTTTCTCGGAAAACCTGTTGCCGCAATGATTTCGGAATTACCAGTCTCCAATCATCTTCCTCATCATAAGATGGATGACCATAGTGAACAAACTTATAGACTTTATCGTTTCGGACCTTAAATTTCGGATATTTATCCGGGTTATTTAAAACGTTTTGCTTTAAAGCATTATACCACTTGTCTCGATTATCTGCCGATACGTCAATGTAACAAATTGCCCGAGAAAGTGCGTCTGGTACAACGTGTGCTTCTCCTTTACGATGGACGATTTCGAATTCATAACCCTGAAGTCTCAGTGACCAACGCGCGAGTCTACCTGATGGATTTTGCAATTTATATAACCACAACAGCGAGTAGTGGTCTGTGATTACCTTGAACTTAGTCCCCTCGAAATAAGGTCGGTATTTCTCTATCCCATATAAAACTGCGAGACACTCGAGTTCAGTAACGGAATACTTGGCCTCCTGGGCGGTTAAAGCTCTACTTGCGTAACAGATGACTTTTTCCCCATCTTCAAAATGTTGGCTAAGTACACAACCCAACCCGATCTGTGAAGCATCGCATTGAAGAATAAATTGTCTACTATAGTCCGGACACGTCAAGATAGGTGTCGAGATCAGACATTGCTTGATATCCTTAAAAGCTCTATCACATTCGGGACTCCAAATAAACGTCGTGTTCTTTCTAGTTAACTTAGTGAGTGGCGCAGTGCGCGTGGCAAAATTAGGTATAAACCGTCTGTACCATGATACCATTCCCACAAATCTACGAACAGCCTTGTCATTGTTGGGTACCGGATAGTTCAGCATACATTCCACCTTAGCTGGATCGGTGTTTAACCCGTCCTTATTTACTAAAAACCCTAAATACTTCAATTCCTCTTTCATGAAATGACATTTCTCACGATTGAGTGTAAGACCGGCGTTCAATAACTTTTCAAGAACTCGACCTAAAATGTCCATATGAGCCTCGAAACTAGGTGAAATGATGATAACATCATCAAGATAAACAAATACTGAAGTCTCTAATTCCGCGCCTAATACATTTTCTAAAAATCTTTGCCAAGTCGCCGCTGAATTATGTAAACCGAACGGCATACGTTTAAATTGATAAAGTCCGCGACCAGGTACAGTAAAGGCCGTCTTGTCTTTACTACTTTCTTCCAACTCGATTTGCCAGTAAGCTGACTTTACATCAATTGAAGAAAGATACCGTGCTCCTCGTAACCGATCTAGGATTGCATTAACATAGGGGAGGGGATAAGCGTCTTTAACAGTAACTGCGTTAACTTTACGAAAATCCACGCAAAATCTATAATCCCCGGAGGATTTCTTAACCATCACTACCGGCGAAGACCATGCCGAATTCGAAGGCTCTATGACCCCTAGTTTTAACATATTGTCGATTTCATCATTAATTACTTTCTGTATATAAGGTGAAACATTGTAGTACCTTTGCTTTATCGGTTGACTAGTACCCGTGTCAACTTTATGCCTAACTCCTTTCGCGCATCCTAACCCGGAACTCATTTTGTCGAAATAGAAAGTGACCATATCGTTCATCTGTCGCCGTTTCTCCTCATCTACAACCTCAATTGCGCATGAGCCCGACGTAGCCTCCGTTTTATCGCCAAATTGCCAACTATTTCTAGTAAAATCCGAAGTGATGTCCATATCGCGCCACAAATCAATCCCGAGAATAATTTCAACTTCTATCTCTAAAACTACTAAACATTTAATTACCTTCAACTTACTATCTAAAACTATCGGTAAATTGACTAACCCTAAAACATCGCAGTTTGACCATTAGCCACTTTAACTGGATGATAATAATTCTCCAGAGTTAAATTGAAATTTTTTTAATTTATCCCAACCTAGCCTACCAACTATTGTTTGCGTAGCCCCTGAATCGAGGAGACCTACAAAATCTGCGTTAAAAATCTTTACCTTCAAGTAAGGGCGAGGATCATTTTTAACTGAACTGAATAAGGAATCTATTCGATTTCTTTTATACTGTATCTGTACAAAATCTACCCAAGCTTGCCAAGAGTCATCAACAGGAACCGGATTTGAAAAATTATCTATGACCGACGACCGGTAGGGCGTCGATCGCGATCCGCGTTTTTTGGAGCACAACTACAGTTGTATTTAGTTGTTCCCTGTTTGCCGCAACGAAAACAGAAAGGACCCGTTCTAAGTTTGTCGCATGTCGTAAAAGAATGGCCAGACTCTTTACAGTTCCAACACTGGATACTCTAACTCGTTCTACGCGCCTACTACTACTTAATGGACGTGACACACTGGGACCCTCATACGCTAAGTCTGGTTCTAACAGGCTTATCCTACTTCTATTACCAGACCTATCATTTGCCTTGACCGCCATGTTTCGCGAAGACTCTAATTTTTTACAAAGTATTTTCAAATCATCAACCGTTTTATATGTACTCAAACTTAACTTATCAATATAATAAGGTTCTAAAATTCTACGGATTATATTAACTTTTCCTTCTTCCGATATCAGTCGCGGTAATCTATTAAACATATTGGTAACACGCGCGAAAAATTCGCCGACTGGTTCAAACTCTCCCTGATAACTTTTCTTAATCTCCTCCAAAAAATCCGTCTGAAAGTCCTCTGCCAAAAATTCATTTTTTAATTCCCTGACAAATTCGGACCAAGAATGTATAGTAAGACGTACTGACCTATACCAACTTTTCGCTCTACCTTCTAAAAGATCAACTACCGAACTAAATAATTCTTCCTTAGAAACCCCTCGCGCTACTCGATACTCTTCGACTTGCTCAAGAAAAGCATTGACACTTATTGACCCTTTAATGCCCGTGAAACGAAAATTCCATTTATATACTGGATCATGATGAAAAGTTCTCGCATTACTACCAGAAGTTCCCGGTGTTACAATAGTAACTTCGTTTTGGCCAACAGTCGCGTGCCCCTCTAGGTTAAGTTTCTCATCTAGCGCTACCTCTAACTGATCTAATTGTTCTTTTAAATTTGAGATACTTGCGAGTAACTGATCATCTGGAGGCGTAAGTCTACTTAAGCGAGCATATAAATGCTTTAATTTGGTATCTACAGAACGTGCTTCATTGCTATTAACCGAAGGAAAGTTATGACTAACTATATAATTTTCTAATTCGACAACTTTTCTGTTACAAATTTCGATTTCAGTGGTTACATCCGGTTGGAAGTCTCCGGCAGTTCGCACCTGTCCAAAGGATTCCTCTCGCATTAACTCTTTGAGTGTACGACGCATAGATAAAACCGTTTCTCCCCCTAACTCAAATTGTCCCCTAGCTCGCAATTCGTACTGAAGTTCATCTCTATTTAATCTAGATAAATCCATTTTCAATAATTAATATTAATGTAGTTGCTAATTTACTATTATTATTTTAAATTTGTCGACCAAAGAAACAGATTTTTATTTAATCGTATTCTCGAAATGTCGGTGTCCTGGACTTAGTCTGTTCGGCAAACGTAAATAGAATATATATGCTATAAAAACAATACAAAAAATGCACAACCACAAAAAATATAGATACCTACTACCTTAATTAAATCTACTAAACTTAAATTATTTATTATCAAATTAGAAATAGTTTTTCCCACAAATTGATAAATTGTTTGTAACTCTATAATAAACAAGATATATATATATATATGTATATACATATGTTCTTTTTTTTTATTTATACCTAAAAAAAAATCCCTATTAACTTAATCTAAAACAATACCTAATTATTTATACACACTAAGTAACATTGGCTGGAATAAAAGATGTTTGCTGATATACGGGGTGATTCAAAATTATAGTTTATATCTGATTTACCCAATTATTAAACACCAAATATACGAGGTTTTTTTTTTTTTAAAAAAAAACCGGGCCTCACGTCAGGGCGCCAATTCTGTAACGCCCACCTGTGTGTCTTTTCATCTACAGGTGTAATAACGTTAACGTACTTTTTTTATTTTGTTAAGTCCGGCAAGTAGTTTTCTTGCTCGTGGTAAGGGCCGTGGTTCAAAGATCTTCTTGAACAAAACTAAACAGTGAAATATCCCAGGCGCCAAGTGGTTTAATAATTTTCTTTTAGCACTTTACTCTTGCAAGAGTCGAGGGTGCGTTGGACACGAGCAATCAAAACCAAACAGCTACAGTTGTCCAAACACCCTTATTACAGGTCTTATGAAATAACTACACACAAGAAATACACCCGAGTACGAATATATAGGTATAAGTTATATTCCGTGAACCAGATTATTATCACACACTGTATACTCTTAAATTTACCGCTTTGTAGGGGTAGAAAGTCTGGTATTTATCTATTGCCCTAATAGTACTATTCGTAAATAAGGCCTCTATGAGGTACTTATCCTTGTCCTGATGTGCCATACAGTATCCTGCCTCAAAAATATCACAATAATTATGGGAACTGCTTTTCTTAGCTGTCAAAACGAAACAGGACTCCCTTGGACGAGAATTCGGTGCAACACTGCGATGAAAATAGTTTTTCAGGGCTCCATAAACACCAGAATCTTGTATAAAAACGTCGTGTATAAACGCCTTATCTAACTATTCAAACAGGACCCAAAAGACGCCTAAAACAAATAGCGAATCGGTCTACGAACTTATTTTACTTAATAAATGCCTATTGCTAATGCAATGACGTTGATAGTATAAAACGCTCACCGCCTCGTGCCGAATCACCCTAACATCTAGGCGACGTCTTAACACTTATGCAAGGCTTTTCTATCCAAAAACTAAATCGTAAAAAGGGATATCACTAACTAAACATACAAATTAAACTGATCTCCCCTCAGTGGCACTAGGGATGCTTTTATCCGTAAATTACGAAACAATTGAATTTTAACTTCCTCAATGCCGATACCTTGCTTTTTGAAACAAAACTCGTGAGTACTCAGACCGCCGCGCCGTTATCAAGAACTTTAGTACTTGGTTTTTGTTATTGTTTTTTTTTCCTTATATATTTTATGAATAGTTCAAACCAAACCGTTAACTTTACGTACTCGCCAATAGATGTCATTCACCGTATTAAAACTCAATTTAATTCGTAGATTTTAAAAATACCAGTCAACAGATGAATTACTCGCGTGCCTAAGTAAAATATTGTAACAATCTGACTAATAACAATTTAGTTATGGAATATCAGTCAGGATTTAAGTCTAAACATTCTTGTGAAACTGCACTCCAACTTCCAATATCTAAATGGAAGTTAATACTTGATGATGATAAATACATTGTGGCAGCGTTTCTCGATTTTAAAAGGGCTTTCGAAACTATTGACATTAATATATTAATTAATAAATTGCAGTACTATGGTTTTTGTGGAAGTGTTCTGAACTGGTTTGTTGAATATTTAACCGATAGACGTCAAATCACTAAAGTTAATGGTGTATTGTCTGAGAATAGAGATATAAATACTGGAGTTCCACAGGGGAGTGTCTTGGGACCTCTTCTATTTATCTTATATTTGAATGATATACATTTCGTTAAAGACTGTGAATTTATAAATCTATTTGCGGACGATACACTTTTGGCAGCTAGTGATAAATCTTTAGAGGTGGCTATCAATAAAATGAATAAATCTCCCACTAATATTGAATTTTGGATTGTAATAAACTTAAACTTAATGTGCAAAAAACTAAATGCATGATAATTACATCTAAATATAAGTACAACCAAATTGACATTAATAATGTTAATATAAAAGTTTATGATGAAATAGTTGTAACAGTGGAAGAAATGAAATATCTTGGTTTTATGATTGATAATACATTATGTTTAAAAAATCACTTTACATACATACACAACAAAATAAGTAAAAAATTATTCTTCTTCTCTAGAGTCAGTTCCCATTTAACTATTCAAACATCCATAACAGTTTATAAAACTATCATTCAGCCTCATTTTGACTACTGTGCTAGTTTCCTATCGTTATTAGATTCCAACAATATTTTATCTTTCCAAAAACTGCAAAATAGGGGCATGCGCATTATACTTAAATATAATCGGTACACTCCAATAGCTACAATGTTAAGTGTATTAATTTCGGTCGAAAGTGCGGGTGGTGGAGCAGGCCCCGTTCGACCGTCATCCAACGACTGTGCTACATCCTCAGCAGGGAACCAGGCAGGGATGTATAAATCGTATACTGGAACGCTTAAGACAGGGAAAGACAAGATAGTAACCTGCCTGATCAGGTAACGCGCCCACTCAATGGGCAGTCCAGAGCTCACTAGGAAGAGGAAAACTGGTGATACATCTTTTGGAAATGAGGGAGTAGAACCTTACAAAAAAAAAGAGAGCGCATTAGCATTTACGGTTATTGATGCTATAAGTGCGATCACGACAAATGTGAAACGGCTGGAGTTCATGATTGGCGAATGCACCAACACGAAGAAAGAAATTAAAGAGCTGGTTATCAAACTAAAAAGAAACGTAGACATGGTAAATAGAGAGTCGGTCCAAAAATGGTTGGAAGATAACAAGTGGGAGAAGATTGAGAAACAAACGTATGACGTTGACGTACAAACGGAGTCAATCCCAAGTCAACGGTTGGAAGCCTCGACACAAACGGAGCAGTTGGACAATTATCCTGAAGGAAACAGGAACGTTGTGGACACCGATATTTCACAGGTTGGGTGCTACGAGGATTTTGAGAAAGTGGCAGATGTGTACTGGCCCGAAGCAAGTTACACGAACACGAATATGGACATTGGAGACCCTCTAACATATGATGACAGCTACGATCAAGTATATATATTAGACATGCAGGCGGAACTGGATAACCCTATGATTCGAAGATTACTGCAGCAGAAAGGACAGATCAAAGAGGCTTTGACCGGGGGAAAAGTCGCGAAGGACACATTAATGTATTTAAAAAATACCAGCAGTGTCATGATAGGAGGAAAGGAAGAAGCAGACGATAATAAGGAACATTACACATATATAGCAAATCTAGAAGCCAGGAAAGAAGAATGGGACGAAGAGAGGGAAAAAAGGAGTAAGCAGGATATGTTTAATATTCTGAGAAAAATAAGAGAAACAACGGATAGTCATAACAGACAGAAGCTTGCGGTTATAACCACAACCGGCACGTATGTAGACGAGATGAGAAAGTTGACAGAGTGTGTGTACCACAATAGTAACACAAGGGTCAAAATATTGGTAAGCTAAGAAGATTTATGTGCAGCTTAAAAAGAATAAAGGACGACCAGACACCCTTGGAGAACGGGAAGATACAGAGGAGTGGAGGACACAGAAGACGAGAAGAAATAGAAGGCGTAAGAAAACAACTTTTATACTCAGACCGACAGAAAGCACGGAAAATACATACGCGGAAATGGTGAACAAAATGAAAAAGGATATAGACATAGACTCGATAGGGGTTCAGGTAGACTCAGTCAAAAGAACCGAAAAGGGAAATGTTAAGATAGTGGTGAGGGAAAGTAAAGATGGAGCGGCTGGTGAATTTAGAGGCAAGATTACACAAAGCCTGATGGGGACAGCTACCGCAATAGAAGTAGGGACAACTAAAAAGACAATAGTTATTAGAGACATTGAGGAAACAACTACTATACAACAGGTGGAGGATGCGATAAGAAAAGCAATAAATGAAAAGGAAATGAAGGAAAAAGTGACAATACATACTCTGAAGAAGGCAAGAGTTGGCAACACACTGGTAGCAACGGTTAGTATGGAAAAGAACGCTGGGTTGAGATTGCTAGAGAAACAGAGAATTGTAATAGAATGGGCAAGATGCAGGATGCACGAAATAATAGAACCGGTGAAATGCTCCAACTGTCAGGGGTATGGTCATATAAGGAAGGACTGCACGCAACCAAAAAGAGACATGACAGGCATATGTCTGAAATGTACTGAAAAAGGTCACGTAGTACGAGAATGTAAAAACGCACTTAGATGTTATGAGTGCAATGAGGCGGGACATCAAGCAGGTACAATGAATTGTGGAATATATCGAAACGAGGTAAGGAGGGTACGAGAGAAAAGAAAGCAAAACCAGAGTGGGGTGAATAAGGAAGATGAACGGGCGGAGGCGTCAGAAAATTATGTCCAAAATGGTTAAGTTCCTACAGGTCAACGTAGGACGACGCCGGGCTGCCCAAAACTTTCTATGGGCGACCGCGAGGCAAAAAGAAATAGACGTGCTGATCGTTAGCGAGCCGAATAAGGCAATGATACAAGGAAGGAAGGGGTGGCACTCAGAGGTCAAATCAGATGCAACAATTGCTGTACTGAATAGATCGGTAGAAGTGATAAGGAACGGAGAGTGGCCAGGTTTTGCGTGGACGGAACTGCAGGAAGTGGTTATATATAGCTGTTACTTCTCTCCTAATGACACAATGGAAAATTTCGAGCTAGCCCTGAATGCAATGGGGACTCAGCTGACAACAACAGGTAAAGAAGCCATAATAGCAGGAGACTTCAATACATGGTCGTCAGAATGGGGCATGCGACAAGAGAATAGGAGAGGAGAGAAAGTACGGGAATGGATTGCACAAAACGACCTAGTAATCATTAATGAAGGGTTTACCTATACGTTTGTAAGAGGAGATACAGGGTCAATTCCGGATCTTACAATCGCCACAACCAGAATTGCTGGGAAAATAAAAGAATGGAGGGTCTCAACAGAAGAGTCGCTAAGCCTGCATCGATATATATTCTTCGAAATGGGAAGGGAAGAAGCTCTGGAGAGGAATAGCAGAGAATGGGTAATAGGGAAATTAAATAAAGAGATATTTAAAGGAGCTCTCAATGACAGATTAAGAAGGCATAATGAAGTAGATAGCGCTGTATTGATAGAGACAATCACAGGGGCGTGCGACATGGCGATGCCAAAGAAAGGGGTAATACGCGGGAGAAAAGAGGTGTACTGGTGGTCTCCGGAGATCGCAGAACTCAGAAGAAAGTGCTGCTATGCAAGGAAAAGATACCTAAGAACAAGGAGGGGAAATAGGACACCGGAACAGCTTGAAGAAATATATCGAAAGGTCAAAAAGGTTCTCACGGAGGCAATTAAATAGGCGAAGAGGAGTAAGTGGAAATAGCTGTGTGAGGAGGTAGACGATACCGTGTGGGGAGATGGCTACAAGATAGTCACGAAGCGATTTAGAAACTTTCCACCGGCTATACCAATGGGAAGAGTAAGGGAAGTAGTCGTAGCGCTCTTTCTGGAGCGCGAAAGAATAGTGTGGCAGAGACCAAGGATAGAGGAGTGTGATCTATTTACGGTTTCGGAATTAGAGGTACCAACGGGGAAGCTGAAGATGGGCAAAGCCCCGGGGCCTGACTACATACCACCGGATATAGTGAAAATCGTCTTAGAGGAATATATCTAAAAAGATATATTCGATATTTAGCCATCACTGTGAATTTCTTACACTTTTACCAACAACAGACAATTGTTTCGACCTGTTAGGTCTCATCAGTGTTGTACAGGTTTGGTATGGGTATATCAGAGATATCCCAAGTGAAGACAATTCAAGCGTAGCAAATATCGAATGTATCTCAGTTTGGATCCGATGAGAGTCGGACACTTATAACTTGCGCCATCTATTAAAAGATGAGTAAGGAAGACATATATTCCAGCTTGCTACGCTTGAATTGTCTTCACTTGGGATATCTCTGATATACCCATACCAAACCTGTACAACACTGATGAGACCTAACAGGTAGAAACAATTGTCTGTTGTTGGTAAAAGTGTAAGAAATTCACAGTGATGGCTAAATATCGAATATATCTTTTTAGATATATACTTTTGTCAAATTTATTTGGCTGGGGCAATTGTAATCCTCATGAAATACCTATATGTCATAGAGGAACGCATATAGGTAGTACTGGAGGTGATGAATAAGGCTTTGTCCGCGGGGGACTTTCCAAGAAGATGGAAGAAGGCCAGGCTAGTTCTGTTAAGGAAAGGGGCCAAGTCCATGGAGGAGGCTTCCTCATATAGACCAGTATGCTTGCTGGACTGCATGGGGACGATTCTGGAGTATCTTATCCTAGGGAGGCTAGAGACAGAATTAGAGCGGGTTGGCGGACTTTCCAACAATCAGCATGGATTTAGAAAAGGTAGATCCACAGTAGGGGCCCTTGCAAGGTTGAAAGAGATACTGGATGCATCCAACAGGGCAAAAGAAATAACCGTTGTGGTGACGCTAGACGTGAAGAACGCGTTTAACCCTGCACCATGGGATAAGATAGTGCAGAAACTAGAGGAAATGGAAGTGGCGCCATACCTGATCAGGATGATAATGGGATACCTGGAAGAAAGGGAGATAGAAATGGAAACGGGACGTGAAACCGCGATAAGCGAAATATCAAGTGGGGTCCCGCAGGGATCGGTATTGGGTCCGACCCTGTGGAATATTCTGTTCGACGGGGTGTTCGCGATACGTATACCTCAGGGGGTAAACATGCTAGGATATGCAGATGACCTGGCCGTAGTCGCTTCTGCAAGAACAACATGGGAATTAGAGGGCAAAGTTAACCTAGTGATAAAAAGGATTGGGAGATGGCTCAGGAGTAAAGCACTAAGCCTAGCCCCTGAAAAGACGGAAGCGGTGGTGATAACGAGGAAAAGGAAGATCTCACCGATAGAAATCACAGTGGAGAACGTGAGAGTGACTCCGAAGAAATCTGTTAAGTATCTAGGAGTGTGGATCGATTCGGGCATGACTTTCAGAGAGCATGTAAAAAGAGCAACGGAAAAGGCAGGAAAACTGATCTCAGCATTGAACAGGCTGATGGCGAACGTGGGCGGACCGAGAGCAAGTAAAAGAAGGGTCATGTGTAGTGCTGCACACTCAATACTTCTGTATGCGGCGCCAATATGGAGAGGAGCGATGGCGGTAGATAGAACTAAAGCCATTATGAGCAAGATGCAACGCTGCATGGCGATGAGAGTGTGCAGCGCTTATACAGGGTGGTCCAGATTTTTGTACATTAATTTTGAGAGGTGATAGAAAATCGCAAAATAAGGGGACTTTTCTTAATAAACATACCTCGAAAAATGCACCATAACTTAGATACAGGGTGTTGAAGTTTCATTAAAAAAAGCTTTATAATTTAATATCTAAGGAGAGACAAAAGTCATCCTTTTCAAATTTTGCACACTGCCTTCTACGTAAATCTGCATCTACGCTTCAAGCCATTGGCGCAGATACGGGGGTTACATATCCCCTTTCTAGAAAAATGTAGTACGCCACTGGATATTTTTGAAAAAATTATTAAACTGCTTAATTGCCTATGGCATTCTGAAGAAAAATGTGTTCTTGTAAAATTTTGAGTGTGAAGTGTATTCATTTGGCAACCAGTTAAGGATAGAATTTATTATTTCTCAATGGTTTTTATATTTAAAATTTTAAGTGACCAGTACCCATTATATTTCACCCAGTTTATAACATTTAATCATCAAATACATAATTATGCTACTCGCGGTAACTATGATTTGCATGTCTCTCGAAACAACTATAAAAAAAACTATGAATTCCCTCTTCCATAAGGGATTATTACTATATAATCAGCTACCCATTGAAATTAAACAATGTACATCTTCAATTAAATTTAAACAACTGTTGCTTGGTCACATCAAGAGGTAATTTCGCAATAGTCTGTTTCTTTGTTTACTTATTATTTTATGTTTTTGCTTAGTTTGTGGTTGTACTTTTGGTTCATCATTATTTGTTTGTTTGTTTGTTTGGAGTAATTCAATATGTTTAATGTATAATTTAATTATTTTATTAACCTACAGTTTTCTTATAATCTAATATGTATATTAGGATTCTATTCAATAAAGTTATTGTTATTAATTAGTTACAAATTAGTTACAACTTAGTTATCCAGTGTTCAGAATAGTCATTGCATATTTAATTTGACTGTCGCAGACTGGCTGTCTAACTGCAGTTAATTAGGATAAATTGGTTATAGTCGTACCATTTTAATATAATTGTTCCCATAATGACAAGGGCCGGTGGCAGTAAAATTGAAGTGGACCAAATTGATGACCTTATCAACAAGGTCTGTACAAATTTTTCTAATAAATTGACCATATGCACCTAATTTTGGCTGCGGCATCTAGTGTTGCCAACTGCAAAAAAATATATTTGGTAACATTGGAACTACTAAATTACACACCAATATTTAAAAAATTTGCTACGCGAAACATAGAGGGCGCTCTATATTTTGTTTATGTTTGGCAATGAGTAAATATCTAACTCTTTGATGTTTGGCAAGAGTTACTCCACAAAATTAAGGTTCGGTTAGGTTTGTTCTCTGAGTATTCCCAAATTCACTATTCAGTATCATATATGCAACTTATTATTTTTATACTGTGCCCTACCTATCAAAATATGGAAAGATCAATACAAAAAAGAAAGCAAGTCAGTGGAGGGCTGAAGCGCTGCATTGAAAATTGCAAGAAAGAAATCACATTCGAGGAACTCGAACAAGCATAAAGTTTATGTGTTTCCGTATGAATATCAAAAAAAGCTGCAAAGCAAAAACATGTTTACATTTGCCATTGCTCCAGATATTCCACCAACAAAACTGCACGGTCCGTTATTAATGATGTTTTTCATTTTCTTCAGTTGCCTGCTCTTTATACGCCACTATCAGGGATGGGAAAGTGACTCAAAAATTGTGTTTACTACATTTTCTACATTTACTACATTTATTACATTTACTACGTAGTAAATGCAGTATGTAGTATACTATTCTCGGCATATTACAAGCACTTGCAATAGCAAGTGCTTGTAATATTTTTGACCATGGTCCTTTTGGTAAGCACTCCCTGATATGACTTGTTGCATGATGTATTGTAAACAGTGACATGTTTAATAATGGGGATTTTAAGAGTTTGTAGTGTTGCCAACATTATTTTTATATATGTTTCTTGGGAATGGCAACCCTAGATGTCGCAGCCAAAATTATGTGCATATGGACAATTGAAAAGTAAAATTGAAAAAACTTGATACATTAGAGAACAAGCTAGATATTAAGTTAAATGAACTAAATGATTCCATTAAAGATTTGGGTAAGACTACTTCTTCGAATGCTTCAGCCATGTAGGCACTACAATAAAAATGTGATTATATGGAACAGCATTCCAAACGTAACACCTTGAGAATAGTAGGGGTTCCCGGACATAAAGGTGACAATGTTTTGGATGACACTCTACTAGGGCTGGGAATTTTTATCGATATATCGATAAATATCGATAGTTATCGATATATCGAATAAGGATATTTGCGATTGGAATTATCGATATATCGATAAATATCGACATATCGATATATCGATATACTTATTGATAAATATCTATATATCGAATAATAGCACGTGCTAAATTACTCGTCGTTTTATTCTGCGAGTTCAGTGATTGAATATGATTTTTATTTTATTGTGCGCACTCGGACATTTAATAGCCTAGAAAATTTATTTGTTAAATTAGGTGACATATCATACTGAAAGACAAATGTTCTACATAAAATTCAGCAGTTTTCTTGGTAAAATTACTTTGCCCATGACACTTGTGTGAATTCTGTGATGTTTAAAAGTTGTAACGCTTACTTAACGTTATCTTGCGTACGGCAGCTCTTCGTCTGGTAGCACTGAGTCGGGGTAAGGTGTCAATTTGTTTTTTGTCTACTTTTTGATCTTGATTGGTTAGGCGCCACTTAGTTTTTCTCAAAACTAAGAAAAGTTATCATTATCGATGTATTTCTTACTTCCAAAAAAGAAAAATAAATTTTAAGAACTTATTTTATTAAAAGTAAATAACTAGGTACTACAGTAAATAAATTGGTTTAAGGGTTCCTTAAATGGTATAAATATATATCTATAATACGTGTATATAATTATTATCACAGCTTAATTTGGACTTTCCACCCCCACTGGTAGTACTACGAATGGTTCACACCTTTATTTAATATAATTATTGTGTAACTAACGCTTAGGTAACTTATAAAGAGTAAGAAATATGATAATAAAATTAGATTAATAATTTGATATAGTATGAAACTGGATGAGTTTACATAACTAACTGATAGAAAATAATTCTAAGTTTTTATAGAATTTTAAAGTTAACAACAATCTGCCTCCCGGTTTCTTACAAATGAAGTGATTAGATAAATAATAAAGAAATTGGCTAGATCTGACCTTTAATTATTATATTTTCGGATATTCCTCCTTTCCAAGGGTGAATCAAGATGGTGTCCGGTGACAAACGCCTTGCCTCGCCCAACAAAATACTTCTCTCAAAAATTTCAAACTAGTTTGCTCCAAACGTTAGCTTTGTAGATGTAGAATATTCGGATTTTCATAACGATGTAATGCAAACTTAACCCAGCGGACTTTATGTATATAATTACTTAATATTGTATCTGACTTATATTGTAAAGTTACACGAATGTAAGGGCCGTCATAGCTGAAATAAAATTGCTTTTAGCTCCACTCAAACCGAAATATATTTCAATTTTACATTAACAAATTTACGGAATTCTTTAAGGATAATTTAAGACATACCTTCATTAAAGAATAGCCCTTTCATTAAAATGACCAATTATGCTGCTACTATGAATGGCGACGGGAATCAATCTGCCCGTTTTTCTATCCATAAAGTCCGATCGAATCCATGTTCGATAAAAATCCATATTGAAAAACTGTTTTAGACGATAAATGTAAAATCGCGCAGGTGACGTCTCTAGGCTCGCGCCATTCGGTTAATATTTCAAACGAATCATCATATTTGTCACAGGTATGCAACCAAAAATAACAGGGCGCCGGAACGAGTGTTTCATTTCATTAAATTGAGTTGTAAGGGTTCTATCTCTAAAACCTTACGTACTTAAATGAATTTCGATAGGAGGTTTTGAGGATACGTCACTATGTCCGTGTCATCAAAATCTCACCCAGCTATGCTCAGATTCTAGGAGGCAAGGGTCGTGAATTAGGGATTATTGCTGGTATAATCTGTAGTTGATTTCCACTAGTTCAAAATACAAATGTGGTTGTTAATTTTAAATATATATATAGTCTTTAGAAAATTCCCGTGGGCGCCATGACTATAGGTTAGCCAGAAAAAAATAATAACAGACTAAAATAAAACAAGAGACGAAAATAAAATTAGTACCATCCTATATTTAATCTTCCAAGATATGACAAAATTAGGTTACACAAAATTCAAATGTAACGCTTCCAATAAATGACTATACCAGATCAAAATATTTACTCATGCCTCAGCATCAATAAATTCTACAAAACATTTTAAAACAAACTCCCGCAGAAAATCGTTGCTGGTTACAACTTTATACAAAAATAGCTTAAGCTAAAAAAATGAGGTAAACCTCCAATAACAGTTATAAGATTGTTATGACTAAAAAATTGTGACTTGACGTATCACCGATTTCGTAGACGACATACAGAGATTGATACTTGGGGCGGTAGTTTCCTCTAAATTGAAAAGATAAAAGGCAAGTTAACATTGAACAATAAAAAAATAGACTAAATTTACTCTATGAGAAAACCCCCTGTATGCCGCAAACGTAACCTAGTACACAATAAATCAGTGGGAACAACTTTCAAAATTTACTTATACCTAAAATAAAATAACGTGAATCGTTTACCTTAATATTCCTGCAAGGGAAGTGTACCAAAATTAATCAAATTAACACCGGGTGTAGTTAAACTGTATTAACTTAAGGTAACCGACCCCTAAACTATAAGCTCTAAGCAAGTGAGCATAAGAAATATCAGCACAAGCCTGATAACTATACTAAGGGAAATAAGAAAGTAATCAAATCAGATTGTGTTTGTTGTGACGTTGCAGTGTGTTTAGCAATTTACAATAGGAAAATGACGGCTGAACACTAAAGTGTAGCCTGAAATCTAAAAATCATACTCGTACCTCAACAACTTTTGTTAGGCACTAATTACTAACGTATATCTAAAACCTTGGTCCTCACCTCCTGTGCACCTAGTTAACAAATTTATATCGCCAGAGGCACGTTCCCTTAAGAACAAAATTAACTCAGTAAACAGGTGGGAGCGGGACTTACAAATGCCCATAAAACACTTGTAATTATTTATACTGCCAGTAAGGCACCACACAACCGACTGTAGTCGTTGCCACGACACAACAAACTCAAAACACACGACATTAAATTTAAAATATAGCGCTATATATTAAAAAAATACACAAAGGTAAATACGGTAATTAAAAACTACAAACTAAAAAAACAATAGGTACAAACATTACAATAATATCGATCGTTGCACGAGTAGTGATGGAGATTTAAAATTAAGTTTGTTTAACTTATCTTGTTATTTAAGATGAGATGTTGACATCGGGGAGGTTAGATTCCATACTTCAAAAACAAAACGTTGCCAACAGTTGGATACTTATCTCACAGCCAGGTATACCAATCCAAAGAAAATCACGGTGGCATTTACCCCAAATATAAAATGGCAGACTTCCGGGTGCTAAAAAACTGCATGGGAAGATGGCGTCAGCTTCTCCCTATTTTCTCGCCAACAATATGACTTGTACTGGACCTCTTTTATAAAAGTTGGCACATTTGCCTGATAATAACAATTTCGCCGTTGTTGCTCCAAAACATCTAACGTAACGCTTATGTCCCCTATCGATCACAATGGAATTCGATACTTAACCGTTATCGATTAAACAAGTTCTAGAATCTCAGTGAGATTTTTAAAATCTTCAAAATTCTGTGTGGGTTAAAAATCATCGACTATCTACGAAAACACGATATGTTGTAAACCTTGTATTGAATAAAATTAACGCTATATTTACCTACGTAATCCACTGAAGAACGACAAATAAAACCCGACACTCTACGGATCGACTACTCGGGCAACAAACAAAACAAAAATGACCGGTGTCCAGGCTGCACTTGATGGTCAGCTCGGTGCGGTCAAATCAGTGCGGTCAATTGAGGAACTAAATTCCCATTTATTTACTCAAACAGACGGCCCAGAGTGGTTAAGATTATATTTAATTTCCTAAAGGCTCAGCCAAGGGTAATTAAAAATGTTTTTTTTGAATTATTTAAAACTTAATAGCAAATAAGCGACAGGGTTCACATCGTGTTTTAGATGACAGTCTGACTTTCAACTTCCGACTAAGCAGGAAATACGTATTAAATGATTTGAAACACAAGCGACCTGTTAGGTAGGGTTCACACCTATGTGAGATAAATGTCGTAGGCTGCTGCGTTAATTAACTTGTAACGCTACCGGCAAAGGTAACGTTACAGAGTGCATCGAACAAGTCCGTTTATAGTAATACTACAGGGTGGTTCCGAAAAGTACAAAATTCACGTTATACTATCACCCCCTTCCAACGAAAGAAAAATGAGAGTGGAACACGACCATTTTTCGTCTTGTCTTTACCGTAGTTAGAAATCTATTTCCTACATCTAACTAACTCCTATACTATTTGGACTTGTCCAACTTATCCTACCCATTAGACTAGTCTTCAAATTAAGACCTAAGAGCATGCAAAACTTACACAATACTTAGAGCTACTTATTTTTATCTTATTACTAACGATCGATCCTAACTTATAACTAGAAATGTTCTAACTGATAAATACCCGTAAGGTTGACAGTTAAACGTAGCCTAGCCATCTAACACAAATCTGATGTGGTAGGGTTACCAAGAACTGTTTCATGAAAAAGTGAAATACATACCCGTCGAAGTGGTGACACATATATATGTCTTAAAGACTACCAACTTTTCGCACCGGTTTTGCATAATAACCTGCCATTTGGCAACACGCGAAAAAAATAAATTTATATTGCTTAATTTTGTTGAAAGCAAGAAACCACGCATGTTTCAACAATAAATCAACACTAATAAATATCGCGCAATTGTTACCAAATACGCTCGCGTTCTACGAGCTAACCGCTATAAATTACTCGTTATCCTCTGACAAAAATTCATCATCTGAAGAATCAGTTTCTGGCATACGTTCATGGTACGGTTTCAAATCTTGGACATGCCATTCTCCCGCATTACTACCATCCTCATTTCTTAGAGCATATACCAATTTAGACTTTTTCTTATATATAGTACAAAGAACGTAACGAGGCGCTAATTTTTGGGCAAAATTCTGCGCAGCATTGGAGAGAACTTTATTTCTTCTCCACACTTTATCGCCAACAAAAAACTCAACTCCGCGTCGTCTTAAATTATAATACCGAGCATTTTTCGCGTATGCTTCATGTAATTTATTCTTTACATCCTCATATATTTCAGAAAGATGACCCAAATTACGGGCCCATTTTTCACGGTCTATTACATTTAGGTTGTTGTTTTCAATGTCTCCGTAATACTTTCCACTGCATGGGACTATTCTCCCAAAATTTAAAAAAGCCGGACTATAACCGGTAGAGTCATGTAACGCAGTTCGTAATACGTAACCGATTTTAGCGATTTCTCGATCCCACGCTTGGTGATTACCTTCGATATAACTCCGGATAGCCGCGCCGACCGTCCGATTGGTTCTCTCTACATAGTTCGCTTGTGCGTGATAGTAAGCAGTATACCATATACGGGACTCATATTTCCTAGCTAAACTCTTGAAAGACGTACTGACAAAGTGTTTACCGTTGTCACAAATAATAGTCTGTGGCACACCATACACCAAAAAAATCTCGTTTTCGAGAAAACGCACTATATTTGCGGCCGTAGCCTGTCTTAATGGACACAACACTGGATACTTAGAAAACAAGTCTACTACTACCAAAAGGTATTGATATCCACTGGTGCTTCTGGGCAATGGTCCCATCAAATCGATAGCAATAACTTGCCATGGGAAACGAATGTTCTTCTCGGCTCCCATGAAACCAAATTTCGCATAGTTTGGAGCTTTTTGAGAAGCACACATTTTACAAGCTTTAACATATCGATAAACGTCGCGACGCATTTTTGGCCAATAGTACGAGAGGCCTACTCTCGAGTAAGTTTTCACGTAACCTAAATGAGCTGCCGTTGGTTGGTCGTGGCAAGATTCTATAATTTTAACCCGTTGTTTCTTTGGGACCAGAAGCTTCCAGTCAGAAATATTAGTGGTTAACGGGACTCTCGCGGGAATTAGTTTGTACACATAGTTATTCTTAACTGACCACTGAGGATAACTATCTGGTTCTTCTAAAATTTTGGCACGCATTTTTTCGTAAAATGAATCCACCATATCTAGGTCAATATCCAAGGTAACACAACTATCGGGATCATTAACAATAACAATATCACTATTTTCGCGATCTACTAGAGGAGGGTCAACGGGACTGCGCGACAACGCGTCTGGGACTACATTAAATTTTCCTTTCCGATGGACAATATTAAAATCAAACTGATTCAGTTTCACACTCCACCTAGCAAGTCTACCAGAAGGGTCACGCATTCGATTCAACCATTTTAAAGATGCGTGATCGGTAACGATCGTAAAACTCGTCCCTTCTATGAACGGACGGAACTTCTCACACCCAAATACACAGGCCAAACACTCCCTCTCCGTAACGCTACAATTCCTCTCGCTTCTCGAAAGGCTTCTGGACGCGAAGGCTATCACCGTTTCTTCACCTCCCTGCTCTTGCGTGAGCACGCAGCCCAGACCTGTATCCGAAGCGTCACATTGAATCGTAAACGGCGCTGAAAAATCAGGGCTAGTCAAAATAGGAGCTGAAACCAAAGCGACTTTTACCTCACGGAAGGCCTTATCCGCTTCATTCGACCAGACAAATTTCTGACCTTTCCTTCTGCCTTGCAGCAGATTATTTATAGGAGACATAAGGGTTGAGAAATGTGGGATAAACGTACGATACCAACTGCACATTCCTACAAACCTTTTTATCTCCGTGGTCGTCTTTGGCTGCGGAAAGTCAACCATAGCCGAGACCTTTTGCGGATCAGTTCGTAGTCCTAACTTGTCGACTACAAACCCGAGATATTTAAGTTGCGGCCTGAAAAATTCACATTTGCCGATATTGATTGTAAGATTAGCGTCCTTCAATCTACGAGCCACTTCGCGCAATAATCTAATATGTTCTTCGAACGTTGATGAAACTATTATTACATCATCAAGATAGACAAAGATGTTTGGTTTCAATTCTGGACCAAATTTGGCGTCCATCAGTCTCTGCTGGCACTGAGCAGCATTCGACAAACCAAAAGCCATAACATTGAAATGATACAGTCCCCTACCGGGAATAGAAAATGCCGTCTTTTCCTTTGATTCCTGGTCAAGAGGAATCTGCCAAAACGCGCTACGAAGGTCCACCGACGAAATATACTTTGCACCGCGCAACATGTTCAAAATTCTATCGACAAAAGGCAGCGGATATGAATCCTTTTTTGTGACCGAGTTTAATTTTCGTTCGTCAAAACAAAATCGGAATTCGCCATTCGCCTTTTTTACTAACAGTACCGGCGACGACCATTCGCTCATAGACGGTTCAACCACGCCCATCTCGATCATCTTATCTAGCTCCTTTTTCAAGTGCTCCAACATATACGGCGACATTAGATATTGTCTCTGTTTAATTGGCCGCGCACCCGCGGTATCGATATGATAAACAATCTTATTAGTGCTCCCCAATTTCCCTACAGGCGAAATTTCTTTAAACTCGGATATAACCTCGTTAGCTTCGGCAACCTGAGTATCAGATAAATTCTCTAAACTAAAAACCCGATCCTCGATCTTATCAGTATCCCCGTCGAAATTAAGTACTGCTATACTAACGTCATCATCGCCCCTAATGTCCCAAATGTTATTTTGAAAATCGATTTTTATTTTAAACTCTTTACAAAAGTCACTTCCCAGTATAAAACCATGATTGAGAGAAGGTACCACCAAGAAAGACACAATTTTACAATTTTTATTGACGCATATGGGTAAGTCTACTAAACCATTCACTTTCTGACGTACACCATCAGCTGTTGTAATAAACTTACATCCCGAAGGTCTTATTTTTATATTCAATATTTTTAGTAAATCTGTTCCGTCCCGGCCAATGATTGAAGTGTTATCTCCGGAGTCTATTTATTTATTTATTTATTTATTTATTTATTTATTTCTATACAAATCCAACAGGCATGAAGCCCAATTACAGGATAGGTTACGACAAAATTAATATAAAGTAAACATCCAATAAACTACAATAGTGAAACTCAAATCGGACAAACAACAAATAAGTGTATAAAGTGTAAAGTATATAGGTATATAAAACAAAATTAAATAATAAAAATATGTGTTAGCGCTTAATTTGTGCATCTAGCACGTATCATATAAGTAAATAAATGCATACATTAAATAAAATAATAAGGTGCCTATATAAAAAACATATTAGTTAATCATTTAAGGTAACTCTTTTAATTTCAGAAATGCTCGAATAAAATATATCAATCCTGTCCTCAATATTTCTATAATTTAAAATCATCTGGTAAAGCGGGGAAGCTACCAATATGTTAGTTCTCGGAGTGGGAATGTTAAAAAGACTATTATGCCGGGATGACAACCTTGGGATACGATACTCAATTTGATTTAGAAGAGATGTACAATCTAACTTATTATTAACTAATTTAAATAAAAATACTACGGATTGCATTGACCTTCTATGCTCGAGATCTACCAATTCAAATCTATCTAATAGTATTTTCTGAGAAATTCCTCTAGGTGGATATACACCATCAAGGATATATGCTGCAGACTTTAAGAAACGCCGTTGAATGTTTTCAAGTGATGTTATATGTATATTATAAATGGGGTTCCAGACTATCGATGCATATTCTAAGCGAGATCTTACAAGAGACAAATACAGCAAGCGAAGTGTATGCACTTGACTCAGACCTTTAAAGTTACGTATCATAAAACCCAGACTTTTGAAGGCAGTAACGGCTGTTGCCTCTATATGATTTATAAAAGAAAGTTTCTTGTCGAAAATTACGCCAAGATCTTTAACCGTATGAGGCCTTTGCAACAGTTCATTGTTCAAGCTGTAATCAAATATTTCTGGTGTAGATTTTCGATAAAAGGTCATAACATTACATTTCGCGGCATTTAAATGTAAATTGTTTCTGTTACACCAGGATTCAATTAAATTTAATGCGGTTTGAAGACGTTCGCAATCAGCAATGGATGTTATTTCAAGCAGTAACTTTAAGTCATCAGCATACATCAAAAAGTGTACATCTATGTCAGACACAATATCATTTATGAACATAGTAAAGAACAGTGGTCCAAGTATCGACCCTTGCGGCACTCCAGATTTTTGAAGAAATCTGACAGATTTGTAACCATGGTATTGAACAAATTGATATCTATTTTCTAAATAGGCTGTAAAGAGTGAAATTAAATCAGTGGAAAAACCAAAACGACAAAGTTTTTTTAACAAAATACCATGGTCCAATTTATCAAACGCCTTCGAAAAATCGGTGTAGATGACATCTACTTGACTTTGCTGATCAAGTTTTTCACATATAAATTGTGTCTTACATATCAGGTTTAATTAAAAATGCAGGTATTAGACCTGGTCCCATAGTCATATTACATTTGCTTTAATATTTTTTATTGCAACTTTAATTTCATCCTCGCATAGACTTAAGATTTAAAGCATTTATTACATCAGTATATTCATCAACGTCCATATCGTCGACGACTGGATCATTGAAAGATTGAGAAAAGTACTCTGCGAAAGTGTTCACCATTACCTGCGGGTCTTCAATTATTATTATATTGTTGTAGGTCATTACTGAAGGAATAGAGGATATGTTATTTTTATTGTTAACAAATGACCAGAAGTTCCTTGGATTATTTCTTAAGTCATTTTCAATGGTATGGAGATATGTGGCATGGGCTAAATGGATATCATTTTTTATTTGAGATCTCAACTGTCGAAATGCGTACATAGATTCATGACAGCCAGTCCTTCTATACTCATTGAGAGCCTTTGTTTTTTGTTTTATTTTATAAATAATATTATTGTTGAACCAGGGAGGGTATGTCTTTGAGGATGGTTTTTTTTTTTGGCACATTCTTATCAAATATATCATCCAGTCTCTCATAGAGAGCTTGAACAGCGCTATTTACCTCATTGTAATTGTTTAAGAAATTCCAATCAACATTCGCAATATCCTCATATAGTCTAATAAGATCGGCATTACGAAAATTAAAGACAGAGTTCGGTTTTGACGGGAATTTCTTATTGGTGGAATACACAAAATCTAATTCAATATGCAGTGCTGGATGGTAAGAGTCTTCAGGAATAATTACTTCAGGAGGATTACTTAACAAACACTGCCTGTTACTAAATATTAAGTCGAGCAATCTGTCATAATTATTATAAATGTAATTAAATTGATTCAATTCAAAGAAATTAGAGAAATTGTGAAGTAAGTTATAGTTGGTAGTTGGGTTACGGTAATCATTTTTACAGTCTGAGTATTCGGGTATGTTAAAGTCACCTAATAGTAACAGATCAGCATTATAAATACAATGTAGAGATAATAGTGAATCAAATAAAATTTCATAATCAACCGTCTTACAAGTAGGAGGAATATATATTATAAAAACGTATAAGGAGTGTCGATGTAACTTAATTTGAACAGCCAAAACATATATGTATTCAATCATAACTAGGTTACTACAGAGAGATTTAACGTCTAATTTGATAGCCTGAAATTCCTTGCCCACAGCAAATAGTACCCCACCACCACGTTTAGTTCCCGTAGCATTAAAATTCCGATCAGTCCGAAACACATCCATGCGATTGAGGTCAAAGAGTTCCGAACTTAATATACCATCATGACACCATGTTTCCGTAAATGCATAGGCTTGATAATGATTAATTGATGACGTATGGTTAAATAGATCAACAGTTTTTGTACCTAAACCCCTCATGTTTTGGTAATAACACGAAAACGTAGAGAAGCCAGACGAGTTCACGCTTGCATTAAGACTTTCACCAGCTGTATCTATCTCAAGATCTGATAATTGCTACTGCGTACCAAGAATACTCTGTTTTAGTTTGCTAAGATTTTTTTTATATACATGACAATCTGGATCCCATACAGCATGATCTGTACTTATATCAGCATTTAAATTATTTTTCAGGTTAGCACAGTGTATACATTTAAGATGCTGTGATTTGGAATCTACTAAAAGATGTGAATCAGAGCATTTGGGACATACCGGTGTTTCATTTGTGCAACGATTAGCTACGTGATGAAAGCCACAGCATTTGTAACATCGTTTCAATTCAATGGCACAATGAATAGGGCAATCAAAATCATAACCTACTGCTAGCTTACCCGCCTTCAACAACCTATGATAAGTAATAAATAGGATTTGAGGAAACAGCTATTCAACGGGCAAAAGCCTCGGTTGCGCTGAATTATACCTACTAATCCAAATTGGTAGCCAAGTTTATTATTCGTCTCTCCAACGCCAAATACAGACCGGTTTCGAACTTTTTATGTTCTCATCAGTGTGCCATAGGTCGTTGAAAAGACGAATAATAAAGGCAAACCAAGTAAGTGTCTATGACAGACAAGCAATTAATAACAGCGGAGGGGAAAATGATAAGTATTTAAATCGGTCTGAAGAACAGCTTGATACAATTTACTGTTTTTCCGCTGCGGTCTAGAATAAATTAGATTACATATACTGGTTTCAGAAAACAAAGACTTATTCTGTAATTTAATATAATCAATTAGTACATTGTCATCAAACTTTTCGGAAATATTTGACACTCTAACACGTGGGTTAAGAGACGACAACTGTTTGACCTCATATTTATTTCCTAGTTGCTGGATAGCAAGCTTCTTAAACTTAGCAGGTTCTTGAGGATTTTCACAGCTTATAACTAGAGCCCCATTCCGAGCCCCTTTAACATCGGAAATAATAACATCTGACTTTACAGGATCAATGGATTTTAAAACCCCAAACTTGGTAATACTTGTAGATTGTTTAGTGTCTTTCGGTTGTAATATTAAGGAAGACTTCGGTTTGCTTGCAATTTTAGCATAACTGGGTAACGATGGTTCGGTCACAATAGTTTGTACACTTTTATTGACATCATCAAGTTTAGAAACAATAAGATTGCCTAACTTGTCTTTCATAGCAGATAATGTTGTAGCTCCTCTGTCATCTTATAAACGCTTGCATTCAACATGGCGTTTTTCCAAAGTCGCTTAAATTCGCTGTAATATCGCCCATATATAAGTCAGGAGACAAGTTATTACTTGAGAATTATAGACCAATTTCTATTTTGTCAACCCTGTCAAAAGTATTTGAGCAGGTACTTTAAATTAGAATGACAAGCTACTTAGAAAAATATGGCATAATATCAGAAAAACAATTTGGGTTTAGGGAAGCTAGATCAACACAAGATGCTATAGCATTATTAACGTCAAAAATATATAATGCTTTAGATAAAAACATTCCTACGCTTGGCATATTTGTTGATCTAGCTAAAGCATTTGACACCGTAAGTCATAAAGAACTGTTAGATACTTACAACAAACTGATGGAAAGCTATCTAAATAATAGACAGCAATGTGTTAACATTGATGATTGCTTAAGCGAGTACAGGAACGTAACATGTGGAGTACCCCAAGGAACAATACTCGGTCCAATATTATTCACTATTTACATTAACGATCTGTTCAACTTACCTTGTGATGGTGATATAATCAGTTATGCTGACGATACTGTAATTTTGTACGAAGATGCTACTTGGACTTCTCTCCAAAATAAAGTTGAAAAAGACTTTCCAATAATTGTAAACTTCTTCAGTACAAAGTTACTTACTATAAATGCACAAAAAACGTATTTTCTTCCTTTCACTAGTTATTCGTCAAATCAGATTTTTCCAAATTGTTAATTCATTCCAGCAGCGCTAAATTTGAAATCAGTTCTAAAAAATATATTAAGTATTTGGGTTTAACTATAGATTGTCATTTGAAATGGGATATTCACGCAAAGAACTTGGTAAATAAACTTAGAGGATTGATTGCAAAATTTAAATTATGTAAAGAGTTTTGTAATATACCACAGCTCAAAATTGTATACTATGCCTTAGTACAATCGCATATATCATACGGGATTATTGCATGGGGTGGCTTGAATAATATTTACTTAAAAAAAATCGAAGTCATGCAAAAATGGATCATTAAAATAATGTATGGTAAATGTTATCGCTATCCCACTAACCAACTGTATGAAGAAAGTCAACTATTGGATATTAGACAATTATTCTGCCAAATATTGCTGTTAAACCAGTACAAACAGAAAAATATTAGTTTACCTATAACACATAAGCACAATACACGGTATAAACAACATTCAGTTACCTTATCTATGGCAAACAAAACAATAGGGCAAAGATCCCATGCTTATATCGGCCCAAAAATATTTAATCTATTACCGGCTGAAATAAAATCTAATAATTCCACTAATAAATTTAAATATGATATTAAAAAATGGATTACTAATACACCAAGACTGAAAATTCATTCACAGAATGCAGATGCAAAGAATACCTATAATATAATATAAAAAATAAATAAATAAAAAATAGTGTGCATGGCTGCATGTCCACTCTATTTACATTTATGGAATAATGGAGGAGGAAAACAAGAGTGTAATAAACAGAGGTTAATATCATAATAAATACATAACTGAAACTAGTAGATTATATTATAGATAGATTATAAGCATATATTAGGGCATGTATTACAAAGTATGTTTACTGCAGGATGATAATTTTGAAAAGTTTAGCTCACGTACAGTTTTTTTTCTTTTGTGGCGACTTTCCATTTTTATCCATCTTGCTTTGCATAATGGTAAGAACCTCAAGATTATGTCCATGTTTATTTTTATGCTTATTTTGATTTTTATTTTTATATCTATATTTGTTTAGCTGAAAGATTTTGTTTTGTTTACTTAATTACAAATTCAAGTTTTTTAATTTTTTAAAATGAAGGTACTTTTCAGATGGTGTTATATTCCTTGTTATATTTATTTTTTCTTTTGTTAGTTATCTTGATTTAATAGTTTTGTATATGCCACACATGTCTCTCACATACGGGTATATAAAACCCTAGTGGGCTTAGCGAGTTTATTTTACATAATTAGTAATTTACTTTATTTTCATTATTCATACAATTTGTATATTTCTTACTTTTTTGTAAATAAACTTATTCTTATTCTTATTCTTATAGAATTAAATGTAAGCTCCATTTTATTGAGAAAGTCATTGCGGATATCCTCGAACAAATTTTTTAATGTATCATCGAATAATAACTTAGTAATGTTAGAGTCAATATTATCAAGATTGGAGAACACTTTGTCAGTTATAGTTTTATCAGTAATTTCGCATTTGATTCTACAGATATCACACATATAATAGTATATTCTGTAATAAGTTTGGAATGAAGCATATTCTGCGCGAGCGGAAGTGGGACGGTCCGCGAGCGCAGAATATGCCATTCCAAACGAATTACAGACTATACTTTTTCTACGCCTATAATTTAATTAATTAATTATTAATCTACTTACATTTAACTAGTTTTGTGCAACGACCTTTTAAGGTTAACTGTCAATAGAAACGTCAACTGTCAGCAGAAACGTAAACAGTATTACAAATTGCACTACTTCTAGATGGCGCAACCCATGCTTGTTATACACTCTTGTTATACATTTTAGGCATGTAATGAATATTACATATCACTCACTGGAATATAGGTCATTCCTTATTTAAAATCGACATCATAATGCTCATATTACATAGAAGGCGTAGAAACAATAAGTTATGGCATTTGTCTAATAATTTGAATTCATTTTCATTTAAATTAACACACGAATAATGAAACCATTTTCGACAGGACCCTTCACATCCAACTAAATGATCTTTTTTCTTCAATCTGCACTTTGCACACTCAGACATATTGATTATGACATAATAATCTCAGACTGAATTAATGGGAAATATTAAGAGCCAGATAAAACTAATACGAAGTGTTAAAAATCAAAATAGAGAATTTGCACAGCCAAATAAAAACCTTATCAGTTTATCACTTAAGAATGCGAGCGGGCACCTCCCACTGACAATGATTATACTTCTATCAGGATTATAGGGCACATGAAACATACGAACATATACATAGGTAAAACACACAACACTTTGCACATATGTTGTCGTCTATTTAAATTAATTAATTAAGTAAAACAGTTAAAATTGTTTGCGGAAGAGAAAACATACGCACTATACGAGAGCTCTAGACAAATTCTAAAAGAGCAGTAATGTCTTTTCCAAATAGATCTAAACACACATACGGTCTGTTATCACCGACTTTATTAGTAAAAACGGTCGCGGATTGCGGACAAGTTTTATCAAAATTTTCCAAAAAATATTGTTTAACTTCTTCGAATATTTTCTTTTGCTCTGCAGTGCGAAACTGCGGTTTCCCGGTTGGAAACGTGGGCACCTGAGTAAGTGGAGGCGAAAACTGGCCACAATTTCTCGCCCCCTTTCTTAGTTTTCCGAGCATTTTTTACACTCAGCCCGCACGACTCCAGCATTCCCACAACTAAAGCAAAATTTATTGCATTTTTGTTTACATGATTGAAATGTGTGGTTAGGTTTTCGACAGTTCCAACAAATTATCGGTTTTTTACCGATCCTAGTCCTATTACTTTGTGCACGCGGCGTATCTCCTCGATAGGTTACATTTTCAGGATGGCTAGTACTGGGTTGCGCTTTATCAGTTACTTGGTCGGAAGAACTAACGCTCCTACGTGAATTAATTTCGCCGATTTCATTGTTGAAATCTTGAACTCTATCAATGTTAGCCGGGTCAGTACCACCGCGAGAATCGCGATCATGGCGATCTCCGCCCCGAGACGAATAAAAAATTTTTCTAAACCTTCTCGAACCTTCATAAGACATTCGGGGAGTGGATGATTTCGAATTATTATTAATTCCCCCGTTAAAATAAGTATTATTTGGCATAACTTCGCCAGAATTACCCTGCGTCCCTTCACTAAGAACATCCTCTAATATTTTAGCATCGCGAGTTAATTGCTCGACGGACTGATAATCATTCAAATTCCTGCGTATCCATTTTATTTTCGTTACCTCAGCCGGTTTGTTACTAAGACGATCAAATAATGATTCCATTACTGCCACGAAACTTACAACCGGTTTGCGAGATTTAATTAGATCCCACAAGTCCACGTCATATTCTTTACTTAAAAAGTCGCGCTCTAACCTGCTCACCAAGGTATCCCAGTCCTTCACCGATTCCGATTTTTTGACCTGACGAAGCCACAACAGAGCATCTCCCGCAAATAAGTCGACTGCTGAATCAAAAAGTTGCTGTTTACTAACTTGGCGAGCCGCCGCCAGTTCGTTTACCCGTTCTAGAAATATTTTCACAGCAAAAATATTCGTTGTCCCATCGAATTTTACGTCCCATCTAGAAATATCAGCAGTTTTGGACGGGCCGAATACGTTAATAATATTCTGCGCCGGTGTGGGAATATTTTGAACGGTCGCGGTTGGGTTTTCGTTAGTCACGCGATCATCGAGATCAGCCTCTAGTGCTAAGCAAGTAGCATACGATTCATTTTTAAATAATACTGTGACCGGGCCATCCGCTTCCGTAATCGCCATACGTTGGATTCTATTTGTAACATGAATAATCCTAGACACTAACCTCAAAAATAAAGAATCGGTCGCTGGTCCTTCAAACTCCAGCACTAACTGCTTAATACTTTCTAAACTATTAGTAATTTCTTGCCTCTCCGTAACATATACAAAACCCGGGTCTACTAACTTGACATCTCTAAACTTCTCTTTCTGCAATGCTTTGCCTAAAATTTTCCGCTTATCATGAATATCACGACTAGTTATTATGCCCCGTATGCGTAATTCATAATTGATTTCATTCACCAGCAAATGGTTAGGTTTCATCTCACCTGACATTTAAAAAAAATTTTAACTCCCAAAAGTATACGGAATTAATATAAATCACAAACGCTAAATTGAACACACAATAAACAAAAGTATAGTAGAAAACACGACACGGTTACTTTAAATCACTAACTAATCATCCCTTAATATAATATCTATGTTCCCGTCGCAGGAATAATTTAATTATTTCTAAGTGCATAATACATAATTTTCCAAATAACACAAATAAATAATAATCCACAAATTCAGTAAAAAACTCTTAAAAAACTATTACCTAAAGAAATTGCTAGCGTTGGAAGGTAATTACGATCCACTTTTAAAACAATTTAAAAACACCGATGTAAAAATGTCCACTCTGTGGGATAAATTCTAATACTTATTTTAATTGAACGTAATTTCAAACTTTTCGACTCACCCTGTATATCAGACACCAAGTAATCACTAAACAAAAGTCGTAATAAAATGTTAATTACCAATTGTAAAAACAGTACTCACAATAGTCACTATTTTATACCATGCAAGACAAAGAAATCTTTTTATTTCCACGTTCAAAGAAACGGCTAAAAAAATTATTAGTTTCGCTAGCACAAATGTCCTGTTTTAAAGATAAATTTGTATGTTAAACAAATTCTTGAGTTGACAATTAGCAGTTTTAACTTTATACTAGCAATAATCAAATCAAATGTTTATAACAGTCACAGTAGGTATATGGTATATAATAAACAAAGACAACACAATTATAGAATTTTTTTTCGACTTTTGCCTAACTTGTGATGCTGAAATTTTTATTGAACTTATACCTGGACAAATAAGATTTTAGTTTGCGATTCCGTTTTCTATCTAGGCGGCAACAAACGCTTTATTCAACCCTGTTTTTTTTTCCGAAAATATTAAGTTACCAAGACTTATATTGTAAAATTAATATTTATCACAGTCGACATAAATAATATATAATATTAACATCTCTTCTTTATTGTAAGTACACAAAACTGAAATGAGTAAGTTACACTCGTAATTTTTATGAAAATATTCTACAAGATATTTTATGAAATGCTTGGCAAGCCGCTATCGGTCACAGAGACATCTTCGATGTCTCGACTGGTAGTAGCAACTGACCACCAGAGGGATGCACTTATCCCTCACTACTTACTTGTGCTGGGTCTGCCATAGACTAGTTTGGTTTGCCTTTGTTATTTGTCTTTTCAGCTACCTGTGGCACACTGATGAGAACATAAAGAGTTCGAAACCGGTCTGTGTCTGGTAGAGAAAAGACAAATAACAAATTTGGCTACCAATTTGGATTTATAGGTATAATTCAATGGGAGTAGGGGCCTTTGCCCGTCCAGTAGTTGTTTCCTATAAATCCTATTTTATCAAGATATTTTATCTTTAGTTGGAAGATTGTTGTTAAAATATCAACTCGGGCCCCATGTTCAGGGCACCACTTATGTAACGCTTACTTAACGTTATCTTGCGTACGGCAGCTCTTCGTCTGGTAGCACTGAGTCGGGGTAAGATGTCAATTTGATTTTTGTCTACTTTTTGATCTTGATTGGTTAGGCGCCACTTAGTTTTTCTCAAAACTAAGAAAAGTTATCATTATCGATGTATTTCTTACTTCCAAAAAAGAAAAATTAATTTTAAGGCTAGGGTTTTAGTAGTGGGAAATAGCTCACGCAAATATCTTCCAGGACGTACCGGTACCTCGTGGTTGATAGCCAAATTGAGTTTGATGTCACGTGCTAGTTTGCTAAGCAACTGCTTAGAGGACCTGACTTAGTTGTTCACGAATTGTTCGAACAGCGGCGCTTTCAAGAGACCGTGATAACCGCTAGCTTTGTCGTAAACAGATACGGCCTCGGATCTAGTAGAGTTTGCCAGCCCGCAAAAGCCTTCTAGAAAAGATTTTCGTTTGCACTTTGTTGCTAAAATGTGAGACCCACTTTTTATCATTTCCCACCCGTTAACAGTGCAAAATCGAGAGGTCGTCAAAAAATCGTACTGTACAGGGGATTGCTAGGGGTGGTTTTTCAAAAATTATGAAAAAATTTTTTTTGCGTTTTCTACATCCATGCCACCTGGCCCATCATCTACTGAAGTTTTATGCCAATATTTTAATCAGAAATATATATTTTTTAATTTTAAAACCGTCATGTACAATGCTTTCATATGGAGCGCCTTATTATATAAAGTCTCGCCCTGAAATACCACAATTGTAATATCCTTTCTAACGTCCTAACTCGAAAACCTTTTGATTAATCAAAAAAATCATTTCTATAAACGTTATAGGTCAAAGATCGTGGATTACATTACTATTTTCAGATTCTAAATCCGGTGGATAGTTTCGTTAAAAACTTGCAAATTGTAAAGCCATGTCGTGGCGGTAGCGGCCGACATTGGAGATGCTACGAAGATTCACGTTACCGTCGCTTGGCAGTCAAAAACCGACTCTAAGCTTCAGCGCGTTTATAAAGCCGATATTCGCCTATTATCGTGCAATTCCTGTGTTTTAGAAGCATTTTAGGCCTGCAGAAATAGAAAAAACGGTGTAACTAATTCGTTTCAGATAGCCGTAGGTAAAAACAGGTGTATTTAGTTATAAGGAATATACCTCTGCGATTCCTCCCAAATCAAATATACAGAACATTGTTTATAAGTCACTTGTATGTGAAAAAATCATGAAATTTGGAGTATTTTAAAAATTGCAGTAAGACTGCAGTAGATTAATTTTTTTGAATGTTTCTGTTTACTAGGTAATTCCAAACCGGTTAATTTAAGCCCCAGTTTATTTCATTTCATTGATTATTTATTTAAATAATTGCCGAAAACCATCGAAATTTTCGAAAATTTTAAGCATTTTTTACTCTGAAAGGAAAAACGCTAGACTCTTGAAACTTTGGTGGAATATGTGTCTCATTACCCTCAACTTACAAAAAAAAATTCGTTTCAAAATGTTTATTAGTTTTCGAGAAATTCTATTTGTTTATTAAAAACGTCCCAAATATTTAAATGAAAAATTGGCCTATTAACGTTATCAAAAATAATTCAACCGCAGCTTATTTTTTTCGTCAAGACGTCAATTTTACGAATCTGTTATGGGTGTATCGATTTTCAATAATTTTGACCGTCAAAATGGCGTTAACAACATTGCTACTTTTCGGACCAGCGTTTTTTGCAAATAACTTTACAACAAATGAACGTATCTGCACAAATCTTTCATATTTGAGTTGCTGGTATTTTTCTACAAATTTATAAAAAAAAAATTGTTGCTCTGGAACATGTAGGAGCCGAGATAATTTTTTAAATTGTTTAATGCACCAAACGTTTATTTATTAATATTTATGGCCAAAATTGAAACTGGTTGTTAATAAGATCTTGAATTTTGTGAATTCATCAAGTCCTATTGAAAACGGGCCCTTTTTGAGGTCAAAATATGATTTTTAATAATTAGTGATTTTAGAGCGTCTTCAATTTGTTTGGCTCAAGGGACAGGTCAATTTGTTATCAAACGATTTTCAAATTGGGGTAGCGAGAAAAATTCGTCATATCTCCGTTATTTTCCGGCCAATTTCGATGTTTTTTTTTTTTTAATTTGGGGTAGCTCACGAAAATAATAACAATGGGCACATTTGCAATATCCAAATAATAAACAAATAATTGTTATAAACAATTTATTTATTTTTTTTAATTTTTTCTTTTTTGGGCTTATGCAACTTATAATGTGCTAATGTATTAAATATAAATTTATAAAGATTATATAATGGTAACAATGCTGTAACATCGTATATTGTTTGATGGAGAAATAGTTTGTGCATACATTGTTACCATTATATAATCTTTATAAATTTATATTTAATACATTAGCACATTATAAGTTGCATAAGCCAAAAATGGAAAAATTAAAAAAAAAAAAATTGTTTATAACAATTATATGTTTATTATTTGGATATTGCAAATGTGCCCATTGTTATTATTTTCGTGAGCTACCCCAAATTAAAAAAAAAAAACGTCGAAATTGGCCGGAAAATAACGGAGATATGACGAATTCTTCTCGCTCCCCAATTTGAAACTCGTTTGATCAAAAATTCGCCTGTCCCTTGAGCCAAACAAATTGAAGACGCTCTAAAATCACTAATTATTAAAAATTATATTTTGACCTCAAAAAGGGCCCGTTTTCAATAGGACTTGATGAATTCACAAAATTCAAGATCTTATTAACAACCAGTTTCAATTTTGGCCATAAATATTAATAAATAAACGTTTGGCGCATTAAACAATTTAAAACATTATCTCGGCTCCTACATGTCCCAGAGCAACAATTTCTTTTTAAAAATTTGTAGAAAAATACCAGCAACTCAAATATGAAAGATTTGTGCAGATACGTTCATTTGTTGTAAAGTTATTGGCAAAAAACGCTGCTCCAAAAAGTAGCAATGTTGTTAACGCCATTTTGACGGTCAAAATGATTGAAAATCGATACACCCATAACAGATTCGTAAAATTGACGTCTTGACGAAAAAAATAAGCTGCGGTTGAATTATTTTTGATAACGTTAATAGGCCAATTTTTCATTTAAACATTTGGGACGTTTTTAATAAACAAATAGAATTTCTCGAAAACTAATAAACATTTTGAAACGAATTTTTTTTTGTAAGTTGAGGGTAATGAGACACATATTCCACCAAAGTTTCAAGAGTCTAGCGTTTTTCCTTTCAGAGTAAAAAATGCTTGAAATTTTCGAAAATTTCGATGGTTTTCGGCAATTATTTAAATAAATAATCAATTAAATGAAATCAACTGGGGCTTAAATTAACCGGTTTGGAATTACCTAGTAAACAGAAACATTCAAAAAAATTAATCTACTGCAGTCTTACTGCAATTTTTAAAATACTCCAAATTTCATGATTTTTTCACATACAAGTGACTTATAAACAATGTTCTGTATATTTGATTTGGGAGGAATCGCAGAGGTATATTCCTTATAACTAAATAGACCTGTTTTTACCTACGGCTATCTGAAACGAATTAGTTACAAATTCCCGTTCACATCGTCTATTTCTACAGGCCTATTTTAACTGTCTTGCGATATTATTTTATTAATAAATATTTAATTAAACAATTCCGATGTGATTTTTTTAAATGGTAATAAAATTTTCCTTTGATTTTTTTCCAATAATAAGTAATTTTCAATAGGTACACAAAAATATAGGCAAGTAGCCGGTATCTTACACAAAAATATAGGGTAGGTAGTAGTACCTACACAAAAATAGTGTAAATGTTTTGTTGAATATATTAAGTTTACATTAACAAAAGTAATAATAATAATTAATAATAATTATTATTGTAGGTACTACAAGTGTAACGAATTACAAACCCTTAAAAGGGAGCCATATATAAGAAAAAGAGGTCCGATTGTGAAATATTTACAATTTTTGGTCATACATAATTCATATGATACAAAAGAAAACATGAACTTATAATAAATTGAACTATACGTGAACTATATATAGAGTATATTTTTGTGATTTGTGATCTGCTTATATAGTTTAGCCCAATCAATAGGTACTTCTACCTTGCAAAAGGTATAGGAAAGTTTATATTTGGTAGGTACGACATGGCTTTACAATTTGCAAGTTTTTAACGAAACTATCCACCGGATTTAGAATCTGAAAAAAGTAATGAAATCCTCGATCTTTGGTCTACAACGTTCATAGAAATGATTTTTTTGATTAATCAAAAGGTTTTCGAGTTAGGACGTTAGCAAGGATATTACAATTGTGGAATTTCAGGGCGAGACTTTATATAATATAAGGCGGCATATGAAAGCATTGAACTACATGATGATTTTAAAATTATAAAAAATATATTTCTGATTAAAATATTGGCATAAAACTTTAGTAGATGATGGACCAGGTGGCATGGATGTAAAAAGCGCCAAAAATTGTTTTCATAATTTTTGAAAAACCACCCCTAGCAACCCCCTGTACAGTACGATTTTTTGACGACCTCTCGATTTTGCATTGTTAACGGATGGGGAATGATAAAAAGTGGGTCTCACATTTTAGCAACAAAGTGCAAACGGGATGACACGATAGAAGCAGCTATTTACTCTACTGTTCGTGGCCAAACGTCCGACAACAGCGTTGTCACAGCCGTCACAGGTCACAGGTTTATTCACCCTCTGTAAAAAAATTACGGATACTATAGTGGAATTAGTACCAATCGTCGATCATTAAAAAAAACCATATCCAATGCAAAATACCATATTTCACACCATACCCTTAAAAATGGCCCCTATAAGCTCAAATTGCGGACCCAACTAAAATTTGCAAGGACACTGCCTTTAATAGTTTCATTTTTTAATTCAATTACTTTAAAAATTGTAAATAATTTTTTTACATATCAAATTGGGTATCACACCCTACCCTACCTAATTGGTAATTGGTAAATTGTGAGTGGGTTGTTGATCAGACCCTCCACTGCGACCGCTCGGTCTATTGTGGCTCACTCCAAATTATATTTCACCCAACAGGGTCCTCCGGCAGAAGTTCCCCTTTGCCGAACATTAAGAACCGAATTCTAGCTGCAGCGGGGCATGCACATAAAATGTGCTCTGCCTTTTCACTTTCACTTTTACCCTACGTATACATAAAATTTCTTCTATTACGTGCCTGTACACTGAGTGTACAGTAATCCAGTATTTTATTTATTGCCATAGTAAAAAGTTTGTATCGATTGTGTCGCCATCTTATAGAGAGTGGCCAAACTATTTTGCATATGGTTGGTACAAAACTAAACTGGAATGACGTCTACTATGCCAATTGCAAATGTCGGAAATGGAGCATTCATATTATTTGCGGGATAAACGCTCGAGACCATACCTAGTAAATATCTTAGTATATATTGATGTCTAACTAAAATAAAAGTGAACTTAAATGTTGCCGCTAGTCAATGAAGAAGTTTTATACTTGAATGTATAGGGGTTTGTTAAATATTATTAGTTATTAGCGAGAGGACCAAACCGCAAAGTCGAGATACTTTGGTAATTAATTAAATTATTACTATGTGCTTCAAACAATTGAAATTACTTCATGGCCTAGCTGAAACCTTTGTGAATCCGTAGGTATCACAAATTATTCATAAAAGTTATTTTTCCCAGAGTTCTGTGTTCTATAATCGAGCTCTGTTTCCCGTATAATTCATATCTTAAACCTTAAGAACCTATTTTATTAAAAGTAAATAACTGTAGAGGCTAGAATCTAGTATGTAAATGCTATTGTAACAGGCATAGCCATCTACAGTTCCAAGCCATGAAGTAACAAAGGCAACATCGCGTTACCTGTCAATGGTAGTCCTATTTGTAATTCAGCCATCCCTTACTTTCAAGCACTGATTTAAGGATTTTGTTTAGGAAATAAAGTATAAAGATCCCAGAACTTGTGCTATAAATTTATTTCGCCAAAATGAATAATTTACAAATATATAATTCTAGAATATACACTTATATAGGGTAAAATCCACTCTAAATTGCTTGATGGCAATTCATGACTATTTACAAAAACGGTAACATTAAAACTTTGATTTACGCTAATACCGTTTTTCTATCCATAAAGTCCGATCGAATCCATGTTCGATAAAAATCCATATTGAAAAACTGTTTTAGACGATAAATGTAAAATCGCGCAGGTGACGTCTCTAGGCTCGCGCCATTCGGTTAATATTTCAAACGAATCATCATATTTGTCACAGGTATGCAACCAAAAATAACAGGGCGCCGGAACGAGTGTTTCATTTCATTAAACTGAGTGCATCCAACAAGTGCGTTTATAGTAATACTACAGGGTGGTTCCGAAAAGTACAAAATTCACGTTATAAAGTGCAATATAATTTGTAAAATATGTGTAGCGATTATAGGGCTGGAAATTTTTATCGATATATCGATAAATATCGATATATAGATTAACGATATTTGCGATTGAAAATATCGACATATCGATATATCGATAGTTATCGATATATTGATAAATATCGATAGTTATCGATATATCGAAAGTTATCGATAAATCTATAGTTATCGATAATATCGATAAATGTCGATATATCGAATTTATCGATATGTTTTCAGTTATCGATATTCGATAACAAATTTTCAATATCAACCACCCCTACACCCTACCCAACAAACAATGAATTTGCGGCCGACTGCCGGGCCCATTACTGACAGTGTTGGCAGAATGCTGGCTGGGCTGCTACAGTACTGGCAAATCAATTTAACGGCACTGGCTGAATACACCAAATAATAAAGTGGCGGCCGAGCACTGGCTTTCCATTACATTTTCAGCGCGTCGGTTAACCAACCCATCTAAAATGCTGGTTCGATGCAGTTTTACTATATGTCGGCCGATAAGATGTTTACTAGTCATCGGCCAATAATATGTTCACCAGCCCCAAGCCATTTTACAACAATTTATATTTATTTTGCGTTATAAGTTAAATATACTTCTTTGACATAACAGTTTTTAATATGGAGAACTTAAGTAGGTGTATTTTTAAAAAATTCGGAAATAATTGTTTAAAGGGGCCCACAAACTGCGTTTTTGATCGACGATTTTCTTCGACGAACACGTGTCTTCGAACAAAAATGACTCAAAACCGAAGTGTATGGTATTATTCGCTGGCGTACAAAACCGATGAAAAGAATCAAGTTCAGCCTGATTTTATTAGTCGGTGTTGTTCGATAAACTCGCAAGTCTGCAGTGTGTGGCGCTTATGTTTTTAAAAAACGACGGACTTTGCAGTAGCGTAGCTACATCTACAACAGTGTATTCTTTGTAGTTTGTAGTGCCCATTTACGGAGAGAGCAAGGAGGTATTGTTAAGTTGTACAATATGACTGGTATGCGCCAGATTAGCAGACAGTTTTTATTAGAATTTATAGACGTATATCGCAGTCTTCCGTGTTTGTGGAAATTAAGTCTGGCGAATATAGTAATCGCATACAGAAAGATAAAGCATATGAACAGCTATTAGCAACATGAGAAAACTGACTTCTCTTCAAAAGCCAGTCTTTCACCCACTTCCTCCGTTTCTTTTTATTTTTTGATTTTATGGCTAATGCCACCGCCACTGCACACACATGTATGGTCTTCATATTAAAAACTCAGTATTATCTACGTTGAGGCTGCTAGAACAAAACCGAGGTGTGTGTGCAACTGTACATTGCCGGTTATGTTCGAAGAGATTTGTTCGTCGAACAAAATCGTCGATCAAAAACGCAGTTTGTGGGCCCCTTTAGTAATAATTAATTTGTTTAAAGTTGGTACCTACGAACTTGTGTGAAAGGGTGAAACTGGAATCCAGATTTGACATATGATATAACATTTTTATGTCGAACTACTTTTTTTATGGTTTTGTTTCTTGCTTGGCGTCCGTAAGTAACAGTAAATTTAATAAATATATAAAATGTTTCCATACCTCCATAAACATCATTTCAATAAACATATTGTGTAGATATTTGGGAGAAGAGTGATGTCGGTGTCAAAGGTGTCATTTGTTAGTAATATAAAAGATGAATGAAGAAGCGAAGACTGACAAGTGAGTAATTCATATATCTTGGTTAAAATTAGTTATCTATCCATTTAATTTATTGTCGTGTTCGTAAATTCTCCAAAATGATTTATCACATCCAAATTATGCCCCAAGAAGTGTGTATATAAAGTTCTTTTTAACAGTTTGTGGTTAGGTCCACGATTTTGGCGCGTCGTTAGTTTTGGAGGGAAACAGATTTTAGTTTTTAAATGGAGGAAATGCATTATTATCTAACCTTTCCTTTTACTTGTGCTTGTGCTGATTCTACCTAGAGAATTTTGTAAAAATGTTTAAAAAACATTCTAAAAGTTATAACTACAGACAATTAAGAAAAGTGTTGAAAATTACTTACGAGAACTTGATGATTCAGTTGTAAATAAAATACATTTTTTACGAGTAAATGCAATAAATGTCGACGATACCCAATCATATAGATCAGTGGCCCAAGCACCCTCGAACTCTTTGAATATACCCACACCCGGTCCGTCAATTGATCATAGAAGCATTACTGATAGTCGTAGTGAAATATGTATAAACGTTGAGAGTGACAATGATTCTAATCTCATCGATACCGATGATAGTGACAATACTAGTGAAATAATTGATGATAACGACAGTGACAATAATTTGCAGATTTCTACTCCGTTGTCTAATAATGATAGTGATAGTGACACGATATTTAACACGCAAGCTGTGCATTCAATAGAATTTTTGAGAAACTGAGCAATGAAACATAATATTACTCACACCACTCTATCTGAACTTTTATCTTGGTGTTGTAAAAAAACAGATCTCTCAAATTTACCAAAAGATGCGAGAACCCTTTTGAAAACTCCTTCTAATTTGAAAATAGAAAACCAGGGGCATGGGCATTTTTATTACTTTGGACTAAAGATAAATTAATTCGTTTGGCGACAATACATTGTGATATTTCTAATTTTGACTTAGATTTTGGCATAGATGGTTTACCTCTACATAAGAGTACTAATACTTCTTTCTGGCCAATTTTGTGCTAAATTAATAATCTCATAAAAGAACAATTTTTTGTGGAGAAAGTAAACCTCCGCTTACTGATTTTTTAAATAAATTTGTCGAGGAACTTTTTATGTTAAAGGAGCAAGGCATTAACGTTAATGAAAAATTATTACAGTAAAAATTAGAGCCTTTTGTTGTTACACTCCCGCCAGATCATTCATAAAAAACACTAAAGGCCACAATGGATATTATGGATATGATAAATGTAGCGTCGAGGGCCAATATTCTAATAAAAGAATGTTTTTTTTGGACCTTAAGGCACCTAGAAGGACTGTGAGCACTTTGAACAAAAAGTTAATACAGAACATCATAGAGGTGACTGCCCTTTAAATCGGCTACAAATTGGACTCGTAACAAGATTCCCAGTTGATTATATGCATTGCGTATGCTTGGGTGTTATGCGGAAACTTTTGTTTATATGGCGAGATGGTGGTAGAATACGTAAATTAGGGAAAGTTGCCTTAGAGGAATTGGAAATAAATTTAAATTTAATAAACGAATATTGGCCATCCGATTTTAATAGGAAACCGAGAACGCTCAGGGATTTAGAAAGATGGAAGGCAACTGAGTTGAGACAGTTTTTATTCTATATTGGACCAATTGTTTTAAAAAATATTTTACCACCAAATATATGGAAATTTTATGATAGGTACTAAAGTTTGCGATAACAATTTTACTTAATAACTTTTTAAATATGAAATATAATGAATATGCTAACAATTTATTTCTTATTTTTGTGAAACATTCTATTCATGTATATGGTGAAGATTTCTGTACATATAATACACATGCCCTAATCCATCTAGCAGATGACGCGAAAATATTTGGTGAATTAATAACATAAGTTGTTTTCCTTTTGAAAATTATTTACAAATATTCAAACGAATGCTTCGGAAATCCAATTTGCCATTGCAGCAGGTTGTTCGAAGAATATATGAATTGGATGAAGTGTATGAGGAAACCAAATCATCTAACGACAAACCAAATATGTGCATGATTGGAAAGCCTGTTTCTGTTGGAAATGAGACTCGATTGCAAATGAAAAATTCGAGAATTGTAAATTTTATAGGAAAATGCAATATATAAATTATATTTTGTCAGACAAAACCAGAGATAATGTTGTTATGTTGAGAATATTATTAGAATATTTTATTTTGTAGATGTATCCAGGAATGACGTTATAGTAATAGGGAAAAAATGTTCCATTGTTAAATCATTTGTAAATTATCCTGGGGATTCACATTAATCTCAATGTATGAAATTTAATTTCAAGGAGAAAATTTCATGTCGGTTTCAGATATATTATATAAAGGAGTAGTATTGCCATATGGTGACAAATTTGTATTTTCTCCATTTATTCATTTGTTGTAAATGTTATTAACTTTATTTATTTTTATAGTAACCAATTTCATATTTAATTTTTTTAAGATATTTTCTGTTTGATACATTTAAAAGAAAAAAAAAATCATTTATGAAAAAATTGCGGCACAATTGCTCATGTACCATGCTCATGAACATGTTCGTACATAATTTTATTGCTCGTATGTCTTCTCTTTTAATACCTATAGGCGTATATATATTTTTTATTTTAAAAGTGTCAAAACTTTCATGATGGTGTCAAGTGCAGCAATTAAATTCGATTCCGGAAATATTCCTAAGGTTGACGGATCAAATGTTCAACTATGGAAATTCAGTGTTACTATTCTGTTTAAAGCATAGAAACTAATTTCAGTTGTCAATGGTACAGACGGTGAACCTACAAATCAAAGTAGTGCTGAGTGGATAGCATGGGACACAATAAATTGAAGAGCCCAGGTTATTTTGTCGACGAGCATAACGCAGGATCAAATGCAACATTTGATAAAGTGTGAAAATGCAGCAGAAATGTGGTCAAGTTTAATCGCAATACATGAACAAAAAACCGAGATTTCTAGGGAATTACTTTGGCAAAGATTTTACGAGTATAGAATGCTCGAAAATTCAAAAATTTCAGAACATATCTCGAGCATTGAATTATTAGTTAGACAACTAAAATATGTAAAAGAAACTATAAGCAACAGTGCAATTTGCTCCAAAATAATTAACAGTTTACCCTCTAAATACAATGCTTTTCGCACAGCATGGGATTCTGTGTCTAGTGATCAACAAACGTTTGAAAATCTAACAGCAAGATTACTTAAAGAAGAGACTAGAATGACAAATGATGACTCCGAAATGTTTCAACTTGCTTTAGAAGTTAAGGCTTTTCAAAGTAAATTAGAAGCTACAAATTTTAAGAAGCAAAATATTAAAAGAGTTGAAGAAAAATAGCAGCTGTAATTATTGTAAACGTAAAGGTCATTGGGTACGTGAGTGCAGGAAAAGGATAGCAGATTTGAGGAACAATGAAAGAAAATCAGAAGGTTTTCAATTCAGCGTATATTTGTGACATTACGTCTCTGTATCTATCCAACTCCAACGCAGAGAAAAATGAGTGGATATGTGACTCAGGTGCAAGCATGCATATGACTGGCGAAAAATGTTGGTTTACAAAATTAGAAGCTGTAAGTAAACCCATGTTCGTTAGAATAGCGAATAACAAGTTAATCCCTGCAGCTGGTAAAGGTACCGTTGAAATACAAGCTTTTGTTAAAGATCAGTGGTATGACAGAACTATAAATAACGTTCTTTATATACCAGAACTTAGCCATAGTTTATTTTCAGTGGGAGCCATGATAGACAGAAATTTTACTTATTACTCCTATAAAAATAAATGTGAATTCCGTGATATCGATGGAAAAGTATCACGTGTTGGAACACGTAGAGACAATTTATGGATCATGAAGTTTGAGATAAAACCTACACCAGAATGTAACTTAGATACTTATTAGAAAGGAAACATTTTCATTAGAATTTGGAATTTTAAGTGATAACGAAGAAAACATTCAAGAAGAAATACAAGAAGAAGAAGATAATGAGAATGACGAGAGTTCAGAAATATCACAGAACAGTACTGAACAAACAAACAGTGATGAAGATTTTGAGTATAATGAATATTTTGACGCAGAAAGTGACAATATTAATGAAAGACAGTTACGTGACAGAAACACATTGGCTAGACCTGATTATTATGATGCAACTGCAAACTATTGTACAATTTCGGAACCAATATGTTATGATGACGCTATAAAGTGTGAAGATTCTCGTGAATGGCATCTGGCAATGCAAGAAGAAATTGACGCGCTTAAAACCAATAATACATGGGACTTAGTGAAATTACCCGATAATGTTAAACTGATAGACAATAAATGGGTTTTTCGCATTAAAACCGATCAAGAAGGCAATCCGTTACGTTATAAAGACCTCGTCTTGTTGCACGCGGTTTTATGCAAGAAAGAGGTGTTGATTACGAAGACACGTTCGCACCGGTTGTGCGGTATGATTCGATTCGAATTTTGTACGATTTTGATTAATTTTAGTTATATTTAGAAATAATTAATATAAATTTATGAAGTTGGCAGTGCAATGCTGCAGTAAAAAGTAGTGAAAAAAAAGTGTTACTATAAACAGTCAGATTGTTTTTTGAGATAGAAAATTATATAATAACATAAAAATTTGTCCTCTTATATGTGTTAAGAGTATTGTATTGTAATTGGATTATGTTTATTATGTTTATGGTATTGTATTCAGTTTAAATACATTGATTTATAGTCATCATCAAATGTATTTTTATTGCCCTAAGTCGGGCTGGTCCACAAATCGAAGGTAAATCAAAATATATATTTCTTGACTTGAAATAAGAAAAGAGAAGAAAGCTTATTTTCCTACATGGTCCTCACGAGACGGATTAAAACAGCAATCTATGGATATTGGATACCGTCAAGAAGAATAAGAATTATTTGGTAATAATATATGGTAATTATATGTGTGACAAGAGATTGGCGATACAAAAGTGCTCAAATGCAGCAGTAACCCTGGTCAGAGAGTGAAGCAGTAAGGTATTTAGTGTTTCAGAGTGAAATAAAAATTGCTTGTGCTTGTGTTGATTTGAGTATTGAGTACTTTAAAAAGGTTTTGGAGTTTTGGAAACAATTTGTTGCCCATTTATATAGTTATATTTTATATTGCACAATAAAACTAGCTATATTTATTCAAATAAGATTGCAATTTATAATTTAAAATTTCTCTTGCAAAATTTGTCAAATTGACAATACGCATCTGTCATCTGTCATATCGTTGCAGCTTATAATATCATCATATTTATAGTGCATATGTGTATAATTATTATAATTTAATACCTATTTAGTTTTCAATTAGTACTCGGAATGGCTACAAAACAGCTCGAGGATTTATTAAATAAAAGAAAATATTTTAAAGGTAGAATTACACATATTAACAATTTGTTAGGTGATATTGAGTCAAGCACAAATGCTGCAGATTTGCAAAGTTCATTGAATAGACTTAATGACATTTTTGTAAAATTTGAGGAAATTGAAATAGAATTGGAAATTATTGATGAAAGCAAATATAAAGATGAAGGTCTTGCAATAGAAGATAAATATTTAGACATAGTAAAAAGGATTAGTCGTAGTCTTGTAAGGTTAAATAAATCAGAAAATGGGAATAGTAAAGGGGAGAATTCTAAGCAAATTGATTCAAATCCTTGCCTTTCACTTCCAAAAATTAATTTACCTATTTTTTCCGGAGATTATAGTAGTTGGCTTAATTTCAAGGATATCTACAATAATTTAATTCATGAAAATAAGGAATTAAGTAAGGTTAGGAAATTTTACTACTTAAAGGGTGCTCTAAAAGGAGATGCTGCATTATTGATAACAAACATAGAATGCTCTGAAGCAAATTATGACAAGGCTTGGAGTGTTATTGTTGAGCGTTTTGATAATAAGACGCTAATAGCAAACAGTCATTTACATGCAATTTTTGAACTACCCAAGGTAAATAAAAATTCAGGTACTAGCTTGAGAGCCATGTTAAATTTGTTTGCGCAGCATTACAATTCCTTGAATGCGCTCAACTTGCCAAATTTGTTTGACAATTTTTTAATATTTTTCATTTCTCAAAAATTAGATTTTGACACTCGTAAGGAGTTTGAGCTTCAGCGGGAGACTGAGAAATTTCCAACAATTAAAGAATTTCTTAATTATCTAAATAAACGATGTCAAGCGTGGGAAATATTACATCACGGTGAAACAATAAATAACTCAAAGTCTGATAAGCGGAGTTTTACGTGTAACGCTACTGAGGTAGAAAATAATGTTTCAAATTGTCCGATGTGCAACAGCAAACATCGTCTTTCCAAGTGTGGGAAGTTTTACAAAATGCCTGTCAATTAGAAGCGCAAATTTGTTGAGAACAAAAAGTTGTGTTTTCTCTGCCTAAGTACGGGGCATATATATTCAAACTGTTCTGCTCCATTATGCAGTAAGTGCAATCAGAAACATCATAAGATGTTGCATGCTGGTTATAAAAACAGTCGCAGTGATTCTAACCAAACAACACAAACTCCCAGTGGTGTTAGTGAAAACATGGTTAGCTCGGCTAGTGTTAATGTTGCAGCAAATGGCTCATATTCTTGCTCCACTAAGGAAGTAGTCACTGATTCAACTTTCCAGGTTGCTAGTGACTTCAAATTGGTACTGTTATGTACCGCAGTGGTAAACGTTACAGATGCTGACGGCAATAGATATCCTTGCCGTGCTTTGCTAGATAGCGCTAGTGAGCGTAATTTTATCACATCCAAGTTTGCTGAAAAACTTAAAGTGACTGGTACTCAATCTAATTGGACAGTTTCTGGAGTTGGTGGTTTGACCTCTCTAGTTGACAGGGTGTTACCGTTAAAGGTTGAATCCCGAGTTCACGATTTCCATTTCAAAACAGAATTTGGAGTTATGGAATTTATTACAAGTGGGCTGCCAAAAGTTAGCTTTAGTAATAAATTATTGAGGTGGCCTAATTTTGTTAAATTGGCAGACCCTCAATTCAATATCTGCGGGGATATTGATATGCTCATAGGTGCAGAAGTATTTTATTCTCTATTTGAGCCAGGTAAAATTGAGTTAGGGTTAGACAAACCCGTACTATATATTACTAGGCTAGGTTGGGTATTTGGTGGTACCCTGAAAGGTAATAGTATAAACAGGTTATACAATACTGTATGTAATGCAGTCACTGTTCCGTTGCATAGCGAAGGCACCATGGATTTAATTGCTAATTTTTGGCGTTTAGAGGAATATTCTTCTAGAACTTTCCGCTCTGCAGAGGAAATGCGTTGCGAGAAGTTTTATGTTGATTCGGTTTCAAGAGATGAATATGGTAGATACGAAGTAGATCTACCCATCATGGATGAGAAATTATCTAATCTAGGGGATTCATATCCGTATGCATTGAAATGCTTTTTGAGTTTGGAAAGGAAATTTAAAAACAATGAAGAATTTTTCCAACGGTATAAGAAATTCATCCAAGAATTCATCGATTTGGGTCATGCACAAGAGGTTACTCGTAGGTCTACTTCAAGTGAGCTTGAGTATTTTATGCCTCATCATGCGGTCATCCGGGAAGATAAGTCGACAACAAAGTTGAGGGTTGTGTTCAATGCATCTGCACAGTCTAATACAGGTGTATCCTTGAATGATATTATGATGGTAGGACCGGTAGTTCAACCAGATTTGTTTTCTGTTTTAATTCGTTTTCGCACTTATAAGTATGCACTTATAAGTGATATTACTATGATGTACCGAATGATAAAGATTAAAGAAAGGTATCAGCCTTTACAAAGAATTGTGTGGAGGGATTCTCCAAATGAAGAAATTAAATGTTTGCAGTTGAACCGTGTTACGTACGGAACTGCTTCTGCGAGTTATCTCGCTACTCGAAGTTTGATGCAGTTGGTTGAGGATGAGGGTGCAAATTATCCATTAGCTTGTCGTGCTTTAACAACTAATACTTATATGGACGATATTATGACAGGTACGTCCGATCATTCTTCTGCAGTGCAACTGCGAGATGAACTGATTGAGCTGCTTGGCAAAGGTAAATTTACTTTACACAAGTGGTACTCGAACAATAAATGTTTACTTCAGGATATCCCTGAGAGTAAACGCGAGCAATGTAGTTTTATACTTAAAGATGGTAGTGAGTCGTTGAAAGCTCTTGGAATAATGTGGGATCCAAATAAAGATTTTTTTATAATGTCTTATTCAACATTGAATGATAAAAAACAAAATTCAAAACGCGAAATTTTGTCTGAAATATCTAAGATATTTGATCCGTTAGGTATCATAGCACCGGTGTGCATTATCGGTAAATTAATAATGCAAATGATCTGGAAACAAAATTTAAATTGGGATTCTGTTGTTCCCGATTCCATTCTCGAGGTTTGGTCTTCATTTAAGCAAAATATGAAGTATGTTGAAGACATTTCTGTTCCACGCCTTGTAATGGGAAATAATGCTGTAAGTTTTCAACTACACGGTTTTGCCGATAGTTCCTTGAAAGCATACGGTTGTGCAATTTATCTGCGATCTCAAGATCATTATGATAATTACACAATTAATTTGGTTTGTTCCAAATCCAGGGTGGCACCGATCAAGACGATCACGTTGCCTCGTCTGGAATTATGCGCAGCGTTGCTTTTAGCGCGCTTTATGTCTGTTGTTCAAAGATCATTTCCTATTATAATTGATAACTCATTTTATTGGACAGATTCCACTATAGCCATTGCTTGGATTAAATCAGACGCCAGCAGATGGAACATGTTCGTTGCAAATCGAGTGAACGAAATACAAGAATTGTCCTCAAAGGAAAACTGGTTGCATGTAAAATCTTATGAAAACCCGGCTGATATTGTATCTAGAGGTATGGTACCCCAGGTATTAAAAGATTCAGCTTTATGGTTCAATGGTCCTGAATTTCTGAAGCAGAATGAAGAAAATTGGAACACTAGCGAAGTAACTGATGCCAGTAATCTACCTGAAGCTAAAGTTGTGTCGAATGCAACAAGCGTTCGAATTAAACAACCTAATGAGTTTTACTTATTCTTTAAAAGAGTTTCTTCGTTTCCTAGATTATTACGTGTTGTAGCTTATGTCCTGAGATTTAGTTTTAATTGTCGTAACGAAATAAAGAGAAATGGTAGTTTAACTGTTGAAGAACTAAATTCGGCTTTTATAATAATAATAATAATAATAATAATAATAATAATAATAATAATAATAATAATAATAATAATAATAACTTTGGTCAGGCGAATGCGGAGTTTGGAACAAAACAAATTGTTTCAAACAAACCCGTCTCGCCTGTTCCAAGAGCCACAGCGTGTTGTCGAAAATCCGCCAACTGTTGATAATGTCGAAGCCTTCTGGAAAGGAATCTACGAAGTCGCGAGTCCATTCGATAATGACACTCCAGCTATAGCACACTTCGAGGCTCTCTGTCGTAGAGTCTTAGAAGAGCCAGACGAAGTGTGCCCGGCAATCAGTACGGAAGAGGTTCAACAAGCACTTGTTGGAACCAAGAACTTCGCTGCCCCGGGTCCAGATGGTATAAACAACTGGTGGTGGAAGAAGTTTCCTTCCACCCACCGCCATCTGGCCCGAGTTTTCAACTCATGGTTGAACGAGGGGCAGCAAATTCCGGACTGGTTTGTCGAGGGGCGAACTGTGCTAATCCCCAAAAAGGGGGATCTGTCTGACCCAAAAAATTATAGGCCGATTACCTGCCTCAACTCCTGCTACAAGTTATTTACTCGTATCTTGTATACCAGGATGTTGAGGTCTGTTGATCCGGTCTACCAACAGATAAACGAACAGCGTGGTGCCAAGAAGGGCCTGGCAGGTTGCAAGGAAAACCTGCTGATAGACCGCTGTATTACACAGGATTCTGTGCAGTACAAGCGGAATCTGTCAATGGCCTGGATTGATTATCGCAAGGCATTTGATACAACATCCCACGAGCTTTTGTTACACTTGCTCGGATGTCTTGCGGTACCAGCACCACTAGTGAGATGCATTGAACAACTGTTGCCGCTTTGGAGAACTCGCTTCACCATAACATCCGGTGCCGAGCGAGTTTCGACAGAGTTGGTGACATTTAAGAGAGGAGTGTTTCAGGGTGACTCTTTGAGTCCGCTCCTCTTCTGCATCTCACTGCTGCCGCTATCTGTTGGACTCCGCCAAACCCGCGGGTATCAGTGTGGGCCACCCAGCAACCGGAGGCATAAGGTCACCCATCTATTTTATATGGATGACCTTAAACTCTATACCTCCGGAGAGCGAGAACTTCAAAATGCTCTCAGGGTGGTCGAGGAATACACGCGGGCAATTGGAATGGAGTTTGGGTTGGACAAATGCGCAGTCGTCCACCTCAAGAGAGGACGATGCGGGGATTTCCACGAAGATGCGCAGCTCGCAGACGGAAGCATCCTACGACATTTGGATGCCGGAGAGACCTACACATACCTGGGTGTGGAACAACGTCACATCCAGGATGTGAACCAAATAAAGGATTCTCTCCGTGGCAAGTACAGACACCGACTCCGAAAGATTTGGTCTTCTGAACTTTCGGGGAAGAACAAGGTGTCTGCCACTAATATGCTTGCCGTTCCGATTCTGCTCTACTCCTTTGGAGTAGTTAAATGGCGAGTAGATGAGCTGCGCCAATTGGACAGGGATACCCGCAAAATGATGAATATCCATAGGAGTATTCATCCTAGATCGTCCGTTCCTCGTGTGTACCTCCCACGTCAACGGGGGGGCCGAGGACTCTTGAGTCTGGAGTGTATGCATGGCAGAGTAGCACTAAGTATGGCATGTAATATCCTAAGGAGCTCGGATCCGCTCCTACGGTTAGTGAGAGATCATGAAACTGTGGGAGTTGGCGCTTTATTGTTTAAGGCAGCACAGAGGGCCGCAGATGAACTCGGTCTCGTGTTCGACTACAGGCGAGGAGGCAGGCGAGGTGCTGATGCAGAATCAGTTACTGAGCTTCCGCCGAATCGTCTGACAGCCCAAATTAAGGCTGCCGAACAGAGGAATCTGTTCAGGCAGCACGTCGATAAGCCCCTGCACGGTGTTTTCTTTAACAACATAGAAGCACTGGGTTTATCGACAGAGCTGACCTTCGCATTCTTAAGGTCAGCGGGGTTGAAGTCGGAGACCGAGGGATTCATTGTGGCCTGCCAAGATGGTGTTATTAATACATTGGTCTATCGGAGTCGCGTGATGGGTGTAGAGGTTCCTGATATCAACTGCAGGACCTGCCGTCAGGCGCCGGAGTCGCTCATGCATCTATTATCTGCATGTCCGATTTATGCGACTTCGGCCTACATCCAACGACATAACGCGGCTTTACGAGTGCTATACTACCATCTTCGGCACTCGTACAAGATAGACCAAACACCAGTGCTGCCTTATATCCCCGGAGATATCGAGTCCGTTGTCGAGAACGAGAAATGCCGGATTTACTGGAACTACTCGTTCCCGACCGTCAGGCGAATTCAAGCCAATAAGCCTGACATAGTCCTCCTCGACCATCACACCAAGGTGATGTATGTCATCGAGTTCTCAGCACCTGCTGAGACAAACATCGCCTTGAAGGAGGAGGAGAAACGGACTAAATACAGAGATCTCCGGTACGAGCTCCAAGTGCTATACCCAGGCTACTCTGTCAAGATGGTCGTCCTGATAATCGGTGTACTCGGAGGTATGAAGCCCACGCTGCTCTCCGCATTAAAGACCATGCCTGCCTGCCAAACATCGGCAGAATGGTTGGCTGGTCAAATGCAGAAAGCGGTCATCCTGGGATCCCTCCGTCTACTTAGGGCACACGAGTCTGGAATCTACAGTGACTAACCCTGCGGGATGTGGGGAGTTGCTGTAGATTATTCGCTGGCGCTCTCTCTGTGTGGTGTCGGAGGCCACAGGGAGATTGTCCAGCATTAGGTTCGGGAAACCGAAAAAAAAAAAAAAAAAAAAAAAAAAAAAAAAAAAAAATAATAATAATAATAATAATAATAATAATAATAATAATAATAATAATAATAATAATGCGGACCGGCAACCTCCTCGCGGTGCACCCTGGACAGGGAGGGGCAACCCTCCTTGACAAATGTCGGACGTGGGTCCTCAGGGCTAACCATCCTGGGGACTCTTTTCCTCTGGTTTTCGACCGAGACAGAGGACAGGCCCCTCACAATCGACCCCAGTCGGATGGGGGTCAGAGACAGGTGGGAGAGGCCTTACCGGACGGTCTCAATGATGACGACATACGCAATGGAAATGGACGCTTTAGGTGGACGGAGGGATTGAGGGATGACCTGCTTAACTGCTATGAGAGCAGCGAACCTGGGCGCAGGGGATACATGGCGCGATTACACCGGTTGTGGTGCGATATGCACCCGGAGTATCGCGCCTTCTCTCAGCAACATCTGAGAGACCAAGTATCCTTCCTGCGCCGAACAGGTTACGTAAGGGCACCTCGTCAGCGTGAGGAAGTGCCTGCCGCACTTCCACCGCGGCAAATACCTGCTGACGAGGGTCATCCTCCACAGTACACCGATGTCGATTTAAGGACGAGGGTTAACCTTAACACCAGGGTTAACCCTAAGCCACAAGACCTGGCACGAATGGACTCGTTGATCAGTGAGGAGCTTCCAGAAGATGCCAACATCTGGCAGATCAACAGCGCGGTGTACGCTGCCGCCAAGCAACTCGTCCCACAACAGCGCCTGGCAAGCGCAGTTGATAGGGTCGAGAAAGCTAAGCGGCGCGTACAGAAGATCGAAGCTAAAATTCGATCAGCAAGGCAACACGCTTCTCGAATCCAGAGTGTGGTGGATTATATAGTCGCAGGTAGACCATTTACACCGAAGGTCCGGCGAGTGGCAGCCGGACTGAGACGCCAACACCACACTCTAAATCGCACAGTGCTGCAGACCATCAAGCAGCACTGTCTAGATAGGATTCGAGCGCTTATGGCTATTAAGAAAACTTTGGTCAGGCGAATGCGGAGTTTGGAACAAAACAAATTGTTTCAAACAAACCCGTCTCGCCTGTTCCAAGAGCCACAGCGTGTTGTCGAAAATCCGCCAACTGTTGATAATGTCGAAGCCTTCTGGAAAGGAATCTACGAAGTCGCGAGTCCATTCGATAATGACACTCCAGCTATAGCACACTTCGAGGCTCTCTGTCGTAGAGTCTTAGAAGAGCCAGACGAAGTGTGCCCGGCAATCAGTACGGAAGAGGTTCAACAAGCACTTGTTGGAACCAAGAACTTCGCTGCCCCGGGTCCAGATGGTATAAACAACTGGTGGTGGAAGAAGTTTCCTTCCACCCACCGCCATCTGGCCCGAGTTTTCAACTCATGGTTGAACGAGGGGCAGCAAATTCCGGACTGGTTTGTCGAGGGGCGAACTGTGCTAATCCCCAAAAAGGGGGATCTGTCTGACCCAAAAAATTATAGGCCGATTACCTGCCTCAACTCCTGCTACAAGTTATTTACTCGTATCTTGTATACCAGGATGTTGAGGTCTGTTGATCCGGTCTACCAGCAGATAAACGAACAGCGTGGTGCCAAGAAGGGCCTGGCAGGTTGCAAGGAAAACCTGCTGATAGACCGCTGTATTACACAGGATTCTGTGCAGTACAAGCGGAATCTGTCAATGGCCTGGATTGATTATCGCAAGGCATTTGATACAACATCCCACGAGCTTTTGTTACACTTGCTCGGATGTCTTGCGGTACCAGCACCACTAGTGAGATGCATCGAACAACTGTTGCCGCTTTGGAAAACTCGCTTCACCATAACATCCGGTGCCGAGCGAGTTTCGACAGAGTTGGTGACATTTAAGAGAGGAGTGTTTCAGGGTGACTCTTTGAGTCCGCTCCTCTTCTGCATCTCACTGCTGCCGCTATCTGTTGGACTCCGCCAAACCCGCGGGTATCAGTGTGGGCCACCCAGCAACCGGAGGCATAAGGTCACCCATCTATTTTATATGGATGACCTTAAACTCTATACCTCCGGAGAGCGAGAACTTCAAAATGCTCTCAGGGTGGTCGAGGAATACACGCGGGCAATTGGAATGGAGTTTGGGTTGGACAAATGCGCAGTCGTCCACCTCAAGAGAGGACGATGCGGGGAATTCCACGAAGATGCGCAGCTCGCAGACGGAAGCATCCTACGACATTTGGATGCCGGAGAGACCTACACATACCTGGGTGTGGAACAACGCCACATCCAGGATGTGAACCAAATAAAGGATTCTCTCCGTGGCAAGTACAGACACCGACTCCGAAAGATCTGGTCATCAGAACTTTCGGGGAAGAACAAGGTGTCTGCCAATAATATGCTTGCCGTTCCGATTCTGCTCTACTCCTTTGGTGTAGTCAAATGGGGAGTAGATGAGCTGCGTCAATTGGACAGGAATACCCGCAAGATGATGAATATTCATAGGAGTATTCATCCTAGATCGTCCGTTCCTCGTGTGTACCTCCCACGTCAACGGGGGGGCCGAGGACTCTTGAGTCTGGAGTGCATGCATGGCAGAGTGGCACTGAGTATGGCATGTAATGTCATCAGGAGCTCGGACCCACTCCTACAGTTAGTGAGAGATCATGAAGCTGTGGGAGTTGGCGCTTTATTGTTTAGGGCAGCACAGAGGGCCGCAGATGAACTCGGTCTCGTGTTCGACTACAGGCGAGAAGGCCGGCGAGGTGACTCAGTCACTGAGCTTCCGCCTAATCGTCTGACAGCCCACATCAAAGCTGCCGAACAGAGAAATCTGTTCAGGCAGCACGTCGATAAACCCCTGCACGGTGTTTTCTATAACAACATAGAAGCACTGGGTTTATCGACAGAGCTGACCTTCGCATTTTTAAGGTCAGCGGGGCTGAAGTCGGAGACCGAGGGATACATTGTGGCCTGCCAAGATGGTGTTATTAACACATTGGTCTATCGCAGTCGCGTGATGGGTGTAGAGGTACCTGATATCAACTGCAGGACCTGCCGTCAGGCGCCGGAGTCGCTCATGCATTTATTATCTGCATGCCCGATTTATGCGACTTCGGTCTACATCCAACGACATAACGCGGCTTTACGAGTGCTATACTACCATCTACGGCACTCGTATCAGATAGACCAAACACCAGTGCTGCCTTACGTCCCCGGAGATATAGAGTCCGTTGTCGAGAACGAGAAATGCCGGATTTACTGGAACTACTCGTTCCCGACCGTCAGGCGAATTCACGCCAATAAGCCTGACATAGTCCTCCTCGACCATCAGACCAAGGTGATGTATGTCATCGAGTTCTCAGCACCTGCTGAGACAAACATCGCCTTGAAGGAGGAGGAGAAACGGACTAAATACAGAGATCTCCGGTACGAGCTCCAAGTGCTATACCCAGGCTACTCTGTCAAAATGGTCGTCCTGATAATCGGTGTACTCGGAGGTATGAAGCCCACGCTGCTCTCCGCATTGAAGACCATGCCTGCCTGCCAAACATCGGCAGAATGGTTGGCTGGTCAAATGCAGAAAGCGGTCATCCTGGGATCCCTTCGTCTACTTAGGGCACATGAGTCTGGAATCTACAGTGACTAACCCTGCGGGATGTGGGGAGTTGCTGTAGATTATTCGCTGGCGCTCTCTCTGTGTGGTGTCGGAGGCCACAGGGAGGAAACTTACCTTCAAGTATGGACGCATTTATTAAAAAAGTTAACGGTTTCACAATTAGATGAACAGCGGTTTTTAATATATTTGAACTGATCCCGTCAATGCCTGTAGAATTAGAACTTTTTAAATTTTGAATTATATTAAGTACTTCATTTTCACTCACGGGTTCCAACAATATAGTGGGGTAATTAATATTCAAACTAAATGTATTATCACCATTATCTTGCATAGGTAATTTTTCGTTCAATTTTTTAGGTATATCTATAAAATGCGTATTAAAATGTTGAGCAATGGATTTATGATCTGTTATCATGGTATTGTCAATTTGTATTTTATCTATTTTTAAGGTCGACGTTTGCTTATTAAGATTATTATTAATAATTGACCACACTGCTTTATTTTTATTAGATGCTTTTTCATAGATGTTATCATTATGTTGTCTTTTTGCAGCTCTAATTATTTTTTTGTAAACAGATTTGTACTTTTTATAAAAAATAATATCTGATATATTTCCAGTTCTAATCATTTTTTCATACAAAATTTTTAACTTTTTAGCAGATATTTTAATACCTTGTGTTATCCAGCATTTCTTACGTTTGACTTCTTTTTTGTATTGTCTCAATGGAAAACTAATTTCAATATAATAAATCAGTGTATTAATAAAATTATGAAAACCATCATCTACTGTTTCTGCATTATATATGTCACTCCACATCTCTTTGTTTAAGTGAAAAAGGAAAGTGTGATAATTATTATCATTTAGTAAACGTTTATATTCATATATGTTTGGAAAACAAGGGTTGACGGCTGTGTTGTAGGTTAGAATTTGACCAGTATGATCTGAAATACCATTTTTATAAATTGCATAACTACAGCTATTATCGTCTTTGAAATTAGTACAAATATAATCTATACAAGTATTTACATTAAAGGAATACCTAGTTGTACTAATACGGGTGGTTCAAAGGGTGCATTTTCATAATGAAATAAAAATTGTAAATGACAATAATGCATTTTCTCGAGAGAAATTTGGAAAGTCAAAATTAAGATTCTTGTCTCCATTTATTGACGAGGATAAACTTTTAAGAGTTGGTGGTAGACTTAAACATGCTTCCCATATTTCTGAAGCTCAAAGACACCCTTTAATATTGCCATATTCTTCACACGTAACTGAAATAATCATTCGCCATGAACATGAAAGATTGTTGCATACTGGTGCCCAATCTTAGCTTCAATAAGGCAGAGATTTTGGATATTGAACGGTCGTAATGCGGTAAGATTCATGATACATAAGTGTAATCGTTGTTTTAGATATAATGCTTCTTCGTCTAGTCAAATAATGTCTGATTTGCCTAGAGTTCGGATTACCCCTACTAGACCTTTTTTATCTGTAGGTTTGGATTACGCAGGCCCTATAGCCATAAAACAATCTAGAATACGTAAATCTATTGTAACCAAAGGTTATATTTGCTTGTACATATGTATGTCTACAAAAGCAATCCACACCGAACTTGTATCAGATATGACTACTGAGACTTTCCTTTCTGCTTTTAAAAGATTTACTTCCCGCCGGGGAAAAGTATTAAAAGTATATAGTGATAATGGCACTACGTTCAAAGGTGCTAGTCATGAATTAAATTCTTTATATAAGATGTTTCACACTGAAAGCAGTGCATCTGTAGTGCGAGACTCAATGTCACTAGATAGAGTGGACTGGAATTACATTCCTAGTTATTCACCCCATTGGGGCGGATTATGGGAAAATGGTGTTAAGTTAATTAAGCATCATTTAACTCGAATAATGGGTAATACTCATTTAACATATGAAGAGTTGAACACACTTCTTATACAGATTGAAGGAATTGTGAATTCCAGGCCTCTCGTAGCGTTGTCTAGTGATCCTAATGATTATAATGTGCTTACTCCTGCACACTTTTTGGTAAATGATACAATGGTTGCGTTACCTGATAGGGCAGATTTGACTGAATTACCCATTAACAGATTGCGTGCTTGGGAACAAGTTACTAAATTAAAACAGCATTTTTGGCTACGCTGGAATAATGAGTATTTAACGTCTTTGCAAAAAAGAACTAAGTGGCTTTATGAGCAGACTAATGTTAAAATCGGAAATCTTGTTTTGATTAAGGAAAATAATATACCTCCTGCTCAATGGTGTTTAGCTAGAGTTGTTGAAATATTTTTAGGAAAGGACAATCGTGTCCGTGCTGTATCTGTAAAAACCAAGACTGGGAACGTGTACTTCCGACCAATTACAAAATTATGTCTGTTGCCCAATCAGTAAACGTAATTAATTATTAGTTGAAACCAGTGTTTCAATGGGGGGTGTTTGTACGATTTTGATTAATTTTAGTTATATTTAGAAATAATTAATATAAATTTATGAAGTTGGCAGTGCAATGCTGCAGTAAAAAGTAGTGACAAAAAAGTGTTACTATAAACAGTCAGATTGTTTTTTGAGATAGAAAATTATATAATAACATAAAATTTGTCCTCTTATATGTGTTAAGAGTATTGTATTGTAATTGGATTATGTTTATTATGTTTATGGTATTGTATTCAGTTTAAATACATTGATTTATAGTCATCATCAAATGTATTTTTATTGCCCTAAGTCGGGCTGGTCCACAAATCGAAGGTAAATCAAAATATATATTTCTTGACTTGAAATAAGAAAAGAGAAGAAAGCTTATTTTCCTACAAATTTTATTAGCGTTAGCAGCTGAAAAAGACTTGAAAATTGCAAGTTTTGATGCACAAACTGCATTTTTGTACGGTGATTTAACAGAATGTGTGTACATGAAGCAGCCTGTTGGATTTGAAAATGAGAAAAAGGACCTAGTTTGTAAACTAAACAGAAGTTTATACAGACTAAAACAATCCCCTAGGTGTTGGAACGGAAAGTTTGTCTCATTTCTTAATAAATATGCTTTTAAACAATTAAAAAGTGACCAGTGCGTGTTTGTTGGCAGTCTTGCAAATGCTGAAATCTATTTAGCCATTTACGTGGACGATGGTCTCTTAATGTCAAAATCTCAAGGTGCTATTACTGAACTTATTAACACTTTGCAACAAATGTTTAAAATAACTGTGCAAGTAAACAATAACAAATTACAATTTGTGGGTCTTGAGATTGAACAAGATCTGTATGCAGGGACAATCGCTATTCATCAACAGGTCTACATAACAAAATTGCTTAATAAATTTAATATGACTAGTGCTAATAAACCGTTAAAGATACCTGCTGAACCTAGTGCTCCTTTATCCTCATCAGGTAATAACTTAAATTGTAATCAAGCTCAACCATATCGTGAAGCGGTTGGGTTCACTAATATTTCTGGCTACAACAAGTCGCCCAGACATTACATATGCAGTGAATCAAGTGAGTCGATTCTTTAATAAATGGACTAATGAACATTGGCAAGCCGTAAAACGGATTTTTCGTTATTTAAAATATACTATTCAGTATAAAATTCTTTATTCCAAAACTACAAAAATTGAAGTTACGGGCTATATAGATTCAGACTATGCTGGCTGTATAGATACTAGGAAATCTACCAGTGGTTACGTATTTATACTTGCAAACAGCCCTATTACATGGAAGTTTCAGAAGCAAAACGTAGTTGCACAATCTACAAATGAAGCAGAGTATGCATTGGCTCTTGGTGTTAAAGAAGCTCTGTGGTTAAAACATTTTCTTAGAGAAATTGGCGTCGATAATCAATCAGCTATTAAATTGACGCAGGCACAACAACTTCACAACAGGACCAAGCATATTATGTGAAAGTACATTTTGTGCGCGATGAATGTGAGAAAGGCAATATTTCAGTAAGCTATTGTTACGTTTAATTTCTCAAATCCCTGATTTGCCTATATTTTACTTTATTTTTTTTAATCAATAGTTAGTAGGTAGTAATGTTAAAATGATTTTTTTTTGTGAACAGTTAAAGGTTAAAATTTTATTGTTTGCGTGGTACCAGGCTTAAAGAGTCTTTCATTTACTTATTATATTTTCCATTATTGTACATATAACGTCATTCCGATCCTAGAAAATAACTAATCATTAGAAAATCCTTTGTCGAATAGATAGAGTATAGGTGGTTTACCTGTCCTTGTTTTAAATATATTCGAGGCTTCGGTGATTGGCCTCCGTAGCGGAAATAGGCCGACGTTAAATAAGTGATTAAAAAAAAAAAATAAATATATATATATTCGAGAGTCTAGTATTTAATACTTTTACGAATCAATTAGGGATACTCTTTGCATTCAAATAACGCTGAAATCAGCTGTGAGAAGCGACTCGCGTGAACCCGACTTCGAATGGGCAGTCTTTTCTCTCTCGGTTCACTTAGTAATTTCAGAATAATTTAGAATTGTCAGATTTTATCCAGTACTATAAGAAGGACAGAAAAATCCTTTATTGAATTAAAGTGCCTGCTACAGAAAATATTTATATTTTTGCATTTAGTTAGATTTTTAAACGCTATTTCAATATCAGCGATGGTAAGACTGTAAGATTGTATACTAAGAGCGAATGAGCATGCACTGGAACTTTGAAATTTAAATTTCAAAATGTAATATCTCTCCTTAAGATTATCTAACTCATTTACAAATTGTTCAATGATTAGACGGGGTTTCAATATTGCTTGTGTTAATTTTCTAGAAGCCGTTTCCATGTATTTCCGCAGACATTTCTTCTTGTCAAAGTAACGTTATTCCTCTCAAGGGGAAGGGTTTAAGCTCGAATAGGTGGCAGTTGACTGATTGATTTCAAATCAAGCGTAGTGCTATACCTAGGTGTTTTCTTGAAATTTTATGTGTCGTTTGTTACACTCCGAGTTCGGGATTAATAAGAAATTCATCTTTGATAATTGTGATTATTCGTGTGTGTTGATAATCTCAGTTATACGACTGCAGTCGGATTCACTAGCACATACCTCATTGTTTTGTAAGTAAATCTTTTCTTTCAATCGCATGTTCACTCCTTAATTTTTTTTTATCATTCCTTAGGATATCCTCAAATATCCCAGGTTATATACCTTATTGGGCCACAAATTAGGCCGCCTTTCATCCTTGAGTGAGTACCTATATTAGTATTATATTTTGCTTTATATATATTTTGTTGTAACCCAAGTTACGTAACCCTGATCTTTTCAGGGCGTCATTCTTCTCTTATATTGGACTTGTCGTCTTTGGCTGGTTTCTCCTGGAGACCTTCTTTTAGTAACCCATTTTGGGTACAGCTCAACTTCTTTTCTGGTTGGTGACGCGGTATTCCGTGGTCTGGCTTGGGTTCCTGGATTTATGGTGTATCCTAATCTAGAGAACTCAAAATTCAACTGCCTAAGAAAAATAGGAAACGCTAAGCCAAAATACCTACTTTAATAGTTTGACCGTTTTTATTTAAACTTTGCATAATCTTTTGCTTTTAATTATCTTTTATACAGATAAAGTGAGGCTTCAGTCATTCATTTTGACAATCCTATCGTTCTTTTTCATTTTAACACCATTATTGGGAATAATATTAAGAACTATTACTTCTTATTAATATATTCGTGTAAACCACAATTGTGATCACATACTGGTACCTAAACCACAAGTTAATAATTTTTTTTTTATAACATAATATAGTGGCATTATAGTTATAAATAAACCTTTATCGGTTTCACAATATCGAGATTTCCTCTCCCATTGGTACCCTAATTAAGTAGGAAAAGAAAATAAAAGGAACGTAAAAGGTGAGTTGTTAGATAATCCTCTTAAATAAGATTAAGAAAATATGCACTAGAAGTTTGGACACCCAGATCAATTGGGAGCCTACTAGCAAGTTGCAGTTTATGCTAGTGGCGCCCTGGTAATTCTATAATTATTTAGTTGTATATGCGAACCCACTGGTTTTGTTATATCCGTTAATGAGCCGAACAGATTGAGCTAGTTTCGGAAACTTTTTTGTTACGCACATTTTGCTGCCAAACTCTAGAGCATAGTGTTTTCTTTGGTTTATGAAAAAGTTATTTTTTTTTATTGTATTTAATGTTGTAACTCAGACGCGTAACACTATGTTAATTCAAGTGATCAGTTAGCAGATTTATTTACAAAGGTACTTACAAAAACAATTTTGAATAACTTATTTGTTAAGTTAAATTTGTCAATGTTTTTAAATAAAATGAAATCTTATATAAGTGGGAGTGTTGAACATAGATTATATTGATATATAAGCATTGACAAATGTAAACTATAAATTCTGCACTTCACACAATTGTGGGATTATAGGTCCAAGGGAAAAAAATCAACAACACTTATTTGATTTTATGCCGACGTTTCGAAAAATTTATTTTTTCATTATCAAGGCTCACTGCAATTAATAAACACAATTATTTATTTATTTATTTTTTTGTATACTCATAAAATTGTACTTAAATTACTTACATTCATAGTGTTGTTTGTGTCTACAAACTACACTCCCCGGCACAAAATTCCGCCACCCTAAAATTTTGGTCAATTTTGATGGTTTATAACTTTTTTATTTTTCATCTGATTTTCATGAATTTTTCACCAGTTTGTAGATCCATTTATTGTTTGTCTTTTTAATTATTTTAATAAGTCACATTTTTCGTTTAGGCTATGTTATACAGGGGTAAATCAAAATGTTGTTTTTTGTCGAAAAGTCAAAACACCCTGTGGGAAAATTGAGGCGAATAATTTTGTTTACAAACTGTTTGATGTAATCTTAGACGTATTTCGAACATTTTGTTTTTTGATTCATCCCATTATCTCATTTCATCTGCGAGCAGCAACATTTTAAATGAAACGCTGATTTGAAGCTTATTTTTATTAACAAAAACAAACCCTAACCCAAAACAAACATTTTAGTAACGTATATTTCGTCCCCTCACAGCAGTGATAGCTTGCATTCTTCGTGGGATCGAATGAATAAGATTACTTATTCTTTCTTGAGGAAAAGCCTGATATTCGTCTGTCAGCGCCAGTCGTAAGTCTTGCAAGGTTAGTGGTTGCACAGGACGACGACGAACTGCTCTTTTAAGAAGATCCCAAAGATGTTCGATTGGGTTGAGATCCGGGCTACATGCGGGCCATTCCAATCTTGGAATTTCAATCTCATCCAGATATTCGCTCACTACCCAAGCAACATGAGCAAAAGCAACGACAACTTCTTGGAGGATTTCCTCTATGAAACGGTGGGCGGTTAGTGCTCCATTTTCAACAAAAACAAGATCGGTACGTGCATCGGTAGAAATACCCGCCCAAACCATGACTGAACCGCCGTAATATTGCATTCGCTCTGATATGGTACAGTTTGCATATCTTTCATTTCTACGTCTGTATACCCGTTCACGACCATCCGGCGACCTTAAACAAGTCCTGGATTCATCTGTACTGTCAAACATTTTGTTAAAATAACCGCATACTTAGCCAAAGTCGATAATTTTTAACTAAAAATCCAGTACAATTAACAGTGTTTCATTTAAAATTTTGCTGCTCGCAGAAGAAATGAGATAATGGGATGAATCAAAAAACAAAATGTTCGAAATACGTCTAAGATTACATCAAACAGTCTGTAAACAAAAATATTCGCCTCAATTTTCCCACAGGGAGTTTTGAGTTTTCGACAAAAAACAACATTTTGATTTACCCCTGTATAACATAGCCTAAACGAAAAATGTGCCTTATTAAAATAATTAAAAAGAAAAACAATAAATGGATCTATAAACTGGTGAAAAATTCATGAAAGTCAGATGAAAAATAAAAAAGTTATAAACCATCAAAATTGACCAAAATTTTAGGGTGGCGGAATTTTGTGCCGGGGAGTGTATAAAGACATGGAACGGCATTGTTGTAATTGAAGCAAAAAAATGTATAAAATGCGGTTGGACACTGCCAGAGGGCGACATTAAATTTTTCTTCTTAATCTGTTAATAGTATCCTTAAAACATATATTACAATATTGCTTTAAAGTTATTCCAAAAAACGTATTAAATATTTAAAACCAGTAGTATCGGTAAAGAAACAGAGAAAGAACAGTATTGCCCTCTGGCAGTATCCAACCGCATTTTATACATTTTCTTGCTTCAATTACAACAATGTCATTCCATGTCTTTATAGTTTACATTTGTCATTGATATAAGATTATATTGGTCTTTATAATCTTTGGTTCACTAGTTCGGTTGATATAGTAACTAAATATTGTTGTAGATTAGTAATGTCTATTAAAAATATATCGACTGTCACGGTGTGATTTTATTGAATTTCCAACTAAGTTAAACAACTTTTATGTGGTGGAATTCCCCAAAGAAAATGAGATTGGTAATATACCTGTGTCAGTTATCCCAAGTATATGGGTTACTTGAGTTAATAATGAACCAGTCTGTTGGTGGCCTCATTTTCGGTCTGAGGAAGAAAAGAAGAGGGCTGTAATACGTAAAATGGCGTTCAACAAAGACAATTGACAAATGTGCCCAATAAATATAAAGTACAGGACTAGTAAGTAAATTTAGTACAGTTTAGTTGAACTAAATTATATGAATGTTTTTTCATAATTCCAGATTTGTTTGAAAATGCGTTAACAAAGTTGAGAGAATTAGAGGAAACCAGTTATTCCTCTTCAATGAGTCAATCTGATGAAGATACTTTGAAAAAAAGAAAACCTAAAAGGAGTTCTAAATATAGAGATTAGTTGGAAGAGTATGACAGCGAAGAAGAGTATTTACCTCAAGTTCCAAAACCATATCCAGGTGGAAGAATTTTTGCTGATAAGACAAATACTCGGTATACGAGTATAAAGAAATCAATAAAAAATCATTTAATAGCCAGGCAGAGTCCAATAATGAAGAAACAAATAGAAAATTAGTCGATCAAAAGGAAGAGCTCCGTAATGATAATTTTGAGGTGTTAGAGAGAACCCTAGTGGCTGAACCTGTAGTAACATTTAACGAATTAAGTAGCTGCTGCCGTAAAACTTTAGGTACATATAATAATAATAATAATAATAATAATAATAATAATAATAATAATAATAATAGCGAGTTTCGACAGAGTTGGTGACATTTAAGAGAGGAGTGTTTCAGGGTGACTCTTTGAGTCCGCTCCTCTTCTGCATCTCACTGCTGCCGCTATCTGTTGGACTCCGCCAAACCCGCGGGTATCAGTATGGGCCACCCAGCAACCGGAGGCATAAGGTCACCCATCTATTTTATATGGATGACCTTAAACTCTATACCTCCGGAGAGCGAGAACTTCAAAATGCTCTCAGGGTGGTCGAGGAATACACGCGGGCAATTGGAATGGAGTTTGGGTTGGACAAATGCGCAGTCGTCCACCTCAAGAGAGGACGATGCGGGGATTTCCACGAAGATGCGCAGCTCGTAGACGGAAGCATCCTACGACATTTGGATGCCGGAGAGACCTACACATACCTGGGTGTGGAACAACGTCACATCCAGGATGTGAACCAAATAAAGGATTCTCTCCGTGGCAAGTACAGACACCGACTCCGAAAGATTTGGTCTTCTGAACTTTCGGGGAAGAACAAGGTGTCTGCCACTAATATGCTTGCCGTTCCGATTCTGCTCTACTCCTTTGGAGTAGTTAAATGGCGAGTAGATGAGCTGCGCCAATTGGACAGGGATACCCGCAAAATGATGAATATCCATAGGAGTATTCATCCTAGATCGTCCGTTCCTCGTGTGTACCTCCCACGTCAACGGGGGGGCCGAGGACTCTTGAGTCTGGAGTGTATGCATGGCAGAGTAGCACTAAGTATGGCATGTAATATCCTAAGGAGCTCGGATCCGCTCCTACGGTTAGTGAGAGATCATGAAACCGTGGGAGTTGGCGCTTTATTGTTTAAGGCAGCACAGAGGGCCGCAGATGAACTCGGTCTCGTGTTCGACTACAGGCGAGGAGGCAGGCGAGGTGCTGATGCAGAATCAGTTACTGAGCTTCCGCCGAATCGTCTGACAGCCCAAATTAAGGCTGCCGAACAGAGGAATCTGTTCAGGCAGCACGTCGATAAGCCCCTGCACGGTGTTTTCTTTAACAACATAGAAGCACTGGGTTTATCGACAGAGCTGACCTTCGCATTCTTAATGTCAGCGGGGTTGAAGTCGGAGACCGAGGGATTCATTGTGGCCTGCCAAGATGGTGTTATTAATACATTGTTCTATCGGAGTCGCGTGATGGGTGTAGAGGTTCCTGATATCAACTGCAGGACCTGCCGTCAGGCGCCGGAGTCGCTCATGCATCTATTATCTGCATGTCCGATTTATGCGACTTCGGCCTACATCCAACGACATAACGCGGCTTTACGAGTGCTATACTACCATCTTCGGCACTCGTACAAGATAGACCAAACACCAGTGCTGCCTTATATCCCCGGAGATATCGAGTCCGTTGTCGAGAACGAGAAATGCCGGATTTACTGGAACTACTCGTTCCCGACCGTCAGGCGAATTCAAGCCAATAAGCCTGACATAGTCCTCCTCGACCATCAGACCAAGGTGATGTATGTCATCGAGTTCTCAGCACCTGCTGAGACAAACATCGCCTTGAAGGAGGAGGAGAAACGGACTAAATACAGAGATCTCCGGTACGAGCTCCAAGTGCTATACCCAGGCTACTCTGTCAAGATGGTCGTCCTGATAATCGGTGTACTCGGAGGTATGAAGCCCACGCTGCTCTCCGCATTAAAGACCATGCCTGCCTGCCAAACATCGGCAGAATGGTTGGCTGGTCAAATGCAGAAAGCGGTCATCCTGGGATCCCTCCGTCTACTTAGGGCACACGAGTCTGGAATCTACAGTGACTAACCCTGCGGGATGTGGGGAGTTGCTGTAGATTATTCGCTGGCGCTCTCTCTGTGTGGTGTCGGAGGCCACAGGGAGATTGTCCAGCATTAGGTTCGGGAAACCGAAAAAAAAAAAAAAAAAAAAAAAAAAAAAATAATAATAATAATAATAATCGCTCATGCATTTATTATCTGCATGCCCGATTTATGCGACTTCGGTCTACATCCAACGACATAACGCGGCTTTACGAGTGCTATACTACCATCTACGGCACTCGTACCAGATAGACCAAACACCAGTGCTGCCTTACGTCCCCGGAGATATCGAGTCCGTTGTCGAGAACGAGAAATGCCGGATTTACTGGAACTACTCGTTCCCGACCGTCAGGCGAATTCACGCCAATAAGCCTGACATAGTCCTCCTCGACCATCAGACCAAGGTGATGTATGTCATCGAGTTCTCAGCACCTGCTGAGACAAACATCGCCTTGAAGGAGGAGGAGAAACGGACTAAATACAGAGATCGCTCTCTCTGTGTGGTGTCGTAGGCCACAGGGAGACTGTCCAGCACTTTCGTTCCGAAACGGATAAAAAAAAAAAAAAAAAAAAAAAAAAAAAAAAAAAAAAAAAAAAACAAAATAATAATAATAACAATAACCCTATCAACAGCGTCTGGCAAGCGCAGTTGATAGGGTCGAGAAAGCTAAGCGGCGAATACAGAAGATCGAAGCAAAAATTCGATCAGCAAGGCAACACGCTTCTCGAATCCAGAGTGTGGTGGATTATATAGTCGCAGGTAGACCATTTACACCGAAGGTCCGGCGAGTGGCAGCCGGACTGAGACGCCAACACCACACTCTAAATCGCACAGGCTGCAGACCATCAAGCAGCACAGTCTAGATAGGATTCGAGCGCTTATGGCTATTAAGAAAACTTTGGTCAGGCGAATGCGGAGTTTGGAACAAAACAAATTGTTTCAAACAAACCCGTCTCGCCTGTTCCAAGAGCCACAGCGTGTTGTCGAAAATCCGCCAACTGTTGATAATGTCGAAGCCTTCTGGAAAGGAATCTGCGAAGTCGCGAGTCCATTCGATAATGACACTCCAGCTATAGCACACTTCGAAGCTCTCTGTCGTAGAGTCTTAGAAGAGCCAGACGAAGTGTGCCCGGCAATCAGTACGGAAGAGGTTCAACAAGCACTTGTTGGAACCAAGAACTTCGCTGCCTCGGGTCCAGATGGTATAAACAATTGGTGGTGGAAGAAATTTCCTTCCACCCACCGCCATCTGGCCCGAGTTTTCAACTCATGGTTGAACGAGGGGCAGCAAATTCCGGACTGGTTTGTCGAGGGGCGAATTGTGCTATTCCCCAAAAAGGGGGATCTGTCTGACCCAAAAAATTATAGGCCGATTACCTGCCTCAACTCCTGCTACAAGTTATTTACTCGTATCTTGTATACCAGGATGTTGAGGTCTGTTGATCCGGTCTACCAACAGATAAACGAACAGCGTGGTGCCAAGAAGGGCCTGGCAGGTTGCAAGGAAAACCTGCTGATAGACCGCAGTATTACACAGGATTCTGTGCAGTACAAGCGGAATCTGTCAATGGCCTGGATTGATTATCGCAAGGCATTTGATACAACATCCCACGAGCTTTTGTTACACTTGCTCGGATGTCTTGCGGTACCAGCACCACTAGTGAGATGCATCGAACAACTGTTGCCGCTTTGGAGAACTCGCTTCACCATAACATCCGGTGCCGAGCGAGTTTCGACAGAGTTGGTGACATTTAAGAGAGGAGTGTTTCAGGGTGACTCTTTGAGTCCGCTCCTCTTCTGCATCTCACTGCTGCCGCTATCTGTTGGACTCCGCCAAACCCGCGGGTATCAGTGTGGGCCACCCAGCAACCGGAGGCATAAGGTCACCCATCTATTTTATATGGATGACCTTAAACTCTATACCTCCGGAGAGCGAGAACTTCAAAATGCTCTCAGGGTGGTCGAGGAATACACGCGGGCAATTGGAATGGAGTTTGGGTTGGACAAATGCGCAGTCGTCCACCTCAAGAGAGGACGATGCGGGGAATTCCACGAAGATGCGCAGCTCGCAGACGGAAGCATCCTACGACATTTGGATGCCGGAGAGACCTACACATACCTGGGTGTGGAACAACGCCACATCCAGGATGTGAACCAAATAAAGGATTCTCTCCGTGGCAAGTACAGACACCGACTCCGAAAGATCTGGTCATCAGAACTTTCGGGGAAGAACAAGGTGTCTGCCACTAATATGCTTGCCGTTCCGATTCTGCTCTACTCCTTCGGAGTAGTTAAATGGCGAGTAGATGAGCTGCGCCAATTGGACAGGGATACCCGCAAGATGAATATTCATAGGAGTATTCATCCTAGATCGTCCGTTCCTCGTGTGTACCTCCCACGTCAACGGGGGGGCCGAGGACTCTTGAGTCTGGAGTGTATGCATGGCAGAGCAGCACTAAGTATGGCATGTAACATCCTAAGGAGCTCGGATCCGCTCCTACGGTTAGTGAGAGATCATGAAACCGTGGGAGTTGGCGCTTTATTGTTTAAGGCAGCACAGAGGGCCGCAGATGAACTCGGTCTCGTGTTCGACTACAGGCGAGGAGGCAGGCGAGGTCCTCATGCAGAATCAGTTACTGAGCTTCCGCCGAATCGTCTGACAGCCCAAATTAAAGCTGCCGAACAGAGGAATCTGTTCAGGCAGCACGTCGATAAACCCCTGCACGGTGTTTTCTTTAACAACATAGAAGCACTGGGTTTATCGACAGAGCTGACCTTCGCATTCTTAAGGTCAGCGGGGCTGAAGTCGGAGACCGAGGGATTCATTGTGGCCTGCCAAGATGGTGTTATTAATACTTTGGTCTATCGGAGTCGCGTGATGGGTGTAGAGGTTCCTGATATCAACTGCAGGACCTGCCGTCAGGCGCCGGAGTCGCTCATGCATCTATTATCTGCATGTCCGATTTATGCGACTGCGGCCTACATCCAACGACATAACGCGGCTTTACGAGTGCTATACTACCATCTTCGGCACTCGTACAAGATAGACCAAACACCAGTGCTGCCTTATATCCCCGGAGATATCGAGTCCGTTGTCGAGAACGAGAAATGCCGGATTTACTAGAACTACTCGTTCCCGACCGTCAGGCGAATTCAAGCCAATAAGCCTGACATAGTCCTCCTCGACCATCAGACCAAGGTGATATATGTCATCGAGTTCTCAGCACCTGCTGAGACAAACATCGCCTTGAAGGAGGAGGAGAAACGGACTAAATACAGAGATCTCCGGTACGAGCTCCAAGTGCTATACCCAGGCTACTCTGTCAAGATGGTCGTCCTGATAATCGGTGTACTCGGAGGTATGAAGCCCACGCTGCTCTCCGCATTAAAGACCATGCCTGCCTGCCAAATATCGGCAGAATGGTTGGCTGGTCAAATGCAGAAAGCGGTCATCCTGGGATCCCTCCGTCTACTTAGGGCACACGAGTCTGGAATCTACAGTGACTAACCCTGCGGGATGTGGAGAGTTGCTGTAGATTATTCGCTGGCGCTCTCTCTGTGTAGTGTCGGAGGCCACAGAGAGACTGTCCAGCAATTTCTTCCGGAAACGGAAAAAAAAAAATAATAGTTTCGACAGAGTTGGTGATATTTAAGAGAGGAGTGTTTCAGGGTGACTCTTTGAGTCCGCTCCTCTTCTGCATCTCACTGCTGCCGCTATCTGTTGGACTCCGCCAAACCCGCGGGTATCAGTGTGGGCCACCCAGCAACCGGAGGCATAAGGTCACCCATCTATTTTATATGGATGACCTTAAACTGTATACCTCCGGAGAGCGAGAACTTCAAAATGCTCTCACGGTGGTCGAGGAATACACGCGGGCAATTGGAATGGAGTTTGGGTTGGACAAATGCGCAGTCGTCCACCTCAAGAGAGGACGATGCGGGGAATTCCGGAAGATGCGCAGCTCGCAGACGGAAGCATCCTACGACATTTGGATGCCGGAGAGACCTACACATACCTGGGTGTGGAACAACGCCACATCCAGGATGTGAACCAAATAAAGGATTCTCTCCGTGGCAAGTACAGACACCGACTACTCGTTCCCGACCGTCAGGCGAATTCACGCCAATAAGCCTGACATAGTCCTCCTCGACCATCAGACCAAGGTGATGTATGTCATCGAGTTCTCAGCACCTGCTGAGACAAACATCGCCTTGAAGGAGGAGGAGAAACGGACTAAATACAGAGATCTCCGGTACGAGCTCCAAGTGCTATACCCAGGCTACTTGTCAAAATGGTCGTCCTGATAATCGGTGTACTCGGAGGTATGAAGCCCACACTGCTCTCCGCATTGAAGACCATGCCTGCCTGCCAAACATCGGCAGAATGGTTGGCTGGTCAAATGCAGAAAGCGGTCATCCTAGGATCCCTTCGTCTACTTAGGGCACATGAATCTACAGTGACTAACCCTGCGAGATGTGGGGAGTTGTTGTAGATTATTCGCTGGCGCTCTCTCTGTGTGGTGTCGGAGGCCACAGGGAGACTGTCCAGCAATTTCTTCCGGAAACGGAAAAAAAAAAAATAATAATAATAATAATAATAATTGTTTAATCCATTTAAACATAATTTTTAAAAATTCCTTTTACAATAATACATAATTCTTATTTACTATTTGTGTTCCACATTAATTGTTTATTGTTGTTATAATTTCATTATCACTTCGAATATAGGTGCAGGGTCACCGGAATGCAACTCTGCAAATAATCGCAGCGCTTGCATATTTCTCTAGATTACTAGAGCAAGTTCACTATTATTACATACATTTGTTTTCGTTTTTGTTATGGTAATTTTAGTATAAATTAAATGTATTTTTTTTAATAAAGACAGTTACAACTAACCTGTTGAGACTCACTGATACCCCTTTCCAAGCCATAATTAGAACGTGAGGCTGCGTTCAGGGGGTATTAACAACTCTACAACACATCTTGGTCCCTGTACCAAAAACAACCCCAACAACCATAAATTTCTACGTTTCGTATAGTGGCCCTGTTCGAATATATGAACCCACTATTCACGAACGTACATTGGTCCTTCGAGCAAAAAAGAAAATTTAGAAGAGGATAGTGACCCGTTCGAAACCTTCGAACACGCTGTCCCGCCCAGTCGATACGTCGTAATCCCAGACGTGTCGAACCCAAGCCGTTCAAGAAGAACATAGTCCAGTCGATACGTCGTAATCCCAGACGTTTCGAACCCAAGCCGTTCCAGAAAAAACATAGTCCAGTCGATACGTCGTAATCCCAGACGTTTCGAACCCAAGCCGTTCCGGAAAAAACATAGTCCAGTCGATACGTCGTAATCCCAGACGTTTCGAATCCAAGCCGTTCAAGAAAAAAAAAACATAGTCCAGTCGATACGTCGTAATCCCAGACGTTTCATACCCAAGCCAAACCAATACGGAGACAGTTAGCCTTTCAAACCACAACAAGATGTCTTCCATCGACGAAATGAATCAACTCGCTAAGCAACAGGAAGAACTAGGCAAGCAAATCGCGCAAATCCTTACCAATGCCAAAAAAGATACACAATCAAGGAAAACCGATGCTTATATCTACAGCAGACTAACCACACTAGAGGAGACATGGAAGAAATCCCAAAAGATTCATGTTCAAATAAGGACGCTGGACATTCCACAGCATCCATACTTCGAATCCGACTACTACAGTCAAATAAAGAAGAAATATGAAGAAGCCAAGCTATACCTTCGTGACTGCCCAAAAGCAATGAGAGATGGAGGCGATGACATGAATGAACAATCCGTGCGTCTCAAACGACAGATGCACCGAATTCAACAACTTGACGAGATCATTCAATCAATTACCCATGAATTGCTTGATACAGAACCAGGAGCCAGCCGTTATGAATCGTTGCTAAAGAAGATCAATGATCAATGGAATTCCATCCAAGAATTACAAGAAGATATCATAGTCTACGAAACCACGTTTCAATCCAGTTACTTTGGAGACAATGAGTACCAGGGGAGCAGTCAACGATACAACGAAGCGGTGAAAAAATTGCAAGCAGCGATCACCGCATTCGCCGTTAGTCCCAATGCAGCCAAACCAAATTTAAAACTCCCAAAGATCACAATTCCAATTTTCGATGGAAATTACGAACAATGGCCCACGTTCAATGACATATTTTGCAAAATCATCCGTGAAAATATGTCCCTATCCAATATTGAGAAAATGCAATATCTCAAGACTCACGTCCGGGGTGAACCAAACAGAATGATCCAACATCTCCAAACCACTGATGCCAACTATGATGCCGCTTGGGAAATACTTCAGAAACGATATCAAAACAATCGGGTGTTGGTATCTAGGCTAATTGACAGAATCATGGACATACCCCACATACAGGGCGAGTCCACATACAAGTTGAAGCAGCTTCATGATGTTGTTACAGAATGCCTAAGAGCACTGGAGAACGTAGGCATTGACACGACGTCTTGGGGGCCATTAATATGCCGCATCATCACTCGAAGATGGGATGTAGAGACCAATCGGTTATATGAACAATCCCTCAAGGCTCCACATGAAGTCCAGGATTTGACAGAGATGATGGATTTCCTGGAAAAAAGATTCCACTCCTTGGAATCCGTGGGTGTAGCCAAGAAGATGACATCTAACACAATACAGAATGGGCAAAACAACGGTGATAGCTTCAACTCCTGTAGCTATTGCAAGCAACATCATCTAATATTCGTTTGTCAAAAATTCCGAGATTTATCCGTCAGTCACAGAATCCAAGCCGCAAAAGACAAACGCCTATGTCTCAACTGTTTGAGCCATGACTACAGGGAAAAATGCCGAAGTCAGCAGCGATGTCAAACCTGCGGACGTCAGCATCACACAATGTTACGTAAAGAAGTAACATCGAGACCAACTCGAGGTGGAGCCATTGGTACAACGTCAAGAGTTGTTACACATGTACAGGATCATACAGTACTGTTAGCTACTGCACTGATTCGTGTCAAATCGGCATCAGGAGACTTGGAGTATTTGCGAGTATTAATTGACCAGGGATCGTAGTCATCATTTATCACAGAAAAGGCTGCTCAGTTACTTGGGGTACCAAGACAGAAGATTAGAGCAGAAGTATGTGGTTTAGGGGAGGGAAAACCCCACCTGTCGAGGACCAAGATCGAAGCTGAAGTACATCCACGGTATCCTAGTAACTTCTCAACAAACGTCAGTTTTCTAGTACTATCAAAATTGACGCAGACAATGCCAAGTCATGCGCTAGAGGACTCCACTGATCAGCAATGGCAAAATCAAGTCCTTGCTGATCCTACATACAAGAAACCTGGTCCGATTGATGCCATTCTTGGAGCTGAAGAATACGGAAAGATTGTATTGGAAGGAATACAGAAAACTAAGGATGGTCTGCTAGGTCAACAGACAGAACTGGGATGCATACTGTCCGGCAATATCAAACAAGCCCGACATGACCAGGTCAAAGTTGTCAGCATGATAAGCCGTACCGAAGAAGACAAGCAATTAACGAAGTTTTGGGAGTTCCAACGCGAGACTTGACAAAGTACACACGTTAGAATAACAGTGCTCTACATACACAAACTTAAAAGTCCTATATTAGATTATTTCATTATTTATTTTATCATACGCAAAAAATTATAGTTTAGTGATAGTGAATAGTGATGCCACCTCCCCCGGAGGGGGTCGGTACCCCAGAGACGTTTGAAAACGCTCATATAATTTTATCCGATGAGGAAGACATAAATAATTCAGTGCCTCAGCCAAACTCGGCGGTGTCGATTCATAAGGATCTTGACCGCGAAATTAACAATATACACAGTGCTAACAGCGGCTCACAGAATAGCAGCTCTATAGAGTTGATGGTCACGGATACATCTAGTATAAAAACTAAAACTACAAAACTTTTTAACCTGGAGTCAGATAAGTACAATTCTAACCTTATCTATGTCATTATCGAAAAAACTAATGAAGAAAACATAGGTCGCCTGCACCCCCTTGTTGTGGGACATATACTTCACAAAAAATTGTTTGTTAAGAATATTATTTCTATCAAAAGTGCTGGTAAAAACCGAGTTAAAATTCAGTTACAATCAACAAAAGATGCCAACTTATTGGTAAATAATAAGTTACTCGAATCTGAAAACCTTAGGGCATTCATTCCAAATCACCTACTGGAAAAGAAAGGCTTAATAAGAGGCGTAGATACTTCTTTTGAAAATGACTACTTAAAAGAAAACATAATATCTTCTGTCAAAGTCACAAATATACAAAGAATGCACAGAAAAATAATGCAAGACAATAAACATGTTCTTATTGTCACGGTTTTATTTCGGATTATCGCTTTTATATATTCGAAGTATTTTTATATAGGCCGTATCAATTATAATAAATTCATTTAGGTCCAGGTATGAAGAGTATTTAGGCAACCAGGCATACATAGCGGGGGTTGTCCTTATTTTAATCAGTTTTATTTAGTAAATTAGGATGTAATCGTGCTAAGGAAGATATTACTGGAAGCATAGGCGCGCGCGCCAGTGTGAATTATTCAATATCCTTCTAAAACCGATTTCTCGCCTGTTAAATAAGATAGGGAATTACGCCTAACTGTCCCAGAAACACAATTTCCAATTCTATGCTCCTGATGTTCTTGTATGAGTGTTTTCGTACTTTTTGGTTTTATTTCCCCCATTCCCTGCCTAGGCGTTAGCCTATTGCCATTCTTAATTCCCAGTTTTATGAGTTCGTGTAAGTTAGTGATTTTTCTTGTGGGTGTGTTGGTTGTTTTGCTTTGGAATTCAAAAAAAGGTCCTTTTTTTTTGGAAGACAGGAAGTGGATCACATTGATTTGGTTAATGGCCGTATAGATGTGAGTGGACATTTTTCTGAGGTGAAAGTGATTTCTATAATCATCCTGCGGGGATTTTTCTATTTCACCTTTGATAAAATTGATAATCATCGTTGAGTTCGTGAATATTTGTTGTAATACAATATTGTGATGATAATCGTACCTTATATAAGGGATTGTTGGTGTCCATCATCTACGCATTGCTGTGAACAGTAATCGAGGTCCATTTGGTTGTATCCTGCTTTATACAGTGGTCGAGATTGGTAACTACCCTCCAAAAGAGGTAATTAAAGTTATTCTTTTTTTTTATTATACAATTTATATATGGGTGTATAGATATCGGCTAATTCTCGTGTTAATGCATTTTAGGGTGCACGCTAGGGGTACTTGTATTTGTAACCTGAAAGCTAGGGATAATATAATCTGCAAGTCCGGGGTGTAATCTGTAAGCTGGAGGTGTAAACTGCAAGGAAGGCGTTCAATTTCCAAGTAACTGGTTTAATTCGGAAGTGAGGCTTCAATTTTGACGTGAGGGGCTGGTATTGTTTCGTCCAAGGAAAATCCACCAGGATTCGAGTGCAGCTGGAGGTGCATCTTGTGTTGTTTATCTTAAACTGATTCCCATTGGTTGAGTGTGGACAAACAAAAAATACTGAATCTACTGAGGTCAGTCATTTAATTTAATTAATTACGCCATTGGATATTACAGGGACATTTATTTACTCAAAATAAACGGTACATTTTGCCAATTTAATTCCTGGTATAAAGATTATCAACTATTACATACCAGGTTTTTTTTTTATAGCAAATTGGTACTATTCTGTGCCTTAATTAATATTATAAATTAATTTGTGTCTTAAGCAACACACTCAAATACTCAATTTTATATACTATCGAAATACATGTAACAGATACAATTAATACCTTCCTGTAAACAAGGATATAGCTATATACTTGGTCCTAATCATTGCTGTTTTTTTTATTTATTATTTAAATGTAACATATATTTGATAATATCACCCAGTATAAGTGCCTCATGTTACCCACGTTTACAACCATCTGTTGCTTTAATTTGGGCATTACCAAAGCAATATCTGTAGTCGTTGTATATACTTATATGTATTTTGTAATTGTTTACTGCAGTAAATTAGTGTAAGTTAGTGTGAACTAGAGTAAATTGGTGTAAATTAACCAATTTGCACAGTACCTACTTAGTTCTTCCCACAATTTTTGCGTAGAGAATCTTATTTACTATTTCGTGATTTTTTTTTTGAGTAAATAAAATAAATTTCATTAACAAAATACTGCCAGGTAGTAAATCACGTGGCGCCCTATAAGGTAAATTTTCTTGGCTCATAGCTGGCCCTGAGTAGTATTTTCTAGTTGCGACTAATGGGTAAGAAGTAACCTGTGGGTACCTGAGTATTCGTATATTTTATTATAGTTATTTGTTAGTAAGCTTTTTTTTGAGATACTGTTTTAGTGTATATACTCGTATCAAGGTAATATATCGTATGTTATATATATCGTATCTATTTATTATTTTGTTTATGCCACATTTTATTAACGACCCTGAAATATAACCACATGCTCTCCGTCTGTCTCTCCGTAGGTCGGGGATTCTTTATAATATACATCTTTATATAAGTAAGTAGCTACTTATTGTTAAAGTAACTCTCTCTCTCCTTTTTTTTGGCGTGGCATTATTCCTAAACAAAGCATGATTGTAACCTTTGAGGGCAATATACTGCCCAACGAAGTTATAATAAACAGCGTAGTTTTTCCTGTCGAATTCTTTTTTGGTAGAGTTACGCAATGTTATAATTGCCTAAAATATGGTCACGTTTCTAAACAGTGCCGTAGTTCGATTATCCCACTTTGTATTAACTGTGGTAAATCCAAATCAGAAACTCACGAATGCTCTGAAAAGGATATGTTTTGTATCTACTGCCAAACTAGTGACCATAAATCTAACTCCAAAAAGTGTCCAGTTTTCGAAAAACAAAAAAAAATTAAAAAAATTATGGCTGAAAATAATTCAACTTTTAACGAAGCCAAAGTATATTGTGAAAATTCCTTTGCAAACTTTACATCCGTAAATAACTTTAATGTCATATCAGACCCGAGCAGATATGATAACAATTTTCCGGCATTACCCAAACAAAAACAAACTATAAAAACTAATTTAACTACACATAAACCTCCCAATAGAACTAATCTCTCTCTTTCCCAACCTGGCACCAGTAATACTAAAGATCGTGGTCCAAGTAAAAAACGAAAAATATCCTCCCCCCCCCCCCCCCCACCGGCTCCAATGTTTCCATTTAGATTCAGCGGTTCCTCCCCAGTCCCCCCAAATACCAATACACCCTCATATCATTTGGAAAAAAGTAAAATATGTGAAAGCCTTTCGCAATTTGTAAGTGATTTTATAAATAACATTAAGTCCTTGGATGATATTAAAAAATTTAATCATGGCGATTTTAAACGTGATATGAATAAGATTTTGGAGGACAATCTTAATTATGAGTAACATTCACCCAGTTTAAAAATAAAATAATCATTATGCAGTGGAATGCCCGTTCCGCTGTTTCTAATAAAAATAGTTTAGTCAGTTTTCTCAACTCACATAAAGTCGACATTGCCTTAATAAACGAGACTTGGTTTAAACCTAGTACCAAAATAAACTTTGGTGGCTACAATGTATTGCGTACAGACAGATTTGATGGTAAGGCGGGTGTAGCCATATTGATAAAAAAAAAATTCCATATAAAGAAATCATTTTTAATAAAAACTATAATGACGATATCTGTGTTTGCGGCGCAGATGTGCGTATCGATAAATCATATATATCCTTCTTATCCATATACAGACCCCCTAATGTTGCTACCAACTCAAGCGACTGGGTCAACATTTTTAATCAGTTGACCTTGCCTTGTGTAATAGGAGGTGACTTTAATGCCCATAACGGACTTTGGGGATCCTCCAAAAATGACAATATCGGTAATCAATTATTGGGCGTTATAGATGACCTCGAATTTATTACATTAAACAATGGTAATGCTACTAGATTAGAACGTCCACGACAGCAAAAATCTGTTGTCGATATCACTTTTTGCTCACCAAATCTTGCCAACCAAATGACATGGAACACCACATTAGACACCCTCGGATCAGACCATTATCCTATTTTAATTGACCTTTTCTGCCAAAATTCAATCGATGATACGATTTTTCCTAAATCTAAATGGAATCTAAAAAAGGCCAACTGGGCCATGTACACACAATTAATTGAAGAGTCCTTTTTAAACGTACCTTTTTTTAGAAATACAAATGATAAATATGAATTTTTACTAGAATGCATTAACAATTCCGCCCTACTCTCTATACCAACTAACAAACCCTTTAAAATTAAACAGAGACCACCACCACCGTGGTGGGATTCTAAATGTGATAATGCAGTTGCTGAAAGAAAGCGAGCCATACAACGTTACAAAGAAAATCCCTCAGAAGAAAATTTTACACTCTGCCAAAAAATAAATGCTCAAACAAAAAAATTGCTTAAATACGTGGCTGGTGCTCTAATCTAAACAAAAATACCCCACTATCCGCACTATGGACGCAAGCAAAAAAAATGCAACGCATTCCTACCAAAAATGAAATTTCTACAAGCGTTGCAGATAACGACTCCTGGGTAAATGAATTCTTTGATAGTGTAGCTCCCCCCTCAGTTAACAATCTTAATGATATTTACATTGATACTCCTGCCAATGACAACCACTTTCTGTCTAAGCCATTCGAATTCAACGAACTAAATTTTGCTTTAAATAAAGTAGAAAATACGTCTCCAGGATACGATGACATTAAGTACCCAATGCTACGATGTCTACCGCCTTGCGCTAAAATGTTTCTATTAGAAATTTTGAATGAAATATACCTTTCCGGTGCTACTATCCCTGAATTTAAAAATATAATCGTAGTTCCAATATTGAAACCTGGGAAAAATCCGAATAATGCCACTTCTTATAGGCCTATTTCCTTAATGTCATGTATACTAAAAACCTTCGAACGTATGATCAAAGCTAGGTTAGAATGGTGGTTTTTATACCATAATCTGCTTCCACCCGGGCAATTTGGTTTTAAAAGAGGTTTTGGGACCATCGATGCGGTGGCAACATTAACAACTGACATACAAAATTCCTTCACACAGAACAACTATATGTGCACACTTTTCCTAGATATTAAGAGTGCATATGACTCAGTATGCCTTCATATTCTCCAAGAAAAATTAATTGAAACCTTTTCCATACCAAAAAAAATCTCCCAATGCATCACAGGTCTTTTCTCCAATCGAGTTATCTACATAAGAAATGACAAAAATGAAAAAATAGGTCCGAGGCTAAACAACACTGGCCTACCACAAGGTTCAGTCTTGAGCCCGCTCTTATTCAATTTATACACAGCCGACTTACACAATTCACTTACTCCGAGCATAAATATCGTTCAATATGCCGATGATTTTTGTTTATATGTAGACAATAAAAAACTCGATATAGCAACTAAAACTCTTGAACATACCATCCAAGACTTAGGTACATGGTTTATCACAAACGGATTCCAACTATCACAAGAAAAATCCATCTTCACGATCTTCTCAAGACATAACATACCATACATCGTCGATATCCAAATGGGAGATTATAAATTCCAGTATCAGCAAGAAGTCAAATATCTGGGAATGATACTTGACAAAAAACTTACATGGAAATCCTTTGTTGAAACAATCATAACTAAATGCAATAAAGGGATAAATTTTTTAAAACTGGTTACGAAAACTTGGTGGGGAGCAGATGTTAAGACTGCTTTGCTTTTTTATAAAGCATATATTAGGTCTGTTGTAGATTACGGCAGCCTTATATATGGATCTGCAAATAAATCTTTATTAAATAAACTGTAAATTACCCAGCGTAAAGCTCTCAGAATTTGCCTTGGAGCAATGAATTCTACACCCATTGACACACTTTATGTAGAAGCTCTGGATCCTCCCCCCGCTATAAGGAGGGAATTGCTCAGTAACAAATTTATCCTAAAGCACTTTTTCCTCAATACCCCATTACTAGGAAAAATTTCAATTCTAAACACCTCTGACTTATGTAACAAGTTCTGGATAAAAAAACCTTCACCCCCTCTCTGTACAGCTTTTCGCTACTGTAATGAAAACGCAGATTATGAACAAATTTCTATCCAGGATTACAGTTTCATTGACTTATTCTCCGATACTCGTATTATTATACCACCTTATACTGATAATAATCTAATTTGCTCAAATACCCTAAACAGCGTATTAAATCAATTTAATGATCCGCTACTTATTTACACTGACGCATCCAAAATTTCCTCACATACTGGCGGGGCGTATTACATCCCATCTCGCAACATTGAAAGTACTTTTCAATTAATTCCTACTTGCACTATCTTTACCGCAGAGGCCATAGCTATATATGAGGCCCTTACTGTATATTCAACGGGACAGCACCCCATTATCAATAATTTTATCCGATTCCTTGTCCGTACTCAAGGCTATAAATAATAAAAATATTTTTAGTTATAAATTTAACCCTCATATCCTAAAAATAAAATCCATAATTCGTCAAATTTACTTATCTGGGAAGGAACTTATTTTCATTTGGGTAAAAGCTCATATAGGAATTAAACACAATGAGCACGTGGATGCATTGGCTAAAGAAGGCGCTTTATCAGGACAGTTACTCCAATATAAACCGAGCTTAACAGACATGTACATTGTATACAAAATAGACGCTAAAGCCAAATGGAATTATCAATGGAACCAATATTGCTTTACTAACCCTACCAGATACACAATGATACATCCCGATATTCCTAATAAGTTTTGGCACGAAGATCTACAAGTACCTAGGAAATATTTAACAACCCTCATTCGTCTAAAATTTGGACATGCATGCTATCCTGCCCACCTATATAAAATTGGAATTTATTCCTCGCCGAACTGTGATCAGTGTAATACCATAGCGGATCTCGATCATATCTTTTTTGGATGTACCAAATATCACAATGCGTCTTCTGTATTGATTGGCAAGATTACCAAAAACTGTGATATCCTAGCACCCTTTAACGTTCTAAATTTATTATCCTTAGGATCAAGTAAAGTTCATAATTATATTATAAGTTTCTTAGACGAAACTAAAATTAGGCTCTAGTTTATCTTCGGTTACCTCCTGTTTTCCCTTATGTTGTTCGCCCTGTTATCCGTGGTCCTACCTGTTTGTGTAATCAAAAAGTCCTGACAGACCCCAGGACGAGAAGCGTGTATCCTCATTATAATCCTCTCGTTATCTTGCATATCCGCATTATATTAACCCCGTTATGACTTCGTAGCTAGGTTAGAGATATACCATTTGGTTTGCACAACGCGATCTTATTGCGGCTGGCTGTATGGTCGATGACCGAAAGCCAATAAAAAAAAAAAAAACGAAGTTTTGGGACATGGAAGAAGTTTCAGTTCAGAGAATACTATGGACTATGGACGCAAGCAAAAAAAATGCAACGCATTCCTACCAAAAATGAAATTTCTACAAGCGTTGCAGATAACGACTCCTGGGTAAATGAATTCTTTGATAGTGTAGCTCCCCCCTCAGTTAACAATCTTAATGATATTTACATTGATACTCCTGCCAATGACAACCACTTTCTGTCTAAGCCATTCGAATTCAACGAACTAAATTTTGCTTTAAATAAAGTAGAAAATACGTCTCCAGGATACGATGACATTAAGTACCCAATGCTACGATGTCTACCGCCTTGCGCTAAAATGTTTCTATTAGAAATTTTGAATGAAATATACCTTTCCGGTGCTACTATCCCTGAATTTAAAAATATAATCGTAGTTCCAATATTGAAACCTGGGAAAAATCCGAATAATGCCACTTCTTATAGGCCTATTTCCTTAATGTCATGTATACTAAAAACCTTCGAACGTATGATCAAAGCTAGGTTAGAATGGTGGTTTTTATACCATAATCTGCTTCCACCCGGGCAATTTGGTTTTAAAAGAGGTTTTGGGACCATCGATGCGGTGGCAACATTAACAACTGACATACAAAATTCCTTCACACAGAACAACTATATGTGCACACTTTTCCTAGATATTAAGAGTGCATATGACTCAGTATGCCTTCATATTCTCCAAGAAAAATTAATTGAAACCTTTTCCATACCAAAAAAAATCTCCCAATGCATCACAGGTCTTTTCTCCAATCGAGTTATCTACATAAGAAATGACAAAAATGAAAAAATAGGTCCGAGGCTAAACAACACTGGCCTACCACAAGGTTCAGTCTTGAGCCCGCTCTTATTCAATTTATACACAGCCGACTTACACAATTCACTTACTCCGAGCATAAATATCGTTCAATATGCCGATGATTTTTGTTTATATGTAGACAATAAAAAACTCGATATAGCAACTAAAACTCTTGAACATACCATCCAAGACTTAGGTACATGGTTTATCACAAACGGATTCCAACTATCACAAGAAAAATCCATCTTCACGATCTTCTCAAGACATAACATACCATACATCGTCGATATCCAAATGGGAGATTATAAATTCCAGTATCAGCAAGAAGTCAAATATCTGGGAATGATACTTGACAAAAAACTTACATGGAAATCCTTTGTTGAAACAATCATAACTAAATGCAATAAAGGGATAAATTTTTTAAAACTGGTTACGAAAACTTGGTGGGGAGCAGATGTTAAGACTGCTTTGCTTTTTTATAAAGCATATATTAGGTCTGTTGTAGATTACGGCAGCCTTATATATGGATCTGCAAATAAATCTTTATTAAATAAACTGTAAATTACCCAGCGTAAAGCTCTCAGAATTTGCCTTGGAGCAATGAATTCTACACCCATTGACACACTTTATGTAGAAGCTCTGGATCCTCCCCCCGCTATAAGGAGGGAATTGCTCAGTAACAAATTTATCCTAAAGCACTTTTTCCTCAATACCCCATTACTAGGAAAAATTTCAATTCTAAACACCTCTGACTTATGTAACAAGTTCTGGATAAAAAAACCTTCACCCCCTCTCTGTACAGCTTTTCGCTACTGTAATGAAAACGCAGATTATGAACAAATTTCTATCCAGGATTACAGTTTCATTGACTTATTCTCCGATACTCGTATTATTATACCACCTTATACTGATAATAATCTAATTTGCTCAAATACCCTAAACAGCGTATTAAATCAATTTAATGATCCGCTACTTATTTACACTGACGCATCCAAAATTTCCTCACATACTGGCGGGGCGTATTACATCCCATCTCGCAACATTGAAAGTACTTTTCAATTAATTCCTACTTGCACTATCTTTACCGCAGAGGCCATAGCTATATATGAGGCCCTTACTGTATATTCAACGGGACAGCACCCCATTATCAATAATTTTATCCGATTCCTTGTCCGTACTCAAGGCTATAAATAATAAAAATATTTTTAGTTATAAATTTAACCCTCATATCCTAAAAATAAAATCCATAATTCGTCAAATTTACTTATCTGGGAAGGAACTTATTTTCATTTGGGTAAAAGCTCATATAGGAATTAAACACAATGAGCACGTGGATGCATTGGCTAAAGAAGGCGCTTTATCAGGACAGTTACTCCAATATAAACCGAGCTTAACAGACATGTACATTGTATACAAAATAGACGCTAAAGCCAAATGGAATTATCAATGGAACCAATATTGCTTTACTAACCCTACCAGATACACAATGATACATCCCGATATTCCTAATAAGTTTTGGCACGAAGATCTACAAGTACCTAGGAAATATTTAACAACCCTCATTCGTCTAAAATTTGGACATGCATGCTATCCTGCCCACCTATATAAAATTGGAATTTATTCCTCGCCGAACTGTGATCAGTGTAATACCATAGCGGATCTCGATCATATCTTTTTTGGATGTACCAAATATCACAATGCGTCTTCTGTATTGATTGGCAAGATTACCAAAAACTGTGATATCCTAGCACCCTTTAACGTTCTAAATTTATTATCCTTAGGATCAAGTAAAGTTCATAATTATATTATAAGTTTCTTAGACGAAACTAAAATTAGGCTCTAGTTTATCTTCGGTTACCTCCTGTTTTCCCTTATGTTGTTCGCCCTGTTATCCGTGGTCCTACCTGTTTGTGTAATCAAAAAGTCCTGACAGACCCCAGGACGAGAAGCGTGTATCCTCATTATAATCCTCTCGTTATCTTGCATATCCGCATTATATTAACCCCGTTATGACTTCGTAGCTAGGTTAGAGATATACCATTTGGTTTGCACAACGCGATCTTATTGCGGCTGGCTGTATGGTCGATGACCGAAAGCCAATAAAAAAAAAAAAAACGAAGTTTTGGGACATGGAAGAAGTTTCAGTTCAGAGAATACTATCCCCAGATGATGTCGCATGTGAAGAACACTTTTGTAGAACTACCAGACGAAACTCAGATAGAACTTACACCGTTCAACTTCCCTTAAAAGATACTCCGTCTAAATTGGGGAATTCCAAACCCCAAGCACTGGCAAGACATTTGCAGTTAGAAAAGAAGTTGGCAAAAGATAGAGAGCTTGGAGAACAGTATGATGAGTTCCTGCGAGAATATTTAAATCTTGGTCATATGGAAGAAGTTCGGACAACTCAAATGGAAAAGAAGTACTACATTCCACATCAGCCAGTGTTAAAAGAGTCAAGTACTACTACAAAACTCCGAGTAGTATTTGATGCCTCTTGTAAGACATCCAGTGGTATTATCAACGTTTAATAACTAAACTAATTTGCTAAGGCTGTGTCAACGTTAGTTAACCATTCGTTATAACCAGTGATAGTGAGAGGGAACGACCGATATTCGTATTAAGTCAACCAACCGCTGTCACCACATCTGATTTAACTCTTGGCCGTTGAATTCAACGCAGGTCGTGGCAAACCCTTAATATATCGAAGTCTCGAAATCGATAGATTAACGGCAACTGTCGACAATGAATGCTTCCTCGTATACAGGCTTCGCAACGTCCTGAACTAAAGATACAACACTAGCTAAACACTTTGCACAATACACAATTCACTTCTGACACCTGCCCAGACAGGTCTTGCTCGTTCACTCTTCTTTGGCTCAGCCGAATGGTCAAACCGACGCAATTGCGAGGGTCGTAAGCTATGGGGTCAACACAGATACTAGACTAATACTACAACGCAATAAGAAGACATGGATAATAAATAAGGGTATATATTAAACAATCATCATAGTACATATAGAGCCTCACCTAGCAAGGTCTGTCACCATAACCACGATACCCCCACAAGGGGTCAGCGACCGCGACGGCCGCGCTTAAAGACGAGTGATCGATTGCCGAAAGAGAATTATTACGTGGACGTGACTGGCAATTTAGTGAGTGGGTTTTATAGATTTACTGTTAGAATTATAGACTAAAAATTTAAGGTAATATTCTCCAAAAGGGGTATATGCCGTTAGACGTCTGTGGATATTTCGGAAAAGGGAAATCTCTTCGAATGCTATCTCACAAGGCGGTCACCTGGTAATAATGGGGAAGTGCCCCGGTACCCGTGCGTACCGCACTGAGGCTTATTCTGGCTTAATTTAACCAAAAATACCCTAATTCTATTTTGCGAGATCATTGGGAGGTCTCCCCTTATATATATGGAAAGGACCCGAGACCACTCAATGTCGCCACGTGGCATCGCAAAATTCCGCTATTTCCTATTTTTATTCAGTTCCTAATATTTTCAAAATGGTGCTGGCAGACACGATCCCGGTAGAGACGATGACCAATGGGTAGGCGAGGCCAGCTCAACCATCCTTGGAAGCCGTAGGTCACGGACTCACAAGGAATTCCAGAACGCGAGGGTAGAGTGAACCTATTCTTCCGTAGATCAGTGCGACCACGAAGGTGGATCAGTCTGTGATAGATCTGATCAAGAGCTACCGATCTACGGTAGATTCACTCTCGCGCCTTTGTGGAGTATTCCTGTGATCCGTTAGACCGGCTTATGACAATGATCATCTGCGCTATGATCATTGTTGTGGCGCAGTCCGTCCTTTGAGGAATCGGTACTGGCTGAGGACAATGCATGTCCTTGGTCGTCTCTACATGCTGCATCGTGCCTGGATGCGTTCGTTCAAACATGGGATAATGGCCGAAAAAGATAAAGGGAATTTTGGAAAGTGTACTGAAAATCGTCTTAAAAATTTTATAAAAAAAATCCTGATATGCATGGATTCATGCATATCAGGCAAAATGAAGGAATTTTGGGTTTAGGAACTGACTTGAAATTCGACATATTTTTGATAAAAAAATGGTGTACATGGAACAGATGTTCCACATACACCATTCAAGCCTTAGCTTGTGTGCTTATGTCTAATTGGGATCTTTTGCTTAAAACTACTTATACAGCTTCTCCTGGGTACGTTAACAGTATCAGTCTCAACGACTTGATGCACGTTGGTCCACGGCTACAGCAAGAATTGACTGACATTCTTCTGCGTTGGAGGAAACATCAGGTCGCCTTTACCGCCGATATCGAAACGATGTATCGCCAAATTAAAATTACTGAAGACGACCAGAAGTTCCACAGAATCTTATGGAGATTCGACAAATCCAAACCAATTCAAGAATTCAAGCTAACAACTGTGACCTATGGGACAACTGCTGCACCCTATCTTGCTATCAAAACACTCCAAAAATTGGCCATTGACCATAAAGAAATATTCCCTAAACCATCCGAAGTAGTAATTAGAGACTTCTACGTTGACGATTTGTTATCCGGAACTGACACCGTTGAAGAAGCCATCCAGATGCAATCCGAATTATCAGCGTTATTGAAATCCGGAGGGTTCACGTTACGAAAATGGGCTAGCAATAAACCACAAGTGTTGCAAGATGTACCAGATGACTTAAAGGACAGTGACGCATTGGAGATAACCGAAGATAAAACGAAGAAATCATTAGGGATCCATTGGGCACCCTACGATGACACGTTCCGATTCAAAACCAACACTAGCCATCATCAGATGATTACGAAACGCAGCATCCTGTCACAGATAGCCAAACTATTCGACCCATTAGGATGGTTAGCTCCCGTCACCATAAAAGCCAAACTGCTTATCCAAGAGCTTTGGCTACAAGAGCTGGAATGGGATCAGCCAGTCCCAGAAAATGCTAAAGCCAAATGGATTTCATTTAGCGACCAGCTCAATGCCGTAGAAGACATCCATCTACCACGATGGATAAATTACAACAATACAGTGAACCTACAGTTACATGGATTCTGCGATAGCTCCGAAAAAGCATATGGGGGAGTCATATATGCTGTATCAACAAACACGCTAGGGAAAACAAAAACCACTCTACTAGTCGCCAAATCAAAGGTCGCACCTGCCAGAGCCAAAGCAACCATACCAAGACTCGAGCTCTGTGCCGCTGTACTATTGGCCAAACTCATGAAGAGAACCATAACTGCCCTTGATATTCAGGCAATACAAGCCTTCACGTGGACAGATTCGATGATTACTCTAGCATGGATTAAAGGAGACGCAGCCAGATGGAAGACATTCGTTGCCAACCGAGTGGCCGAGATAAATAAGCTACTGCCCACTCAGTCCTGGCATCATGTACCCACAGAAGACAATCCAGCAGACGTGATTTCTCGAGGTATTGACCCTGCCAGAATCACAGGACATGAACTTTGGTGGAACAGCCCCAAATGGCTTCTGGACCAAAATCTATGGCCCAAACAAATCCAGACACATCAGACAAAGGAAGAAATAAAACATTGTTACCAAATTACAGTTCACCAAAGCCATACAATTATTGATAGATTTTCGTCATTCACAAGGATGATTCGAGTCCTCTCCTACTGCAAGAGATTCATTAACCATGCACGAAATCTTCCCAAGCAAACTGGTTGCCTTACTGTACAAGAAATCGAAGATACGTTACTGCAACTGGTTAAGATCACGCAACAAAATGAATTCAACAGAGAAATTTCGATGTTGAAGCAAAGCAAGCACGTAAACAAAAGCAGCAACATAATAAATTTAAACCCGTGGATGGACCACAACGACATAATGAGGGTAGGAGGCAGACTCAGAAATTCTTCGATTCCATATGAACAAAAACATCCAATCATCTTACCATTCCATGGTCATTTATCAAAGCTGATCATTCAAGATGCCCACCACAATACGTTACATGGGGGAAATCAACTGACTCTAGCATACACGAGGAGAAAATTTTGGATTATTAATGGAAAAAGGGCAGTTCGCTCTATCGTCAGTAATTGCGTGAGGTGCATTCGCCATAGAGCAACAACAGCACAACAATTAATGGGAGATCTTCCTGCACCCAGAGTTACACCCCTTCCGCCATTTCTACATTCTGGAGTGAATTACGCTGGGCCTATTCAAATAAGGGCGAGCAAGGGAAGAGGACATAAGTCATATAAAGGCTATATAGCTATTTTTGTGTGCTTGTCAACAAAAGCCATTCATCTGGAAGTTGTCAGTGACATAAGCACAGATGCATTTATGGCAGCCTTCCGCAGATTTACCGCTAGACGAGGTAGCTGTGCGCACATGTACAGCGATAATGGCACCAACTTTGTCGGCGCTAGCAAAATTCTCAGCAAGGAAACCCTCGCCATTGCTCACAAGTCCGAAGTCCAAGAATCAATGACGGCATCGGGCACTCAGTGGCATTTCATTCCTCCGGCAGCTCCCCACTTCCGGGGATTATGGGAAGCAGGCGTTAAATCCATGAAATACCATTTTGTTCGTGGAGCTTAACTGAATAACTTTCCACTTAATTTTTCATACATTTATTTCCAATAAAATAATACAACTTTGTAGACGAGTTGACATACGTGTCATCGCCACAATTCTTTTTCTGTCACAATCCAAAGCCTGCGCGTAAATTAGTTTAAGATATTACACACCAAATGGCATTGTCAAATGTACAAACATTAAACATAAACTCAAACATGCCCCCCAACTTGAAAGGGTAGACTTTCAAAACAGAAATAACAAATATAATGGATTAACATAGTAAACATTATTCTGTGTAATCTAACATTGCATACATTAAAAAAAAATTGATGACTAACTTATAAGCTAGATACAAGGCACACGCACTGCACAGAGACGCACTTCTCTGCAACTACCTGCTTGGCTACTGGTCCTCCTCTAATGGTAGGGGACAGATCCTGGCACAGGAACGATTGATAAGCCCGGTTTGCGTGCGAACTGTTGCAACGCGTGCAACTCCATCTTTTCCTGGGTGTATCTCTTCAACTCGGCCCAGCCTCCATTTTAGAGGAGGTTGGTTATCCTCTTTTATTAATACTAGGGCTCCCTTTTGCAGTTGAGCGTGACTAGTTTTCCACTTAGATCTAGTCTGAAGCTCGGAAACGTATTCTTTACTCCAGCGATTCCACAAGTGCTGGACAATTTGCTGCATGTGCTGGTATAGCGACAGACGATTAATAGGAACAGTAGATAAGTCATGATCAGGAACTATTGTCAAAGGTCGGCCCACAAGGAAATGCGCAGGGGTGAGAGGGGTTAGGTCTTCAGGAGAATTAGAGAGAGCAGACAACGGTCTGGAATTTAGGATCGCCTCTACCTGAACTAGAATGGTGTAAAACTGCTCGAAAGTAAAATGGACATCCCTCATTACTCTTTTCAAATGATACTTCACACTTTTTACACCTGCCTCCCACAATCCTCCGAAATGGGGAGAATAGGGAGGAATGAACTTCCACTCAATTCCCTCTTTCTGCGACAAAAGCTCTATGTCATTGGAATTATATTTTATAAACTCGCTCAGTTCACGCAGCTCGCGACAAGCTGCCACAAAATTGGTTCCATTATCGCTGTAGATTAATACAGGTTTGCCTCGTCGGGAGGAAAACCTGCGTAGGGCAGCCATAAAGGCATCTTTAGTCAGTTCATGCACTAATTCGAGATGAACTGCTTTTACCGTAAAACAGACGAACAGGCATATGTATGCTTTTGACAACCGAAAGCCTCTACCGGATTTGCTTTTAATTGTAAACGGACCAGCATAATCAACTCCCGTGACTTCGAACGGATATTTAGGACTAAGACGCAGCTCAGGTAATGGGCCCATAATTGGGGTTACAGTACGGGCTTTAAAACGGTAGCATGTAATGCACTGATTAATTACTTTGTTGCACAACCGCTTGCCACCTACAATCCAAAATTCCTCCCTAATATTAGCCAAAACATGTCTCGGTCCTGCATGTAGTAATTTTACGTGAAAAGTTTCAATTATGAGTGTCGACAAAGTACAATCAGATGGCAGAATTATCGGATGCTTCTTTTCAAACGAAAACTTCCGCCTACCCGCAATACTCCCGTTTCATCAATGAACGGATTCAAATTGATTATGTTGCTACCTTTGTCCAAGTTTTTATCTGCATTCAACCTGTTTATTTCCCTTGGAAATTGTTCTCTTTGAGTTATTTTTATTAACTTAAAAAATGTGTTTCGATTTTCTTGCAACGAAATTGAGCCCATCAGGCGCTCTTTTTTATTTTTAATTTTGCAATGTTCAATGAATCGAAATACCCACGAAAAAACTCGTTTTAACCTATTTAGATCTGAAAATTTCTTAAAATTGTCTTCGCCGACCTGCGTTATTAGCGCTGCGCGACTTTCTTTACGCACATCTGGTAAACCAGAACAAATTATTTTTTTATTTGGCCAATTTGACGGGTTTTGTTTTAGCCACTGTGGCCCATGCCACCAAAGACCGCAACTTACAATTTCTTTAGGCGCGACGCCTCGCGATAGCAAGTCCGCCGGATTGTCACCGCTTGACACGTGACGCCACTGATCGCATCCAGCCAAATCTTGTATTTCACTTACTCGGTTACTCACGAATGCTTTCAGCTTGTGCGGCTGAGTTTTCAACCAACCTAAAACGATCATCGAGTCTGACCAGAAAATGCATTCAACAAACGAGATCCTAGAAGAATCTTTTACCTTTTTCGCAAGTCTTGCAAGTATCACGGCGCCCAAGAGCTCTAATCGAGGTAATGAAACCGTTTTAAGTGGAGCCACCTTGCTCTTGGCGCACAGTAAGTTTACAGAAATTTTCCCGTTTTCGTTAACCGATTTAATAAAAATACAGCCCCCATAGGCCGCCTCCGATGCGTCACAAAACCCGTGTATTTCGACACGCTTTGGAGAATCACATAGTACGTGTCTATCTATTCGCAAATCATTCAGCGACAACAAATTGTCAGTGAATTCCTTCCACCGCATTTGTATCTGTGAAGGTACAGATTCGTCCCACGATAACTTTTCTAACCAAAGCTTTTGCAATAGGATCTTTACCACTATCACGCAAGGACCAAGCAATCCCATGGGGTCAAATATTTTAGATACTTCTGATAGTATTGTTCGCTTTGTTATTTTCACATTAGTAGAAATCCGCACGATTTTATATTGCAACAGATCGGAACTAGGACACCACATAATGCCTAACGTTTTTGCATTTTCATGCTCCCCGAACTCAATTACTCGGTTATCAGAACATTTGTCATCAACATATTTGAGAACTTCACTGTTATTCGAATAAAACTTTCTTAAATTGAAACAACCCTGTTTTAATATGTCGGCTACACCCTTACAAATGTTCGCAGCATCATCTATAGTATCTGCCCCGGTCAGGAGATCATCTACATAAAAATCGTATTTGATAACGTTCGCTAAATCCGGATACCTGATACTGTTTTCCTCAGCCAACTGAAAAATGCACCGAATTGCCAAAAAGGATGCAGAAGTCGTGCCATACGTGACGGTTTTTAATTCCCATGTCTCTAGCTCGCTTTCGGGATTTTCGCGCCAAAGTACGCGTTGCAAACAGTGCTGCGCAGGATGCAGTAGTACCTGACGGTACATTTTAGCAACGTCAGCCACAACAACATATTTATGCTTCCTGAACCGCAATAATATACTAAATAAATCATGCTGAATAGTTGGGCCAGCAATCTGCAAATGATTTAATGAAAATCCTGAGGACGTCGGAGCAGAACCATCAAATACTACGCGAAGCTTTGTCGTTAAGCTATCTTCACGTAGAACACCAGTATGAGGCATGTAGTAACATATCTCGTCCTCTGAAACCTTTACTTTTTCCATATGCCCAAGTTGAGCATATTCCCGCATAAAATCAACGTACATTTTTTTAAATTCAGGCCTTTTCGCAAACCTAGACTCAAGAGACAAAAATCGCTTACTTGCTCCTTTAAAAGATTCACCTAATTTAGATACCGGTACTTTCAATGGCAGCGAAACCACAAACCGCCCCTCTGAGTCACGCGTAGTTGTCTTAACGAAATGTTGCTCGCATACTTTTTCATCATCGGACCACGACGGTTTTATGTCAGTTTCCTCCAGTTCCCAAAACCTTTGCAAATCAACCTGTACCTACCTCAGAAAATTCGCGCGTACCCTCGGTATACTCCAAATTTTGAGAAAAATAACAATCTACCTCGGAAGCTAACTTATTCATCGGATCGGCTACAACCCATCCAAATCGTGTTTTTTGCAATATCGGGCCTTTTTCTAGCGTAATCATACCAACACAAATAATGTCATAATACAGATCAGCTCCAATGAGCATATCAACCATATTTGATTCATAAAACGTAGCATCAGCCAATCTCACATTTCGCGGAATTTCCAACTCGCCGGGATTAACCCCCTCCTGTGGCAAACATCCGGTTATAATATCAAGCACAAAACAATGCAAATCGGCCTCATAATTTCCCTGAACAGCCTGTAGTCTCACCTTACACTTGCTACGAATGCTTGAGGCTCTCTGATTTAAACCTCGAATCAAAAACTTAATTTTTTCGGTAGGTAACCGTAATTTTCTCGCACAAACCTAGCGTAATAAAGCTAGACTGTGAACCATTGTCCAACAGCGCGCGTATTATGTGCGATCCGCCATCTTTATCAAATACTTTAACTTGAACTGTTGAAAGAAACACGCGACTAACACCGCTGCATGCTGATAAAGCGACTACAGGTTTTTTAACTACACCATTTTCCGGGATTGTAGCTATATTTGAATCACCTGGAACATTTTGCTCCTCCCCCGTATTCACGCTATTTTCCCTAGAGGTCCGCCAAGATACGCTGTTTTCAAAATTTGCACTATGCAATAAAACGTGATGCTTTTCATGACATCTTTCACACGTTTTCAATCTGCACACTCTGCTGAAATGCCCCCTCTTTAAACAGTTTAAGTATAAACGTAAATACCTTGCTTTGGCTAACCTATCATTGACATTCAGTTTCGCAAATTTATCACAAGTCGATATAGTGTGCCTTCCGCTGCACATAGCGCATCTTATGTCTCGTTGGTCCCCTGTAGATACAAAACCTCGCGAACTACCCCGAGTGTCATCTCGCGAGCCCGAGCCCGAGCTACGCTTAACGTCGCTTTGCGCTATCGCCTCTAACACCTCTGCACGCCCCTTCAGAAAAATTTTAAAGTCTTCAAACGACGGATGCGAATTTTCCGATTTGTAATTTTCCCAGTTTTTTAATGTGACATTGTCCAATCTGGAAACGACTAGATATATTAATAACGTGTCCCAGTATTCAACGGGTTCTTTTAACTGTTCCAAAGCCCTAAGATTTTTAGTGACGTCATCGAGAATCTTTCGAATACCCGTTGCGGATTCTTTATGCATTTGTTCCAGATTGAACAATGCACGCACATGGTTCTGCACTAGCAACCTATCGCTATTATATCTCTCTAAAAGTGCATTCCATGCTACGTCATAATTAGCTTCAGACAATTCGAGCGATTTTATAACCTGAGCTGCGTCTCCTTCTAAGCTTGCACGAAGGTAATGAAATTTTTGCACTCCGGAAAGCATACTATTTTTATGTATCAATGATTGAAAAATATCACGAAATTCAAGCCAATTTTGATACGAGCCACTATACTTTGGTAGTGAAATCGTCGGCAAACGTACATTAGACAGCTGACTACTTGTCGCAGCCTGCGTCTGAGCGTGTAAGGCTTTAGCAGGAGAGATCTGAGGGGAATGGCCATTATCATTTATAATTTTTCGAGCCAAGGCGATATTTAAAAAATAGTTATTATCAAACAACTCTCTCTCTTTTATTTGATTTTCCGATTCACTAGGATCGTCCGTGCATTCCTCTATTTCCGACTGAACCTGATCAAAATCTACTTTACAGTCTTCTAAATTTGCGACTCTTTCCTTTAATTCAATTAAATCTAATTCAACCAATTCTTTTTTCGCCTGTACACGATCTATAAACTTTGAAAATAAGGTCAATTTACCTTTACAAGTTCCTCTCCTTTTAACTAGCTGGGCCAAATCCATTTTCTTACGTAACTTTACAGTAGTTTATACGTGAAACAATGCAAATAATATTTAACAAGGGAACCCTAAATACAGACGGATATGCGAGGTATTCAAAAAATAGGAACTGCGCTGGCCAATGTACAAGTGGACCGCTACAGCTTACCTCGCTTCTTCTCGCACTGCCGCCGTCCTACCTCGTCCGAATACTGGTTGTTTGCCTGGTCCGCTCTGCACAATGCACAAATGCAAAAATCATATGCTGCCGGCCGGTTTTCTTTGACGCCGCTTAGCCCTACGTTCTTCTTGTCACCAAAACAAACAGGAACCAGCAAAACCACGCTCTGCTACCAATGTTCGTGGAGCTTAACTGAATAACTTTCCACTTAATTTTTCATACATTTATTTCCAATAAAATAATACAACTTTGTAGACGAGTTGACATACGTGTCATCGCCACAATTCTTTTTCTGTCACAATCCAAAGCCTGCGCGTAAATTAGTTTAAGATATTACACACCAAATGGCATTGTCAAATGTACAAACATTAAACATAAACTCAAACACATTTAAAGCACATAATTGGCGAATCCACACTGACTTACGAAGAATTAACAACACTCACACACCAAATAGAAGCGTGTTTGAATTCAAGGCCATTGTGTCCCTCGAGTGACGATATTGACGACATTGAAGCCCTCACACCAGGACATTTTTTAATTGAAAGAGGCATTATATCCCCGCCTAACCCGGTAACGACAAATATCAACACAAATTTGTCGTCAAGATGGCAGCTAATCCAAAAAATAAAAAAAGATTTTTGGCGAACATGGCCCTCGGACTACCTGAATCGACTTCAACAGAGGTATAAATGGCAGACACGTCTGGACAACCTAAAAATAGGTGATCTAGTTATCCTCAAAGAAGACAACATTAACCCGAGTCGATGGCCATTGGCCAGGATCTCAGAAACACACCCTTCTGCAGATGGAATCATTCGAGTAATCTCTATTAAAAAAGCAGAGGGACATACATTGAAAAGAAGTATCCACAAGGTCATTCCCCTACCCGGCGCCTCAGAAATCGATGCACCTAACATAACAGATGAGCACGTAGCAACAAACGTCGCTACTACAACCAAGAAACCGTTCCAGAGAAATAACCGAAAGCCTTTCAACTTGAAAACCATACTGCTATTAATTGGTCTATTGGTCAGTGCGTTACCAAACCCTACCCAGGCGGGGTATAATATTCAGTATCCATCACCTGGACTATATATTGAACACATTGGACATACAAGAATAGAAAGAGGCACCTTCAGAGTGGAGTTGAAGTACGCCAAGGCCAAATTCGAAAATGATACCAACATCGTCTCCGATGTTGTTACACAATTTCAAAGTCTGTGTAACACTACCAAGCTGTTGTCCCAAGAAACACAATGCTCCGCATTAGTCCATCACCTAATTGAACAACAGCATCAATTGCTGTGGATAAAAAGTGGAATGGATGGAATTATACACAATCGATCCAAGAGAGGATTGTTGGGCAAGCTGTTAACTTCCGTCTTCGGAGTCAACGACGAAGTTTATCAAGATATTGACTCACTTGATAAGAACCAACAAGAATTGATCAGAGCATCCAACCATCAAACCAAATTTATGATAGCCGCATTATCAACATTTAACGACACCGAAGCACGAATTAACAATCAACTCGAACGATTCCGAATAAAACTAAATGATGGCATACGTTCAGCAAATAACATGCAGCATTGGTACACGGCCACTGATACTAATAAATTAAGCATCCATCTATTGAGCACGTATCAAGTTGCCTCCAACTTTATAAGTGAGCTATGCAGTTACTACACGAAACTGTTAAACGCTCATTTTAATCGAGGAAATTTCTACGACCTCATCTCACCAGTACATGTAAACAACATAATTCAGGAAGCCAACAGCAAACTCCCAACCAACCTCAATGTAATGTTTCCAATTACAAAAATGAGTGTAGAACACGATGATACATATATTCATATTTTTGGCTACCTCCCCATTGCTGACGTCACGGAATTTGTCATAACCAAAATAACTCCCACACCACTGAGGACTGAGAACGTATCATACTGGATATTCGATATACCTAATGACATCTTAGCCATTGACTACAACACACAACTGTACTTCCAGATAACAGATCACGAATTTAAGAACAAGATCGTCACTGGCAGTAACAATTATATCTGCTCCCCGGGAGTAGTAAGAAACATCGAAACGAGTCCAAATTGCGTAATCGACATGATATATCAAAGGAGCAACCCTACGAAATGCAAGATCAGAAGGAATAACGTCCAAACCATCGTGTGGAAACAATTATCCATGGCTAACACATGGATGTATATTATCACAAACCCAACGCAAGTCGCCATTACGTGTAGTGGTATCAGAGAAGACGTCATGCTCAACGTCACAGGAATACTACAAATTTCGCAAGACTGTATCATTAAAACCAAAATGGACATCTTGACCCCTTAACGAGCCGACCACATCTCTGTTCTGGCCAGCTATGCAAAATCAATCCCCATATTTGAGAACATAACCATCGACCAACAATATGACGAGGACATCCAGGAAGAACCAGTTTTCGCCTCTTCCGACAGGCTAGACAACAGATTAACCGACCTAACCAAAAAGGAAGAAATCTGGCAGTCCCGGCTTCACGAGACAAGATGGCATTCAATCCACCATTCCATCATCACCAGCAGCACTACCACTGTTGCAATCATAGCCACAGTATGCATCGTGCTGGGAATCGGACGCCTCGTAACGAAGCACAGACGTGGAAACAAAGCACTAGAACACCCGACTCCACAATCCGAAATGATTGAACTACAACCCCTACAATGAAAGAGCAACACACAAGCATATATGATTCCTGTTGGGGAGTCGCCAGAATGTTTAATCCAATTAAACATAATTTTTAAAAATTCCTTTTACAATAATACATAATTCGTATTTACTATTTGTGTTCCACATTAATTGTTTATTGTTGTTATAATTTCATTATCACTTCGAATATAGGTGCAGGGTCACCGGAATGCAACTCTGCAAATAATCGCAGCGCTTGCATATTTCTCTAGATTACTAGAGCAAGTTCACTATTATTAAATACATTTGTTTTCGTTTTTGTTATGGTAATTTTAGTATAAATTAAATGTATTTTTTTTAATAAAGACAGTTACAACTAACCTGTTGAGACTCACTGATACCCCTTTCCAAGCCATAATTAGAACGTAAGGCTGCGTTCAGGGGGTATTAACAACTCTACAACACATCTTGGTCCCTGTACCAAAAACAACCCCAACAACCATATATTTCTACGTTTCGTATAGTGGCCCTGTTCGAATATATGAACCCACTATTCACGAACGTACAATAATAATAATAATAATAATAATAATAATAATAATAATAATAATAATAAGGGGGCACAACTCCTGCTACAAGTTATTTACTCGTATCTTGTATACCAGGATGTTGAGGTCTGTTGATCCGGTCTACCAACAGATAAACGAACAGCGTGGTGCCAAGAAGGGCCTGGCAGGTTGCAAGGAAAACCTGCTGATAGACCGCTGTATTACACAGGATTCTGTGCAGTACAAGCGGAATCTGTCAATGGCCTGGATTGATTATCGCAAGGCATTTGATACAACATCCCACGAGCTTTTGTTACACTTGCTCGGATGTCTTGCGGTACCAGCACCACTAGTGAGATGCATTGAACAACTGTTGCCGCTTTGGAGAACTCGCTTCACCATAACATCCGGTGCCGAGCGAGTTTCGACAGAGTTGGTGACATTTAAGAGAGGAGTGTTTCAGGGTGACTCTTTGAGTCCGCTCCTCTTCTGCATCTCACTGCTGCCGCTATCTGTTGGACTCCGCCAAACCCGCGGGTATCAGTGTGGGCCACCCAGCAACCGGAGGCATAAGGTCACCCATCTATTTTATATGGATGACCTTAAACTCTATACCTCCGGAGAGCGAGAACTTCAAAATGCTCTCAGGGTGGTCGAGGAATACACGCGGGCAATTGGAATGGAGTTTGGGTTGGACAAATGCGCAGTCGTCCACCTCAAGAGAGGACGATGCGGGGATTTCCACGAAGATGCGCAGCTCGCAGACGGAAGCATCCTACGACATTTGGATGCCGGAGAGACCTACACATACCTGGGTGTGGAACAACGTCACATCCAGGATGTGAACCAAATAAAGGATTCTCTCCGTGGCAAGTACAGACACCGACTCCGAAAGATTTGGTCTTCTGAACTTTCGGGGAAGAACAAGGTGTCTGCCACTAATATGCTTGCCGTTCCGATTCTGCTCTACTCCTTTGGAGTAGTTAAATGGCGAGTAGATGAGCTGCGCCAATTGGACAGGGATACCCGCAAAATGATGAATATCCATAGGAGTATTCATCCTAGATCGTCCGTTCCTCGTGTGTACCTCCCACGTCAACGGGGGGGCCGAGGACTCTTGAGTCTGGAGTGTATGCATGGCAGAGTAGCACTAAGTATGGCATGTAATATCCTAAGGAGCTCGGATCCGCTCCTACGGTTAGTGAGAGATCATGAAACCGTGGGAGTTGGCGCTTTATTGTTTAAGGCAGCACAGAGGGCCGCAGATGAACTCGGTCTCGTGTTCGACTACAGGCGAGGAGGCAGGCGAGGTGCTGATGCAGAATCAGTTACTGAGCCTCCGCCGAATCGTCTGACAGCCCAAATTAAGGCTGCCGAACAGAGGAATCTGTTCAGGCAGCACGTCGATAAGCCCCTGCACGGTGTTTTCTTTAACAACATAGAAGCACTGGGTTTATCGACAGAGCTGACCTTCGCATTCTTAAGGTCAGCGGGGTTGAAGTCGGAGACCGAGGGATTCATTGTGGCCTGCCAAGATGGTGTTATTAATACATTGGTCTATCGGAGTCGCGTGATGGGTGTAGAGGTTCCTGATATCAACTGCAGGACCTGCCGTCAGGCGCCGGAGTCGCTCATGCATCTATTATCTGCATGTCCGATTTATGCGACTTCGGCCTACATCCAACGACATAACGCGGCTTTACGAGTGCTATACTACCATCTTCGGCACTCGTACAAGATAGACCAAACACCAGTGCTGCCTTATATCCCCGGAGATATCGAGTCCGTTGTCGAGAACGAGAAATGCCGGATTTACTGGAACTACTCGTTCCCGACCGTCAGGCGAATTCAAGCCAATAAGCCTGACATAGTCCTCCTCGACCATCAGACCAAGGTGATGTATGTCATCGAGTTCTCAGCACCTGCTGAGACAAACATCGCCTTGAAGGAGGAGGAGAAACGGACTAAATACAGAGATCTCCGGTACGAGCTCCAAGTGCTATACCCAGGCTACTCTGTCAAGATGGTCGTCCTGATAATCGGTGTACTCGGAGGTATGAAGCCCACGCTGCTCTCCGCATTAAAGACCATGCCTGCCTGCCAAACATCGGCAGAATGGTTGGCTGGTCAAATGCAGAAAGCGGTCATCCTGGGATCCCTCCGTCTACTTAGGGCACACGAGTCTGGAATCTACAGTGACTAACCCTGCGGGATGTGGGGAGTTGCTGTAGATTATTCGCTGGCGCTCTCTCTGTGTGGTGTCGGAGGCCACAGGGAGATTGTCCAGCATTAGGTTCGGGAAACCGAAAAAAAAAAAAAAAAAAAAAAAAAAAAAAAAAAAAAAAAAAAAAAAAAAAAATAAGGGGGCATAAGGTCACCCATCTATTTTATATGGATGACCTTAAACTCTATACCTCCGGAGAGCGAGAACTTCAAAATGCTCTCAGGGTGGTCGAGGAATACACGCGGGCAATTGGAATGGAGTTTGGGTTGGACAAATGCGCAGTCGTCCACCTCAAGAGAGGACGATGCGGGGAATTCCACGAAGATGCGCAGCTCGCAGACGGAAGCATCCTACGACATTTGGATGCCGGAGAGACCTACACATACCTGGGTGTGGAACAACGCCACATCCAGGATGTGAACCAAATAAAGGATTCTCTCCGTGGCAAGTACAGACACCGACTCCGAAAGATCTGGTCATCAGAACTTTCGGGGAAGAACAAGGTGTCTGCCACTAATATGCTTGCCGTTCCGATTCTGCTCTACTCCTTTGGTGTAGTCAAATGGGGAGTAGATGAGCTGCGTCAATTGGACAGGAATACCCGCAAGATGATGAATATTCATAGGAGCATTCATCCTAGATCGTCCGTTCCTCGTGTGTACCTCCCACGTCAACGGGGGGGCCGAGGGCTCTTGAGTCTGGAGTGCATGCATGGCAGAGTGGCACTGAGTATGGCATGTAATGTCATCAGGAGCTCGGACCCACTCCTACAGTTAGTGAGAGATCATGAAGCTGTGGGAGTTGGCGCTTTATTGTTTAGGGCAGCACAGAGGGCCGCAGATGAACTCGGTCTCGTGTTCGACTACAGGCGAGAAGGCCGGCGAGGTGACTCAGTCACTGAGCTTCCGCCTAATCGTCTGACAGTCCACATCAAAGCTGCCGAACAGAGAAATCTGTTCAGGCAGCACGTCGATAAACCCCTGCACGTTGTTTTCTATAACAACATAGAAGCACTGGGTTTATCGACAGAGCTGACCTTCGCATTTTTAAGGTCAGCGGGGCTGAAGTCGGAGACCGAGGGATACATTGTGGCCTGCCAAGATGGTGTTATTAACACATTGGTCTATCGCAGTCGCGTGATGGGTGTAGAGGTACCTGATATCAACTGCAGGACCTGCCGTCAGGCGCCGGAGTCGCTCATGCATTTATTATCTGCATGCCCGATTTATGCGACTTCGGTCTACATCCAACGACATAACGCGGCTTTACGAGTGCTATACTACCATCTACGGCACTCGTATCAGATAGACCAAACACCAGTGCTGCCTTACGTCCCCGGAGATATCGAGTCCGTTGTCGAGAACGAGAAATGCCGGATTTACTGGAACTACTCGTTCCCGACCGTCAGGCGAATTCACGCCAATAAGCCTGACATAATCCTCCTCGACCATCAGACCAAGGTGATGTATGTCATCGAGTTCTCAGCACCTGCTGAGACAAACATCGCCTTGAAGGAGGAGGAGAAACGGACTAAATACAGAGATCTCCGGTACGAGCTCCAAGTGCTATACCCAGGCTACTCTGTCAAAATGGTCGTCCTGATAATCGGTGTACTCGGAGGTATGAATCCCACGCTGCTCTCCGCATTGAAGACCATGCCTGCCTGCCAAACATCGGCAGAATGGTTGGCTGGTCAAATGCAGAAAGCGGTCATCCTGGGATCCCTTCGTCTACTTAGGGCACATGAGTCTGGAATCTACAGTGACTAACCCTGCGGGATGTGGGGAGTTGCTGTAGATTATTCGCTGGCGCTCTCTCTGTGTGGTGTCGGAGGCCACAGGGAGACTGTCCAGCATTAGGTTCGGGAAACCGGAAAAAAAAAAATAATAATAATAATAATAAGGGGTGCGAAACCGGACCGGCAACCTCCACGCGGTGCACCCTGGACAGAGAGGGGTAACCCTCTCTGACAAATGTCGGACGTGGGGTTTCAGGGCTAACCACCCTGAAACCCCCCTATTCTGGTTCCACAGACCCCAGAAATGGCCCTCACAATCGACCCCAACCGGATGGGGGTCAGAGACAGATGGGAGGGGCCTCACCGGACGGTCTCAACGTTGACGACCCACGCAATGAACATGAACGCTTTAGGTGGACGGAGGGATTAAGGGATGACCTGCTGACCTGCTACGAGAGCAGCGAACCTGAGCGCAGGGGATACATGGCGCGATTACACCGGTTGTGGTGCGATATGCACCCGGAGTATCGCGCCTTCTCTCAACAACATCTGAGAGATCAAGTATCCTTCCTGCGCAGAACAGGTTACGTAAGGGCACCTCGTCAGCGTGAGGAAGTGCCTGCCGCACTTCCACCGCGGCAAATACCAGTTGACGAGGAACATCCTCCTGAGTACACCGATATCGCTTTAAGGACGAGGGTTAACCTTAACACCAGGGTTAACCCAAAGCCACAAGACCTGGCACGAATGGATTCGTTGATTAGTGAGGAGCTTCCAGAAGATGCCAACATCTGGCAGATCAACAGCGCGGTGTACGCTGCCGCCAAGCAACTCGTCCCACAACAGCGCCTGGCAAGCGCAGTTGATAGGGTCGGGAAAGCTAAGCGGCGCGTACAGCAGATCGAAGCTAAAATTCGATCAGCAAGGCAACACGCTTCTCGAATCCAGAGTGTGGTGGATTATATAGTCGCAGGTAGACCATTTACACTGAAGGTCCGGCGAGTGGCAGCCGGACTGAGACGCCAACACCACACTCTAAATCGCACAGTGCTGCAGACCATCAACCAGCACTGTCTAGATAGGATTCGAGCGCTCATGGCTATTAAGAAAACTTTGGTCAGGCGAATGCGGAGTTTGGAACAAAACAAATTGTTTCAAACAAATCCGTCTCGCCTGTTCCAAGAGCCACAGCGTGTTGTCGAAAATCCGCCAACTGTTGATAATGTCGAAGCCTTCTGGAAAGGAATCTACGAAGTCGCGAGTCCATTCGATAATGACACTCCAGCTATAGCACACTTCGAGGCTCTCTGTCATAGAGTCTTAGAAGAGCCAGACGAAGTGTGCCCGGCAATCAGTACGGAAGAGGTTCAACAAGCACTTGTTGGAACCAAGAACTTCGCTGCCCCGGGTCCAGATGGTATAAACAACTGGTGGTGGAAGAAGTTTCCTTCCACCCACCGCCATCTGGCCCGAGTTTTCAACTCATGGTTGAACGAGGGGCAGCAAATTCCGGACTGGTTTGTCGAGGGGCAAACTGTGCTAATCCCCAAATAGGGGGATGTGTCTGACCCAAAAAATTATAGGCCGATTACCTGCCTCAATTCCTGCTACAAGTTATTTACTCGTATCTTGTATATCAGGATGTTGAGGTCTGTTGATCCGGTCTACCAACAGATAAACGAACAGCGTGGTGCCAAGAAGGGCCTGGCAGGTTGCAAGGAAATCCTGCTGATAGACCGCTGTATTACACAGGATTCTGTGCAGTACAAGCGGAATCTGTCAATGGCCTGGATTGATTATCGCAAGGCATTTGATACAACATCCCACGAGCTTTTGTTACACTTGCTCGGATGTCTTGCGGTACCAGCACCACTAGTGAGATGCATCGAACAACTGTTACCGCTTTGGAGAACTCGCTTCACCAGAACATCCGGTGCCGAGCGAGTTTCGACAGAGTTGGTGACATTTAAGAGAGGAGTGTTTCAGGGTGACTCTTTGAGTCCGCTCCTCTTCTGCATCTCACTGCTGCCGCTATCTGTTGGACTCCGCCAAACCCGCGGGTATCAGTGTGGGCCACCCAGCAACCGGTGGCATAAGGTCACCCATTTATTTTATGTGGATGACCTTAAACTCTATACCTCCGGAGAGCGAGAACTTCAAAATGCTCTCAGGGTGGTCGAGGAATACACGCGGGCAATTGGAATGGAGTTTGGGTTGGACAAATGTGCAGTCGTCCACCTCAAGAGAGGACGATGCGGGGAATTCCACGAAGATGTGCAGCTCGCAGACGGAAGCATCCTACGACATTTGGATGCCGGAGAGACCTACACATACCTGGGTGTGGAACAACGCCACATTCAGGATGTGAACCTAATAAAGGATTCTCTCCGTGGCAAGTACAGACACCGACTCCGAAAGATTTGGTCTTCTGAACTTTCGGGGAAGAACAAGGTGTCTGCCACTAATATGCTTGCCGTTCCGATTCTGCTCTACTCCTTCGGAGTAGTTAAATGGCGAGTAGATGAGCTGCGCCAATTGGACAGGGATACCCGCAAGATGATTAATATTCATAGGAGTATTCATCCTAGGTCGTCCGTTCCTCGTGTGTACCTCCCACGTCAACGGGGGGGCCGAGGACTCTTGAGTCTGGAGTGCATGCATGGCAGAGTGGCACTGAGTATGGCATGTAATGTCATCAGGAGCTCGGACCCACTCCTACAGTTAGTGAGAAATCATGAAACTGTGGGAGTTGGCGCTTTATTGTTTAGGGCAGCACAGAGGGCCGCAGATGAACTCGGTCTCGTGTTCGACTACAGACGAGGAGGCCGGCGAGGTGCTGATGTAGAGTCAGTTACTGAGCTTCCGCCGAATCGTCTGACAGCCCGCATTAAAGCTTCCGAACAGAGCATTCTGTTCAGGCAGCACGTCGATAAACCCCTGCACGGTGTTTTCTATAACAACATAGAAGCACTGGGTTTATCGACAAAGCTGACCTTCGCATTTTTAAGGTCAGCAGGGCTGAAGTCGGAGACCGAGGGATTCATTGTGGCCTGTCAAGATGGTGTTATTAACACCTTGGTCTATCGGAGTCGCGTGATGGGTGTAGAGGTCCCTGATATCAACTGCAGGACCTGCCGTCAGGCGCCGGAGTCGCTAATGCATTTATTATCTGCATGTCCGATATATGCGACTTCGGTCTACATCCACCGACATAACGCGGCTTTACGAGTGCTATACTACCATCTACGGCACTCGTACGAGATAGACCAAACACCAGTGCTGCCTTACATTCCCGGAGATATCGAGTCCGTTGTCGAGAACGAGAAATGCCGGATTTACTGGAACTACTCGTTCCCGACCGTCAGGCTAATTCGAGCCAATAAGCCTGACATAGTCCTCCTCGATCATCAGACCAAGGTGATGTATGTCATCGAGTTCTCAGCGCCTGCTGAGACAAACATCGCCTTGAAGGAGGAGGAGAAACGGACCAAATACAGAGATCTCCGGTACGAGCTCCAAGTGCTATACCCAGGCTACTCTGTCAAGATGGTCGTCCTGATAATCGGTGTACTCGGAGGTATGAAGCCCACGCTGCTCTCCGCATTGAAGACCATGCCTGCCTGCCAAAAATCGGCAGAGTGGTTGGCTGGTCAAATGCAGAAAGCGGTCATCCTGGGTTCCCTCCGTCTACTTAGGGCACACGAGTCTGGAATCTACAGTCACTAACCCCGCGGGATGTGGGGAGTGGCTGTAGATTATTCGCTGGCGCTTTCTCCGTGTGGTGTCGGAGGCCATGGAGAGACTGTCCAGCATCGGGCAACCGAAAAAAAAAAAAAAAAAAAAAAAAAAAAGGACCGGCAATCTCCTCGCGGTGCACCCTGGACAGGGAGGGGCAACCCTCCTTGACAAATGTCGGACGTGGGTCCTCAGGGCTAACCATAACGACGACGACTTGGCAAATGTACATGGACGCTTTAGGTGGACGGAGGGATTAAGGGATGACCTGCTGACCTGCTACGAGAGCAGCGAACCTGCGCGCAGGGGATACATGGCGCGATTACACCGGTTGTGGTGCGATATGCACCCGGAGTATCGCGCCTTCTCTCAACAACATCTGAGAGATCAAGTATCCTTCCTGCGCAGAACAGGTTACGTAAGGGCACCTCGTCAGCGTGAGGAAGTGCCAGCCGCACTTCCACCGCGGCAAATACCAGCTGACGAGGAACATCCTCCTGAGTACACCGATATCGCTTTAAGGACGAGGGTTAACCTTAACACCAGGGTTAACCCAAAGCCACAAGACCTGGCACGAATGGATTCGTTGATTAGTGAGGAGCTTCCAGAAGATGCCAACATCTGGCAGATCAACAGCGCGGTGTACGCTGCCGCCAAGCAACTCGTCCCACAACAGCGCCTGGCAAGCGCAGTTGATAGGGTCGGGAAAGCTAAGCGGCGCGTACAGAAGATCGAAGCTAAAATTCGATCAGCAAGGCAACACGCTTCTCGAATCCAGAGTGTGGTGGATTATATAGTCGCAGGTAGACCATTTACACCGAAGGTCCGGCGAGTGGCAGCCGGACTGAGACGCCAACACCACACTCTAAATCGCACAGTGCTGCAGACCATCAAGCAGCACTGTCTAGATAGGATTCGAGCGCTTATGGCTATTAAGAAAACTTTGGTCAGGCGAATGCGGAGTTTGGAACAAAACAAATTGTTTCAAACAAACCCGTCTCGCCTGTTCCAAGAGCCACAGCGTGTTGTCGAAAATCCGCCAACTGTTGATAATGTCGAAGCCTTCTGGAAAGGAATCTACGAAGTCGCGAGTCCATTCGATAATGACACTCCAGCTATAGCACACTTCGAGGCTCTCTGTCGTAGAGTCTTAGAAGAGCCAGACGAAGTGTGCCCGGCAATCAGTCCGGAAGAGGTTCAACAAGCACTTGTTGGAACCAAGAACTTCGCTGCCCCGGGTCAAGATGGTATAAACAACTTGTGGTGGAAGAAGTTTCCTTCCACCCACCGCCATCTGGCCCGAGTTTTCAACTCATGGTTGAACGAGGGGCAGCAAATTCCTGGTTTGTCGAGGGGCGAACTGTGCTAATCCCCAAAAAGGGGGATCTGTCTGACCCAAAAAATTATAGGCCGATTACCTGCCTCAACTCCTGCTACTAGTTATTTACTCGTATCTTGTATACCAGGATGTTGAGGTCTGTTGATCCGGTCTACCAACAGATAAACGAACAGCATGGTGCCAAGAAGGGCCTGGCAGGTTGCAAGGAAAACCTGCTGATAGACCGCTGTATTACACAGGATTCTGTGCAGTACAAGCGGAATCTGTCAATGGCCTGGATTGATTATCGCAAGGAATTTGATACAACATCCCACGAGCTTTTGTTACACTTGCTCGGATGTCTTGCGGTACCAGCACCACTAGTGAGATGCATCGAACAACTGTTGCCGCTTTGGAGAACTCGCTTCACCATAACATCCGGTGCCGAGCGAGTTTCGACAGAGTTGGTGAAATTTAAGAGAGGAGTGTTTCAGGGTGACTCTTTGAGTCCGCTCCTCTTCTGCATCTCACTGCTGCCGCTATCTGTTGGACTCCGCCAAACCCGCGGGTATCAGTGTGGGCCACCCAACAACCGGAGGCAACGCCACTTCCAGGATGTGAACCAAATAAAGGATTCTCTCCGTGGCAAGTACAGACACCGACTCCGAAAGATCTGGTCATCAGAACTTTCGGGGAAGAACAAGGTGTCTGCCACTATTTTATATGGATGACCTTAAACTCTATACCTCCGGAGAGCGAGAACCTCAAAATGCTCTCAGGGTGGTCGAGGAATACACGCGGGCAATTGGAATGGAGTTTAGGTTGGACAAATGCGCAGTCGTCCACCTCAAGAGAGGACGATGCGGGGAATTCCACGAAGATGCGCAGCTCGCAGACGGAAGCATCCTACGACATTTGGATGCCGGAGAGACCTACACATACCTGAGTGTGGAACAACGCCACATCCAGGATGTGAACCAAATAAAGGATTCTCTCCGTGGCAAGTACAGACACCGACTCCGAAAGATCTGGTCATCAGAACTTTCGGGGAAGAACAAGGTGTCTGCCACTAATATGCTTGCCGTTCCGATTCTGCTCTACTCCTTTGGCGTAGTCAAATGGGGAGTAGATGAGCTGCGTCAATTGGACAGGAATACCCGCAAGATGATGAATATTCATAGGAGTATTCATCCTAGATCGTCCGTTCCTCGTGTGTACCTCCCACGTCAACGGGGGGGCCGAGGACTCTTGAGTCTGGAGTGCATGCATGGCAGAGTGGCACTGAGTATGGCATGTAATGTCATCAGGAGCTCGGACCCACTCCTACAGTTAGTGAGAGATCATGAAACTGTGGGAGTTGGCGCTTTATTGTTTAGGGCAGCACAGAGGGCCGCAGATGAACTCGGTCTCGTGTTCGACTACAGGCGAGAGGGCCGGCGAGTTGACTCAGTCACTGAGCTTCCGCCTAATCGTCTGACAGCCCACATCAAAGCTGCCGAACAGAGAAATCTGTTCAGGCAGCACGTCGATAAACCCCTGCACGGTGTTTTCTATAACAACATAGAAGCACTGGGTTTATCGACAGAGCTGACTTTCGCATTTTTAAGGTCAGCGGGGCTGAAGTCGGAGACCGAGGGATATATTGTGGCCTGCCAAGATGGTGTTATTAACACATTGGTCTATCGCAGTCGCAAGATGGGTGTAGAGGTACCTGATATCAACTGCAGGACCTGTCGGCAGGCGCCGGAGTCGCTCATGCATTTATTATCTGCATGCCCGATTTATGCGACTTCGGTCTACATCCAACGACATAACGCGGCTTTACGAGTGCTATACTACCATCTACGGCACTCGTACCAGATAGACCAAACACCAGTGCTGCCGGATTTACTGGAACTACTCGTTCCCGACCATCAGGCGAATTCACGCCAATAAGCCTGACATAGTCCTCCTCGACCATCAGATCAAGGTGATGTATGTCATCGAGTTCTTAGCACCTGCTGAGACAAACATCGCCTTGAAGGAGGAGGAGAAACGGACTAAATACAGAGATCTCCGGTACGAGCTCCAAGTGCTATACCCAGGCTACTCTGTCAAAATGGTCGTCCTGATAATCGGTGTACTCGGAGGTATAAAGCCCACGCTGCTCTCCGCATTGAAGACCATGCCTGTCTGCCAAACATCGGCAGAATGGTTGGCTGGTCAAATGCAGAAAGCGGTCATCCTGGGATCCCTTCGTCTACTTAGAGCACACGAGTCTGGAATCTACAGTGACTAACCCTGCGGGATGTGGGGAGTTGCTGTAGATTATTCGCTGGCGCTCTCTCTGTGTGGTGTCGGAGGCCACAGGGAGACTGTCCAGCACTTTCGTTCCGAAACGGGAAAAAAAAAAAAATAATAATAATAATAATAATAATAATAATAATAATAAGGGGTGCGAAACCGGACCGGCAACCTCCACGCGGTGCACCCTGGACAGAGAGGGGCAACCCTCTCTGACAAATGTCGGACGTGGGGTTTCAGGGCTAACCACCCTGAAACCCCCTTATTCGGGTTCCACAGACCCCAGAAATGGCCCCTCACAATCGACCCCAACCGGATGGGGGTCAGAGACAGATTGGAGGGGCCTTACCGGACGGTCTCAACGTTGACGACCTACGCATTGGACATGGACGCTTTAGGTGGACGGGGGAATTAAGGGATGACTTGCTGACCTGCTATGAGAGCAGCGAGCCTGAGCGCAGGGGGTACAAGGCGCGATTACACCGGCTGTGGTGCGGTATGCACCCGGAGTATCGCGCCTTCTCTCAGCAACATCTGAGAGATCAAGTATCCTTCCTGCGCAGATCAGGTTTTGTAAGGGCACCTCGTCAGCGTGAGGAAGTGCCTGCCGCACTTCCACCGCGGCAAATACCAGCTGATGAGGAACATCCTCCTGAGTACACCGATATCGCTATAAGGACGAGGGTTAACCTTAACACCAGGGTTAACCCAAAGCCACAAGACCTGGCACGAATGGATTCGTTGATTAGTGAGGAGCTTCCAGAAGATGCCAACATCTGGCAGATCAACAGCGCGGTGTACGCTGCCGCCAAGCAACTCGTCCCACAACAGCGCCTGGCAAGCGCAGTTGATAGGGTCGAGAAAGCTAAGCGGCGCGTACAGAAGATCGAAGCTAAAATTCGATCAGCAAGGCAACACGCTTCTCGAATCCAGAGTGTGGTGGATTATATAGTTGCAGGTAGACCATTTACACCGAAGGTCCGGCGAGTGGCAGCCGGACCACACTCTAAATCGCACAGTGCTGCAGACCATCAAGCAGCACTGTCTAGATAGGATTCGAGCGCTTATGGCTATTAAGATAGCTTTGGTCAGGCGAATGCGGAGTTTGGAACAAAACAAATTGTTTCAAACAAACCCGTCTCGCCTGTTCCAAGAGCCACAGCGTGTTGTCGAGAATCCGCTAACTGTTGATAATGTCGAAGCCTTCTGGAAAGGAATCTACGAAGTCACGAGTCCATTCGATAACGACACTCCAGCTATAGCACACTTCGAGGCTCTCTGTCGTAGAGTCTTAGAAGAGCCAGACGAAGTGTGCCCGGCAATCAGTACGGAAGAGGTTCAACAAGCACTTGTTGGAACCAAGAACTTCGCTGCCCCGGGTCCAGATGGTATAAACAACTGGTGGTGGAAGAAGTTTCCTTCCACCCACCGCCATCTGGCCCGAGTTTTCAACTCATGGTTGAACGAGGGGGCAGCAAATTCCGGACTGGTTTGTCGAGGGGCGAACTGTGCTAATCCCCAAAAAGGGGGATCTGTCTGACCCAAAAAATTATAGACCGATTACCTGCCTCAACTCCTGCTACAAGTTATTTACTCGTATCTTGTATACCAGGATGTTGAGGTCTGTTGATCCGGTCTACCAACAGATAAACGAACAGCGTGGTGCCAAGAAGGGCCTGGCAGGTTGCAAGGAAAACCTGCTGATAGACCGCTGTATTACGCAGGACTCTGTGCAATACAAGCGGAATCTATCAATGGCCTGGATTGATTATCGCAAGGCATTTGATACAACATCCCATGAGCTTTTGTTACACTTGCTCGGATGTCTTGCGGTACCAGCACCACTAGTGAGATGCATTGAACAACTGTTGCCGCTTTGGAGAATTCGCTTCACCGTAACATCCGGTGCCAAGCGAGTTTCGACAGAGTTGGTGACATTTAAGAGAGGAGTGTTTCAGGGTGACTCTTTGAGTCAGCTCCTCTTCTGCATCTCACTGCTGCCGCTGTCTGTTGGACTCCGCCAAACCCGCGGGTATCAGTGTGGGCCACCCAGCAACCGGAGGCATAAGGTCACCCATCTATTTTATATGGATGCCCTTAAACTCTATACCTCCGGTGAGCGAGAACTTCAAAATGCTCTCAGGGTGGTCGAGGAATACACGCGGGCATTTGGAATGGAGTTTGGGTTGGACAAATGCGCAGTCGTCCACCTCAAGAGAGGACGATGCGGGGAATTCCACGAAGATGCGCAGCTCGCAGACGGAAGCATCCTACGACATTTGGATGCCGGAGAGACCTACACATACCTGGGTGTGGAACAACGCCACATCCAGGATGTGAACCAAATAAAGGATTCTCTCCGTGGCAAGTACAGACACCGACTCCGAAAGATTTGGTCTTCTGAACTTTCGGGGAAGAACAAGGTGTCTGCCAATAATATGCTTGCCGTTCCGATTCTGCTCTACTCCTTTGGAGTAGTTAAATGGCGAGTAGATGAGCTGCGCCAATTGGACAGGGATACCCGCAAGATGATGAATATCCATAGGAGTATTCATCCTAGATCGTCCGTTCCTCGTGTGTACCTCCCACGTCAACGGGGGGGCCGAGGACTCTTGAGTCTGGAGTGTATGCATGTGAGAGTAGCACTAAGTATGGCATGTAACATCCTAAGGAGCTCGGATCCGCTCCTACGGTTAGTGAGAGATCATGAAACCGAGGGAGTTGGCGCTTTATTGTTTAAGGCAGCACAGAGGGCCGCAGATGAACTCGGTCTCGTGTTCGACTACAGGCGAGGAGGCAGGCGAGGTGCTGATGCAGAATCAGTTATTGAGCTTCCGCCGAATCGTCGAACAGAGGAATCTGTTCAGGCAGCACGTCGATAAACCCCTGCACGGTGTTTTCTTTAACAACATAGAAACACTGGGTTTATCGACAGAGCTGACCTTCGCATTCTTAAGGTCAGCGGGGCTGAGGTCGGAGACCGAGGGATTCATTGTGGCCTGCCAAGATGGTGTTATTAACACATTGGTCTATCGCAGTCGCGTGATGGGTGTAGAGGTACCTGATATCAACTGCAGGACCTGTCGGCAGGCGCCGGAGTCGCTCATGCATTTATTATCTGCATGCCCGATTTATGAGACTTCGGTCTACATCCAACGACATAACGCGGCTTTACGAGTGCTATACTACCATCTACGGCACTCGTACCAGATAGACCAAACACCAGTGCTGCCGGATTTACTGGAACTACTCGTTCCCGACCATCAGGCGAATTCACGCCAATAAGCCTGACATAGTCCTCCTCGACCATCAGACCAAGGTGATGTATGTCATCGAGTTCTCAGCACCTGCTGAGACAAACATCGCCTTGAAGGAGGAGGAGAAACGGACTAAATACAGAGATCTCCGGTACGAGCTCCAAGTGCTATACCCAGGCTACTCTGTCAAAATGGTCGTCCTGATAATCGGTGTACTCGGAGGTATAAAGCCCACGCTGCTCTCCGCATTGAAGACCATGCCTGTCTGCCAAACATCGGCAGAATGGTTGGCTGGTCAAATGCAGAAAGCGGTCATCCTGGGATCCCTTCGTCTACTTAGAGCACACGAGTCTGGAATCTACAGTGACTAACCCTGCGGGATGTGGGGAGTTGCTGTAGATTATTCGCTGGCGCTCTCTCTGTGTGGTGTCGGAGGCCACAGGGAGACTGTCCAGCACTTTCGTTCCGAAACGGGAAAAAAAAAAAAAAAAAAAATAATAATAATAATAATAATAATAATAAGGGGTGCGAAACCGGACCGGCAACCTCCACGCGGTGCACCCTGGACAGAGAGGGGCAACCCTCTCTGACAAATGTCGGACGTGGGGTTTCAGGGCTAACCACCCTGAAACCCCCTTATTCGGGTTCCACAGACCCCAGAAATGGCCCCTCACAATCGACCCCAACCGGATGGGGGTCAGAGACAGATGGGAGGGGCCTTACCGGACGGTCTCAACGTTGACGACCTACGCATTGGACATGGACGCTTTAGGTGGACGGGGGAATTAAGGGATGACTTGCTGACCTGCTATGAGAGCAGCGAGCCTGAGCGCAGGGGGTACAAGGCGCGATTACACCGGTTGTGGTGCGGTATGCACCCGGAGTATCGCGCCTTCTCTCAGCAACATCTGAGAGATCAAGTATCCTTCCTGCGCAGATCAGGTTTTGTAAGGGCACCTCGTCAGCGTGAGGAAGTGCCTGCCGCACTTCCACCGCGGCAAATACCAGCTGATGAGGAACATCCTCCTGAGTACACCGATATCGCTATAAGGACGAGGGTTAACCTTAACACCAGGGTTAACCCAAAGCCACAAGACCTGGCACGAATGGATTCGTTGATTAGTGAGGAGCTTCCAGAAGATGCCAACATCTGGCAGATCAACAGCGCGGTGTACGCTGCCGCCAAGCAACTCGTCCCACAACAGCGCCTGGCAAGCGCAGTTGATAGGGTCGAGAAAGCTAAGCGGCGCGTACAGAAGATCGAAGCTAAAATTCGATCAGCAAGGCAACACGCTTCTCGAATCCAGAGTGTGGTGGATTATATAGTTGCAGGTAGACCATTTACACCGAAGGTCCGGCGAGTGGCAGCCGGACCACACTCTAAATCGCACAGTGCTGCAGACCATCAAGCAGCACTGTCTAGATAGGATTCGAGCGCTTATGGCTATTAAGATAGCTTTGGTCAGGCGAATGCGGAGTTTGGAACAAAACAAATTGTTTCAAACAAACCCGTCTCGCCTGTTCCAAGAGCCACAGCGTGTTGTCGAGAATCCGCTAACTGTTGATAATGTCGAAGCCTTCTGGAAAGGAATCTACGAAGTCACGAGTCCATTCGATAACGACACTCCAGCTATAGCACACTTCGAGGCTCTCTGTCGTAGAGTCTTAGAAGAGCCAGACGAAGTGTGCCCGGCAATCAGTACGGAAGAGGTTCAACAAGCACTTGTTGGAACCTAGAACTTCGCTGCCCCGGGTCCAGATGGTATAAACAACTGGTGGTAGAAGAAGTTTCCTTCCACCCACCGCCATCTGGCCCGAGTTTTCAACTCATGGTTGAACGAGGGGCAGCAAATTCCGGACTGGTTTGTCGAGGGGCGAACTGTGCTAATCCCCAAAAAGGGGGATCTGTCTGACCCAAAAAATTATAGACCGATTACCTGCCTCAACTCCTGCTACAAGTTATTTACTCGTATCTTGTATACCAGGATGTTGAGGTCTGTTGATCCGGTCTACCAACAGATAAACGAACAGCGTGGTGCCAAGAAGGGCCTGGCAGGTTGCAAGGAAAACCTGCTGATAGACCGCTGTATTACGCAGGACTCTGTGCAATACAAGCGGAATCTATCAATGGCCTGGATTGATTATCGCAAGGCATTTGATACAACATCCCATGAGCTTTTGTTACACTTGCTCGGATGTCTTGCGGTACCAGCACCACTAGTGAGATGCATTGAACAACTGTTGCCGCTTTGGAGAATTCGCTTCACCGTAACATCCGGTGCCAAGCGAGTTTCGACAGAGTTGGTGACATTTAAGAGAGGAGTGTTTCAGGGTGACTCTTTGAGTCCGCTCCTCTTCTGCATCTCACTGCTGCCGCTATCTGTTGGACTCCGCCAAACCCGCGGGTATCAGTGTGGGCCACCCAGCAACCGGAGGCATAAGGTCACCCATTTATTTTATGTGGATGACCTTAAACTCTATACCTCCGGAGAGCGAGAACTTCAAAATGCTCTCAGGGTGGTCGAGGAATACACGCGGGCAATTGGAATGGAGTTTGGGTTGGACAAATGTGCAGTCGTCCACCTCAAGAGAGGACGATGCGGGGAATTCCACGAAGATGTGCAGCTCGCAGACGGAAGCATCCTACGACATTTGGATGCCGGAGAGACCTACACATACCTGGGTGTGGAACAACGCCACATTCAGGATGTGAACCTAATAAAGGATTCTCTCCGTGGCAAGTACAGACACCGACTCCGAAAGATTTGGTCTTCTGAACTTTCGGGGAAGAACAAGGTGTCTGCCACTAATATGCTTGCCGTTCCGATTCTGCTCTACTCCTTCGGAGTAGTTAAATGGCGAGTAGATGAGCTGCGCCAATTGGACAGGGATACCCGCAAGATGATTAATATTCATAGGAGTATTCATCCTAGGTCGTCCGTTCCTCGTGTGTACCTCCCACGTCAACGGGGGGGCCGAGGACTCTTGAGTCTGGAGTGCATGCATGGCAGAGTGGCACTGAGTATGGCATGTAATGTCATCAGGAGCTCGGACCCACTCCTACAGTTAGTGAGAAATCATGAAACTGTGGGAGTTGGCGCTTTATTGTTTAGGGCAGCACAGAGGGCCGCAGATGAACTCGGTCTCGTGTTCGACTACAGACGAGGAGGCCGGCGAGGTGCTGATGTAGAGTCAGTTACTGAGCTTCCGCCGAATCGTCTGACAGCCCGCATTAAAGCTTCCGAACAGAGCATTCTGTTCAGGCAGCACGTCGATAAACCCCTGCACGGTGTTTTCTATAACAACATAGAAGCACTGGGTTTATCGACAAAGCTGACCTTCGCATTTTTAAGGTCAGCAGGGCTGAAGTCGGAGACCGAGGGATTCATTGTGGCCTGTCAAGATGGTGTTATTAACACCTTGGTCTATCGGAGTCGCGTGATGGGTGTAGAGGTCCCTGATATCAACTGCAGGACCTGCCGTCAGGCGCCGGAGTCGCTAATGCATTTATTATCTGCATGTCCGATATATGCGACTTCGGTCTACATCCACCGACATAACGCGGCTTTACGAGTGCTATACTACCATCTACGGCACTCGTACGAGATAGACCAAACACCAGTGCTGCCTTACATTCCCGGAGATATCGAGTCCGTTGTCGAGAACGAGAAATGCCGGATTTACTGGAACTACTCGTTCCCGACCGTCAGGCTAATTCGAGCCAATAAGCCTGACATAGTCCTCCTCGATCATCAGACCAAGGTGATGTATGTCATCGAGTTCTCAGCGCCTGCTGAGACAAACATCGCCTTGAAGGAGGAGGAGAAACGGACCAAATACAGAGATCTCCGGTACGAGCTCCAAGTGCTATACCCAGGCTACTCTGTCAAGATGGTCGTCCTGATAATCGGTGTACTCGGAGGTATGAAGCCCACGCTGCTCTCCGCATTGAAGACCATGCCTGCCTGCCAAAAATCGGCAGAGTGGTTGGCTGGTCAAATGCAGAAAGCGGTCATCCTGGGTTCCCTCCGTCTACTTAGGGCACACGAGTCTGGAATCTACAGTCACTAACCCCGCGGGATGTGGGGAGTGGCTGTAGATTATTCGCTGGCGCTTTCTCCGTGTGGTGTCGGAGGCCATGGAGAGACTGTCCAGCATCGGGCAACCGAAAAAAAAAAAAAAAATAAAAAAAAAAAAAAAAAAAAAAAAAAAATAATAATAATGGGTGCGAAATGCGGACCGGCAATCTCCTCGCGGTACACCCTGGACAGGGAGGGGCAACCCTCCTTGACAAATGTCGGACGTGGGTCCTCAGGGCTAACCATAACGACGACGACTTGGCAAATGTACATGGACGCTTTAGGTGGACGGAGGGATTAAGGGATGACCTGCTGACCTGCTACGAGAGCAGCGAACCTGCGCGCAGGGGATACATGGCGCGATTACACCGGTTGTGGTGCGATATGCACCCGGAGTATCGCGCCTTCTCTCAACAACATCTGAGAGATCAAGTATCCTTCCTGCGCAGAACAGGTTACGTAAGGGCACCTCGTCAGCGTGAGGAAGTGCCAGCCGCACTTCCACCGCGGCAAATACCAGCTGACGAGGAACATCCTCCTGAGTACACCGATATCGCTTTAAGGACGAGGGTTAACCTTAACACCAGGGTTAACCCAAAGCCACAAGACCTGGCACGAATGGATTCGTTGATTAGTGAGGAGCTTCCAGAAGATGCCAACATCTGGCAGATCAACAGCGCGGTGTACGCTGCCGCCAAGCAACTCGCCCCACAACAGCGCCTGGCAAGCGCAGTTGATAGGGTCGGGAAAGCTAAGCGGCGCGTACAGAAGATCGAAGCTAAAATTCGATCAGCAAGGCAACACGCTTCTCGAATCCAGAGTGTGGTGGATTATATAGTCGCAGGTAGACCATTTACACCGAAGGTCCGGCGAGTGGCAGCCGGACTGAGACGCCAACACCACACTCTAAATCGCACAGTGCTGCAGACCATCAAGCAGCACTGTCTAGATAGGATTCGAGCGCTTATGGCTATTAAGAAAACTTTGGTCAGGCGAATGCGGAGTTTGGAACAAAACAAATTGTTTCAAACAAACCCGTCTCGCCTGTTCCAAGAGCCACAGCGTGTTGTCGAAAATCCGCCAACTGTTGATAATGTCGAAGCCTTCTGGAAAGGAATCTACGAAGTCGCGAGTCCATTCGATAATGACACTCCAGCTATAGCACACTTCGAGGCTCTCTGTCGTAGAGTCTTAGAAGAGCCAGACGAAGTGTGCCCGGCAATCAGTCCGGAAGAGGTTCAACAAGCACTTGTTGGAACCAAGAACTTCGCTGCCCCGGGTCAAGATGGTATAAACAACTTGTGGTGGAAGAAGTTTCCTTCCACCCACCGCCATCTGGCCCGAGTTTTCAACTCATGGTTGAACGAGGGGCAGCAAATTCCTGGTTTGTCGAGGGGCGAACTGTGCTAATCCCCAAAAAGGGGGATCTGTCTGACCCAAAAAATTATAGGCCGATTACCTGCCTCAACTCCTGCTACTAGTTATTTACTCGTATCTTGTATACCAGGATGTTGAGGTCTGTTGATCCGGTCTACCAATAGATAAACGAACAGCGTGGTGCCAAGAAGGGCCTGGCAGGTTGCAAGGAAAACCTGCTGATAGACCGCTGTATTACACAGGATTCTGTGCAGTACAAGCGGAATCTGTCAATGGCCTGGATTGATTATCGCAAGGAATTTGATACAACATCCCACGAGCTTTTGTTACACTTGCTCGGATGTCTTGCGGTACCAGCACCACTAGTGAGATGCATCGAACAACTGTTGCCGCTTTGGAGAACTCGCTTCACCATAACATCCGGTGCCGAGCGAGTTTCGACAGAGTTGGTGAAATTTAAGAGAGGAGTGTTTCAGGGTGACTCTTTGAGTCTGCTCCTCTTCTGCATCTCACTGCTGCCGCTATCTGTTGGACTCCGCCAAACCCGCGGGTATCAGTGTGGGCCACCCAACAACCGGAGGCAACGCCACTTCCAGGATGTGAACCAAATAAAGGATTCTCTCCGTGGCAAGTACAGACACCGACTCCGAAAGATCTGGTCATCAGAACTTTCGGGGAAGAACAAGGTGTCTGCCACTATTTTATATGGATGACCTTAAACTCTATACCTCCGGAGAGCGAGAACTTCAAAATGCTCTCAGGGTGGTCGAGGAATACACGCGGGCAATTGGAATGGAGTTTAGGTTGGACAAATGCGCAGTCGTCCACCTCAAGAGAGGACGATGCGGGGAATTCCACGAAGATGCGCAGCTCGCAGACGGAAGCATCCTACGACATTTGGATGCCGGAGAGTCCTACACATACCTGAGTGTGGAACAACGCCACATCCAGGATGTGAACCAAATAAAGGATTCTCTCCGTGGCAAGTACAGACACCGACTCCGAAAGATTTGGTCTTCTGAACTTTCGGGGAAGAACAAGGTGTCTGCCACTAATATGCTTGCCGTTCCGATTCTGCTCTACTCCTTTGGAGTAGTTAAATGGCGAGTAGATGAGCTGCGTCAATTGGACAGGGATACCCGCAAGATGATGAATAGGAGTATTCATCCTAGATCGTCCGTTCCTCGTGTGTACCTCCCACGTCAACGGGGGGGGGGGGGGGGGCGAGGACTCTTGAGTCTGGAGTGCATGCATGGCAGAGTGGCACTGAGTATGGCATGTAATGTCATCAGGAGCTCGGACCCACTCCTACAGTTAGTGAGAGATCATGAAACTGTGGGAGTTGGCGCTTTATTGTTTAGGGCAGCACAGAGGGCCGCGCAGATGAACTCGGTCTCGTGTTCGACTACAGGCGAGGTGGTGATGCAGAATCAGTTACTGAGCTTCCGCCGAATTGTCTGACAGCCCAAATTAAAGCTGCCGCACAGAGGAATCTGTTCAGGCAGCACGTCGATAAACCCCTGCAAGTTATGTATGTGCGACATTCATGTTATCTTTTAAGATGACATCACATTCATGTAGATTGTAGTGTATCATATGTCCTTCTATGCATTTTTATAGCAAGTTAGATTAGTTTCGATTTAAGCTTGAACGTTGTTAGACGGTTATAATCATAATTTACCAACTCTGTCTGTTCGTCTAAATAAAATCTTTTTAAAAACACTTTCGAGTTCTCAACGAACTTCATTGGCGCAGTCGGTAGGATTTGCAAAAGAAATCCATCGTGGAAATTCGTCGGTTTCAACCGTTTGTTTGCAAAGTTCCTAAAAGTGTGAGACGACCCGGATTATACCAGCCCATCAGCCTAGCATCAGCTACAAACGAACTCCAGAAGGATACCTTTGACACAACCATCGAGGTAAGTCGAGTTTTCCTTTCTGCTTCCTTTCCACAAATTTTTATCGTAAAGATTTTGGAAAATTGACTATCAAAGTCGCTTAATTTTAAGTGTTGATTATCGCAATCAAAAAGAAAAAAAACGCCAATTTCTTTTATCGCAATCGAAATCTGGTAGACCGACTATTGCAGTCAAATAGATTTAAGAATTTTTTACACAAATTATTTACATTTATGAGAATAAAATTATTTTATTAATTCTGCGTAAGAGATATTACTTTCAGTAACGTAAAAGTAGCTGAGTTTTATTTTATTACATTCCAACGTATCTGTACACGAGTCATTATTATCTTTTAGCAAAGGTCTTATACTTTTCTAAGAAGTAAGAGAATATTGTGATCTCGCAAGTTTAATTCTAATCTTCATTTTATTCAGATTAATTTTATTGTCCTGAAATTGCATTATTAATTATTTGATTATTTTTATGACTGATAATTCCATTGACAAGTTAATAAATTCTTTAGTCACTCTCTGTATCAAAAATGTCAAACGAAATTAATTATACTCTATTCAAAATTTATTCAGATACCATACCGAATTATGACGGATCCGAGGTAACCCTCGAAATTTTCATAAATGCCGCTGACAAATTTTATAATATGTACCACGGCAATGATGACGCTTTAAACCAATGTGTAGATAGTGTTATTATGGGTAAACTAACTGATAGAGCCCAAGTGTTAATTGGAGCTCGACAGGAATTAAATTCTTGGTTTTTAATAAAACAAGAGCTTAGAAATACTTTCGGTGATAGGCAAAGCCTTGACAATTTAGAACAATGTCTTTTTACTCTAACATTAAACAAAAATGAACATCCACTAGATTTTGCTAAACGGATACAATTAATTCGTAGTAAATTAGCTTTTAAAATTAATTCAATCAATGCGACTGAAATGAGTGCCAATACAAAATTAATTCACCTTAGACAATATGAATCACAATCTTTAAAAGTATTCCTAAGAAACCTAAATATACGTTTACGAGACAAAATAAGTGTACAAAGACCAGACACACTCGAAACCGCAATGAGTCTATTTTTAGAAGACGAAAATTTTAATCAAACACAAAATTTAGTTGTTCAGAATAGAGCAAGTACTAGTCAACAGTTTCCTACAAAACAGACGCATAACTCATTAACGACAAAACAACAACAATTTCAACGTAACTTTACATATCCTAGTTTTCAGAATTCTGCAAATAATTTTCAGACCCCTGTAACCAATTTTCAGAATCAATCACAATTTCCGAGACAATCAATAAATATGCAACCCAGACAATTTCAATATAAATGCCCAACTAACAGACAAGTATTTGGACCACCTCAAAATATTTTCAAACCTTCTAATAAACCTATCCAAAGAGTGTTTGAACCGATGTCAGCAACCTCTCGAAACCCCACAATTCAAAGATCGACTTTCCAAACACCCATGTCTATAAGACAGCAACAACAACAACTTCCCAGACAAACATTTACTAACCAAGAGTTGAATACTCATGAGGAAGAAAATGACGAAAAACTTGACACTTCACCCCAACCTTATCCTAACGAATATGAAAACTATTCGATATTTCCTGATCAGGCATATGAATATAATGAACAAAATCCTGAAGGAAATTATGAAACTGAAACTGAACATTTTTTTATTTCGCCTCATCCGGACGAGAAGACGTAATAGAATTACATTCTGCTTCAGTTAATGCACTTCCCTATATACAAATATCAAATCCCCCAATGAAACTTCTTATTGATACTGGTTGTCATACCTCAATGTTAAGGCCCTCAATTGTAGAAAAATATTACCCAAATTTTATATTTAGAGACCCTTCACAGTTAAAAACATCTCTAGGTGAAAAAGAAATTCAATTTAAAGCTATTATCCCCGCGCAATCGAGGAATTCCAAAGTGATTACGAAATAGAATTAATTCTTTTTCAATTTCATGAATTTTTCGACGGAATTTTAGGATTGAAAGAATTGAAAAATCTCGATTTAACTATTAATTTTACTAACCAAATTTTATATAATGAGTTTGTACAAATTCTTTTTTATTATCGACAACCTTACGTAACTTCATTCACATTTGAAATATCTCCCCACGAATCTTTAGTACGAGACTACCCCGTAAATATTTCAGATGGTGAAATTATAATTCCAAGATGTTATATAAACAATTTGTTTATTCCTGAAACTTTGACATATGCATCAAATTATCGAGCATGTTTTGAAATTTACAATAATACAGACCGAACGATTTGTGTAACGATTAATGAACCTTTTTCTGTATATTCTATAAATACTAATTATTTTGAACTATTTAACATAGAATCTGCATTACCAAATGACGTGACTGAAATGACAAATAATACATATTTTATTAATAATTTAAATAATAACATCCGTACAAATCATATGAACGCCGAAGAAAAACTCTGTAATGAATTCTCAGATATTTTTCATAATGAAAATTCCCGGCTTACTTTTACTAACCAAATAAAACATGATATTAAAACAACTGATGAATGCCTACTCTTACAAAATCGTACCGTTTTCCGCATTGTCACAAGGAAGAAGTTAACCGCCAAATCGACAAAATGTTGGATGATGGAATTATAAGACCTTCTTCGTCACCTTGGTCCAGCCCAATATGGATCGTCCCAAAAAAGGCCGATGCCTCAGGAAAGAGAAAATGGCGAATCGTCATCGATTATAGAAAACTTAACGAAAAAACTGTAGATGACCGATATCCAATACCAAATATCGACGATATTTTAGACAAATTGGGTAAATGCAACTATTTCACCACCTTGGACCTCGCGTCAGGTTTTCACCAGATAGAAATGGAAGAAAAATCTATCGAGAAAACTGCTTTTAATGTGGAACATGGGCATTTCGAATATGTTCGCATGCCCTTTGGATTGAAAAATGCACTCGCCACCTTTCAACGTGTGATGGATCATGTTCTTCGAGGTTTACAAAATAAAATCTGCCTGGTTTACATGAACGACATTATAATCTTTTCGACGTCATTACAAGAGCATATTTCAAATCTTAAAAAAGTATTTCAAAATAGGGCATAAAACCAAATCCAAATAAAATAAAAGCGATACAAAACCTTCCATTACCAGCAACTGCTAAAGAAATTAAATCGTTTCTCGGTTGTTTAGGATATTATCGTAGATTCATTAAAGATTTCGCTAAATTAACAAAACCGTTCACAAAATGTTTGAAGAAAGGAGAAAAAATTATTCATACTCCTGAATTTTTAGAAACTTTCGAAAAGTGTAAACAAATGTTAACTAACGAGCCGATTCTTCAGTACCCGGACTTTAGTAAACCCTTTATCTTAACAACGGACGCTTCTAATATAGCAATAGGCGCAGTTTTATCCCAGGGTGGCCCAAACAATGATAAACCAATCGCGTATGCATCACGAACTTTAAACCCGGCCGAACAAAATTATTCGGTGATCGAAAAAGAATTATTGTCTATAGTTAATTTTACAAATGTATTTTCGCCCTTATCTATTTGGTAGGAAATTTTCTATCGTAACCGATCACAAACCGTTACAATGGCTCTTTAATCTTAAGGAACCAAATTCACGTTTAGTGCGATGGCGCCTTAAGTTGGAAGAATATGATTACAAAATCATATATCGAAAAGGAAAAGATAATAAAGTCGCCGACGCTTTATCAAGAATAGAAATCCACCCTATAGAAACCCAATCTATGATAGCTAATACCGATCCGAATGAAGATAGCAGATTACAAGAAGATTTCTCCGAATTATTCTCAGAAATAATAAACATACCGGAAATTACCGATATTCCACCCGAAGATTTGCAAGACTTAGACGATATTTTATCAAACGAAGTAGCGAATAATCCAAGTACTTCTGTAGATAACCATAATCAAGCAAATATAATTTCTGATGTAATTATACCTGACCCACAACCACCTGAAATACCTGACTCTAACGAAACGCAACATTCTTCTCAAGAAAACCCAATTTTAGAAATTCCTATTTCAGAACAACCATTAAATAAATTCAAACATCAAATTATTCTTTCCATTAGTAATGACGCTCTGGCACCTCGAGTAAACCTAATTAAAATATTTGACAAAACCCGCTTAAAAATTACGGTACCTATTAGAAATTTAGAGCCTCACCTTGTAAAAACCCTGAAAGAATATTTAAAACCTAAAACTCTTTATGGAATAATATTCCAACCAAATATGGCACCTATTATAATTTCTACAATTCAAAAACATTTTCAACATTCAGCTTTTAAATTAGTTCAAAGTAACATACTCCTGAAAGATATAGAAAGTAATGATATACAAACTGAAAAGATAAAGTATCATCACGAGACAAAAACCACACACCGTGGCATAAATGAAACAAAACAATCCTTATCTAAAATTTACTACTGGCCAAACATAGTCCAAGATGTAACAAATTATATAAATACTTGTATCTCCTGTCAAACATCCAAATATGAACGTCACCCTAACATAATAAAATTTAGACCTACTCCAATAGGTGAACACCCTTTTGAACACATTTATATCGATACATTCTCAGTAGACAGAACTAAATTCTTGACAATTATCGACAGTTTTTCACGATTTGCTCAAGCATATCCTGTACATTTATCTGCCACAGGCATTTTAGATGGATTATTACAATTTATGGCCCACTATGGCCTTCCGCACAAAATAACCTGTGACTCTGGACCAGAATTTAAAAATAACCTTGTCGAAAATTTCTGTGAAACTCACAAAATTACTTTACATTATATTACACCCCGAAATCCTAACAGTAACAGTCCGATTGAACGTTTTCATTCTACTTTAGTAGAAGAACTAAGAATATTAAAAAGAGAAACACCAAATCGATCTATAAATACGCAAATGTTATATGCTATTCTAGGATATAACAATACGATTCACTCCGCAACAAAATTTACGCCTCTCCAGATTATAAAAGGAAACATAAGTTACGAAAATCCATTTGATTTAACTTTAGAAAAACTAACATCTGACTACATGGAGAAACACGCGAATAATATTAAAGTATTAAATGAAATAATCAAAGAAAATAACGAGAAGTCTAAGGACTTAACAAAAGTAAACTCTAACCGGAACGATCCCCCTGAAATAAATATCGAAGAAAACGTATTTCTTAAAGACACACCGCGAAATAAACTATCACCTCTTTACAGAAAAATTCAACCTAAATCGAACCGTGGTATTAAAATTAAAACACAAAAACTACATATCACAAACGTAGTTTAAAACCACAAAGAATACTTATCAGACGAAAACCTGTTGTTGTTTCAGATGGCAACGTTGTACCCGATACTTCTCACAATCTTGGTGATGGTGACAGGACAACAAATCAAAATAACTAAAATAACTAATCCTTTACTTCCTTTTTCCCTTGGCAAAGCTAGAACTACCACGCAAAAACATACTTTCATAAAGTACATTGACCTTATACAATTTGACAAACCTCTGTATGACATTAAACGGAATATTAAAACTATAAATGGCCTTATTTCTATTAAAGATGAGCTATACCCTCAATTACATCATACTTACGAACACCTGATATATTTATTAAATCAAACAACGCTAAAATTAAATTATTTAAAGCCCCAAAAACACACACGCTCAAAACGTGGTCTATTAAATATAGTAGGAAGAGCAAATAAATGGCTCTTTGGCACACTAGATGACGAGGATGAAAATAGATATAATAAAGCTATTTCCACATTAGCAAATAATCAAAATTTATTACAAAATATTTAACTATTACAAAAAGGTTTATGAATGAAACCACAATCACTATGGAAAAAATCATTCATAATCAAGAATTAATAAACAACCAAATTCGAAACATAGTAAATAGCCTAAATAAGTTCACTATATTCTTACAACTTCAAAATTCTCTCGACACAATGATTATTGATTGTCAAAATATCCTATCAATACTAAATAATATTGAGGACTTTATTTTATTTGCTGAACTGAATGTTATACACAGTACTATTTTACCACTACCTGAACTTAATGAATTCATTAAATTAATGAATGAAATTCATAAAGGAAGTCTACCGCATTTCGAAAATTTACAATCATATTATAGATTACTAAAAGTTGAAATCCATTACAAAGGTAATAGAATTTTATTTGCAATACATTTTCCAATACTACAAGAAAATCTTTACGATTATTACCACCTATACCCTATTCCATTAAATGACCAAACCATAATTCGCTTAAAACCCTATATTATTTTAAACTCGACTTATCATCATTATGAAGACGAACCATGTCACGAAATAGAGGACACCTGTATCTACTATGTTAAACACCAAATTTCAAGAGAAGATTGTATTCCAAAATTTCTTAATGGAAAAAACAATCATTATTGCCAAACTCTCCAAGTCCACCTCGAACAAGACGTGATTGAACCAATCAATGATGCCTACTTAATCATCGTACCTGTAAAACAAACCACAGTTGAAAAGAAATGTAGTGAATATGGATATGAACAGATTAACCAACCACAGTTAATTCGAATCCCATATAAGTGTAGTGTAATAATAAACGGTTACACCTGCAACAATGATGTTCCAAATGAACGAGCGACTCCATTTGAACTACCCCAGATTGAAGTTGAGAAGTTCAACCTTGAAAACAACCCTCTGAAAGTTCCAGAGAAAATTAAGTTGGATGGCCTTACCAGACTACAGAAACTAGCCGAAAGAACTCAGCTTCATCGACTACAAGCTTTGGAGGAAGACAACACTTCTTATATCGCCCTGTATATTTTCTTATTATTAATTATCATAGTTATTTCATATATTGTTTTTAAAGTAGCTTTCAAATACAAACAGCATATACTAATATATTTTAGGGCATACAAAAAGCAGGAAAACAAGAATGAAACAAATATTAATACAATTAGAAATCCTGAAAATAATACTACCGTATTATTTTCCTCTTAGTGATGGAGGAGTTATGTATGTGCGGCATTCTTGTTATCTTTTAAGATGACATCACATTCATGTAGATTGTAGTGTATCATATGTCCTTCTATGCATTTTTATAGCAAGTTAGATTAGTTTCGATTTAAGCTTGAACGTTGTTAGACGGTTATAATCATAATTTACCAACGACGGTTATAATCATAATTTACCAACTCTGTCTGTTCGTCTAAATAAAATCTTTTTAAAAACACTTTCGAGTTCTCAACGAACTTCATTTGCACGGTGTTTTCTATAACAACATAGACGCACTGGGTTTATCGACAGAGCTGACCTTCGCATTCTTAAGGTCAGCGGGGCTGAAGTCGGAGACCGAGGGATTCATTGTGGCCTGCCAAGATGGTGTTATTAACACATTGGTCTATCGGAGTCGCGTGATGGGTGTAGAGGTACCTGATATCAACTGCAGGACCTGCCGTCAGGCGCCGGAGTCGCTCATGCATCTATTATCTGCATGTCCGATTTATGCGACTTCGGCCTACATCCAACGACATAACGCGGCTTTACGAGTGCTATACTACCATCTTCGGCACTCGTACAAGATAGACCAAACACCAGTGCTGCCTTATATCCCCGGAGATATCGAGTCCGTTGTCGAGAACGAGAAATGCCGGATTTACTGGAACTACTCGTTCCCGACCGTCAGGCGAATTCAAGCCAATAAGCCTGACATAGTCCTCCTCGACCATCAGACCAAGGTGATGTGTGTCATCGAGTTCTCAGCACCTGCTGAGACAAACATCGCCTTGAAGGAGGAGGAGAAACGGACTAAATACAGAGATCTCCGGTACGAGCTCCAAGTGCTATACCCAGGCTACTCTGTCAAGATGGTCGTCCTGATAATCGGTGTACTCGGAGGTATGAAACCCACGCTGCTCTCCGCACTGAAGACCATGCTTGCCTGCCAAACATCGGCAGAATGGTTGGCTGGTCAAATGCAGAAAGCGGTCATCCTGGGATCCCTTCGTCTACTTAGAGCACGCGAGTTTGGAATCTACAGTGACTAACCCTGCGGGATGTGGGGAATTGCTGTAGATCTGGCGCTCTCTCTGTGTGGTGTCGAAGGCCACAGGGAGACTGTCCAGTACTTTCTTCCGGAAACGGAAAAAAAAAAAAAAATGTTATATAGAATTCTATCCATTCAGATGAAATTATACTAAGTTCTTATCAATATTGTGAATATTAAAGTACAGCAGATTAACTTCACTGTAACTTCTTATCTTTAGTTAAAATATCAAACTACTGAAATTATTATTTCAAATTTATCATCACGTACTTCAAACTCGTGGAGTTTCACTTGAACAGAGAAACCCACGCAATATCAGCCCATGCTGATTCGGCATCACTGAACTAATATATTCCCAAAGGTAGCTAGGGAGCTTTAGTTGTTAACTTAGTATGATGTACCTAACATCAAGTAACATACTCGTTTAATATTAAGTTCATTTTCAAATCATTCTTGTGTACAATTTTAAATAAAGTTTTTAAAAAGTTTAAATCGAAACCAGTGATTTAACAAATTGGCGCAGTCGGTAGGATCTGAAAACATCACATATCGGGAGCCTAACTGTTAGAAAAGTGTCCAAAGGAACAAGGAGTTCATCTGAAAAGGTGCCTAACCAGTGGAAAAACAGCTAACAGAACAAGGAGAACTTTTCGCTGTGGTGGTGGAGGATTTCAATCCTTCATTCAGAATAAAGAAGAATCTACACAAACAAGAATTTACACAAAGAAGAATCAAGCATTTCAACATTGCACACAAAGCAACAAGAATTTAGCAGGTAAGAAACGCATTCCTGGTCCCCGAAATTTGGTGTCTTCGATGCTGGAAATCATCCCTGTGGAAGGAACACTTGGTGATACCCCTGACAGCGGACTCTGGCATAGCAACGCTCACGAAGCAGCATTCATCTTTCACTTCGACTCCAAGGAATGAAAACAACACATTTAATGTAAGTAATTTAAGAATCATCTCGTTTTTATTCAAACATTTATTTCGTATATTAGCGCACAGTTCTAATATCCAAGCACCTCCTTACGTACAAACTACTTAGATGTAAATTTTAGCACGTTTAATAATACAAGTTATTAAGCAACAAATCGAGTTTAAGAATTTTAATTTTAAAATAATATTCACGAAAACATTTCAACATGCCAGACACAACAGATCAAGTTGAACTGTACAAGCTTTCTGAGATTTTTTCAATCGTCCCCGAATTTGACGGTAATGAAATAAATTTGCAAACATTTTTAAATTCATGCCTACACGCACAAAGTATGGCACAAGGAGACCAAAAAATCTTGTTGACGCTCCATATCAAAAATAAACTAACGGGTAAAGCCGCTGAAATTGTTAATTCTCGGAATCCAGAAACCTGGCCCGAAATTAAACATCTTCTTGACGCACATTTTGGCGATTCAAGAGACCTAACATCTTTAATTCAGGATTTACAAAGGATACATCAACTATCGAATGAATCCGCGTTAACTTTTGTAGCTCGTCTACAAACTCATAATGCAAAAATGCATGCTTCAATTCAAAAACAATCATTAACTTTAGCTCAAAAACAATCTCAAAGTGACTTGATAGAAACGATGACATTAAATACTTTATTAACGGGTCTGGAACCTAAGTTAGGACAAATTATTCGTGCAAGCAATCCAGCAACTATTTTAGACGCAATAAACCGTATAAGACGCGAATTACAATTGACTTATTTTGAATCCCAAAAATACAGCAAACCCAATCCTAACAAAACCTCAGCCCAACAACAAAATTTTAACCAACAAAGACGTCTCACAGTAAATTCGTTAATATTCTTGTTTTATTTTATTTAATAATTTAAATTAATAAAATTTCAATTGCTTTTATCTTAAAGGGTGCAACATAATACTACAATATTCAAAAATAAAAAAAATAATTTGGGAGAGGTTTTTTTAATTCATTGTACTACTGGGTGTTAACGAGATCCCTTTCGGTTGCCATTTCTTTGAGATGAACCTTGCTATGTGTCACGTCTTACTGAAGCGTCATTTTCTTATGCGCTGGACAAATTTCTACAACTTCATTCAAATTCAAATTTTAAATCAAGGCGATTATTGAATTCTCCTAGAAAAATTTTGAACGTAATAATACGATTTCTTTGCTACAGTATTTTGAAAAGTTACTTTTTTAAATTTAAAAGAAAAATAGGTTAAAATTAAATTCTTTTTCCAGTTCAATGGTAGCCACGGATAAAATCTTTAACTATTTTAAAATATAGCAAATTAATTTGAAAAATCGATGTGTATGAGCATTTAGCGAAAATAAACTGTTTTGAGATATTTCATTAAGTTCCAGGCATCTTGCTCACACTGTATATACTTATTACTACTATTAGAGCGTCCATACATTCTCAATTTCCATTCAGTAGAGCGTCCATATACATACACTCGAATGTTCATATATTTTTTTAATAGGAATACCGGTTGTTCATTCTTTCATAGCAACTAATTCTATGAGACTTTTTTAATCTGTGATATCACAGGAAACATGTAGATGAAATAAGTATGCGGCAAAAGTAAGAATTATTTTCTAAATCTTTAAAAATATATTTAAAATAGGTCTAAAATTAGTAACTATTAAAAACGCATTCGAATTTAATACATCTTTTCTCGTGAGAGCATTTTTTTACATATATTGTCAAATGTATTAATGATTTAATTACTATTGTCCTGATCGGCCTTATAAATATATGAATAGTAATATATAATGTTACTATCATTAAAGCGGCCATACATTGTCGGTTTGCATTCGGTAGAGCGTCCGTATACAGACGCTCTAAGAGCACTCTAATGTTCATATATTTTTATGAATACAAATGACCAGCAGATTACTTCTTCGGTTCATTCTTTCAAAACAAAATTATGCTGCGAAAGTAAAGTTATCTTCCAAAAATATATTAGATTAGAAGAAAGTCTAAAATGAGTAACTGTTAACAAACGCATCCAAATTCAATATATTTTCTCTCGTGTATAATTTTTACCATCATTAGTGCGTCCAAATATTATCAATTTGCATTCAATCGAGCGTCCATATAAAGACTTATGTGCTCGGATAACATTAACAATAATATATTAACAATAATATAAACAGCAACTTAACATTCAACAAACCGAAAGCAGACACGTGTATGACTTATACACGTTGCTATCATTAGGGCGTTCATATATTGTTGATTTGCATTCAACAGAGCGTCCATATATAGATAAATATATCCACAAACAACGAAGAAATGATATTTTGAATTATATAAGGGTGGCCACCACCCTTATTACGACCCGAGAAATTATTTTTTTATAGTTTTTAAATAGTACGATATTCTAAATATATCCAGGTTAAAAAATTTAAAGTATTAAAAACGTAAATATGATATTTTGAATCATATAAGGGTAGCCACCACACTTGGTATGGCGCGGGAAATTATTGTGTGCTTTATTTCTTGCCTTAGTACATGTTACATATATCCACGTTAAATTTAACGGATATCTGCAAACAAAAAAAATATTTTTTAATTTATATAAGGGTGGCCACCACTCTTTGTACAATTGGGAAATTATTGTGTGCAATATTATAGGTCTTGCTTAGTACGACATTCTCAAAATATCCACGTTGAAGAATTTAACGGACATCTATAAGCAACAGATAAATTATTTTTTTAATTATATAAGGGTGGCCACCACCCTTGGTGCGATCCGGAATATTTTTTGTGTTATAGGTCTTGCTTAGCACTACATTATAAATGTCTTGCTTAGTACTACATTATTAATGTATCCAAGTTTAAAAAATTAACAGACAACCACAAACAGCGAAGAGATGATTTTTTTGAATTATACGAGGGTGGCCACCACCCGTACTACGATTCTAGAAATTATTTTGTGTTGTAGGTTATACTTAATATGATATTTTAAATATATCCACGTTAAATTCTACAAACAATGAAGAAATAATTTTTTAACTTATATAGGGGTGGCCACCAGCCTTGGTACAGCCCGGTATATTATTTTGTACTATAGGTCTTACTTAGTAGACATTCTAAATATATCCGCGATCAAAAATGTAGCGAACATCTATAAACAACGAAGAACTGATTTTTTTTAATTATATAAGGGTGGCCACCACCCTTATTACGACCCGAGAAATTATTTTGTGTTATACGTTTAACATAGTACGACATCTAAATATATCCTCGATAAAAAAATTTAATGAACATTTGTTAAAAACGTAGAGAATTTTTGAATAATTTAAGGGTGGCAACCACCCTTATACGACCCAGAAAATTATTTTGTGTTATAGGTCTTACTTAATATATTACATTATAAGTGTAACGGTAAAAAAATTAACGGACATCCACAAACAACGAAGAAATGATTTTTTGTAAAATAAGGGTGGCCCGAGCAATTATTTTGTGTTATAGGTTACCCTTAGTACGATATTTTAAATATAGCCACGTTAAAAAATTTAACGGACTTCTACAAACAGCGAAAAAATAATTTTTTTAAATATATAGGGGTGACCACCACCCCTGGTACGGCCCAGGAGACTATTGTGTGCCACGAACCTTTTTATTTAGTACGACATTAAATAAATCCACGTTGAAAAATTTTACGGACATCTATTAGCAACGAGGAAATAATTGTTGAATCATGTAAGGGTGGTCACCACCCTTGGTGCGAGCCGGGAAATTATATTGGGCTAGGTCTAGTGCTACAGTAAATATTATCTACCTTAAGATATTTAACAAATGCGATTTTGACAGAATAGCCGCACTCGGTCTTCATTCTTATTATAATAATCGTTCACATGTAGGCGCAACACCGCCGGACGCTTTAATGATTGTAGCATGAACGAAAATATACGCTGTGGACGCTCTGATGATATCTGAATGAAAGGAAAATCGTATATTGAGGACGCCCTACTGATAGCAAGATGAACGAACGCCCTAATGATAGTGAAGTGCCTGAGACAAAAATTTTTCTGTCGATTTTTTTGTATTTTTTGCATGTAGTATTGCCCCTTAAAAGAAATTAATCGAATATGTCGCGCAAAATTGTGCACATGTACGATTTGTTAGGGACGGACGCTCTAAGTAACGTTATTGTTGGGACGCTCTAATGATAGTGAGATGTATTTATATACACTTCACACATAAATTATGGAATAGGTAAAAAAATGAGTCAAGTTTATACGTTCATATTTTTGTTAATATTGAAGCAATTTCAATAATTTTTTTATTGCGGATAGGTCATTTCTTCTGCAGTTTAATACCGTATGTTCGATTTAACTACGAGTTTTGTTATACAGGGAAACGCGAAAAGTATGAGGGCATGTAAATTCCATAAAATTTCAATTTGATCTGTGGCAATTAGGAGCCTATGAAAATTTATTTTTATAAGTGTTTCGGTTACGGCCTCTCCTATTGTACTCACTGCGCCAAGCAATTTGCCATACGGTTCTTGGTAAATAAAAAATTGGCAATTCTTTGAAAATTTTTCTGTTGCCTGTTAAGACTAATTTTGTTGGAGGCCTGGCAAAAAGTCGATCAAATGTTCATTCGAGATTTAATTTTAAGTATGTTCAATCGATGCCAAACTGTAGTAAATGCCAGGGAAGGTAATACCCGTTATTAGTTTGCATTATTGCTTAGTTTTTTGTTATTGTTATCGTTATTTTTCCTGTTAAATAAATTTTTTTAAATCGGCATTAAAGTACCTCAAAATCGTCATTAAAGTGATAGAAATAGTCATTAAAGTAATCCATTATTCTACGATTTTGTAGTTGGCGGTGGTGACAGATAAACATAAACATTACATTTTTATTGCTAGTGATAATAATTGTCTTGTAATAAAAGGTAAATAAATACAGTTTTTTAAATTCAGAATTGTATTATCACTATTATAATTGCTAAAAATAATAGTTTTTCTACAAAAAAATATTCCGATTTGACATTTAAAAATAATTATGACATTTCCTAATGTCACTTAAAATTTAAAAATAATTATGACATTTCTTAACGTCACTGAATATTATTTAAAAAACAGACTTAATTAATCTTAATTTCGGTTTCTGGATTTAAAAAAAAATGTAATATGCACCTCAGCATTAAAGTGCCTTTTTATCACTCATGTGGTTTTATTTGCCTCGGCCCTACGGGCCTCGGCAACTAAACTCCACATTCATGATAAAAAGATGAACTTTAATGCCTTGATACATAAATAACTATTATTAAGTTATTTTTATTCCAACTTGTATTATTAACCTCGACTTATAAAAATAAATTTTCATAGGCTCCTAATTGCCACAGATCAAATTGAAATTTTATGGAATTTACATGCCCTCATACTTTTCGCGTTTCCCTGTATAACAAAACTCGTAGTTAAATCGAACATACGGTATTATACTGCAGAAGAAATGACCTATCCACAATAAAAAAATTATTGAAATTGCTTCAATATTAACAAAAATATTAACGTATAAACTTGACTCATTTTTTTACCTATTCCATAATTTGTGTATATATATCATTATACAGGGTGTTCATTAAGTATGTACAATAAATTTAACAGAAGATTATTTGGGTGATTTTAAGACAGAAAGTTCATATAAACATGGGTCCGAAAATGCTTCGTTTTCAAGATACAGGGTGTTAAACTTTTTTAAAAAATTTGGTTTTTCGTAAATATCTTAAGTATCCGTTACCCAAATTTGTTGTAATTTGGCAACGTTATTTGTAGTGTTAAAGGGCTTATTACGCACTAACTTGATAAAATTTATTAAGTCCAGTGGTGTCCCGAGCGGCACCCTAACGAATATTTTTGACAAAAAAATGTACGCCACTGACTATTTTGTGATTTTTATATTTCTGTTAAATTTATTGTACATACTTAATGAACACCCTGTATATATCTTGGTGGAATTGTATTGTTTTCGCACATAGTTTTTAGGTTATTATATTTTTTTTTGTTTATTGGAATGCAAGCATCATACGCCGTTTGAAGATAAATCTCTTCCTCATTTTTAAGTTAAATTGAACACTGTGATTCTTCCTCTTCATAGTTGTATTTATAGAAAAAGACTGAACTATCTTTTACAAACCTTATTAATTTTAAGTCTTTTATTTTCAAATCTCCACCTTCCGCCTTTAGTCTTAGAAATTTCGTCATATCTTTGAATGCAAAAAAATCATGGAAACTCAGAGTTTTAACAGTGTAAGGCTTTGGGCTTAATCTGGCATTTGTCAAAATTGTGGGCCATTGTGAAGGCGCCATTACAGATTTCCGTTTAATGGATTTCTCTATTACGGCGTGCATTGAGTCCACAGGCATATAAGTGTGACCTGTTAGCAAGTAATTTATTGTAACTTCAGTGATATTTTTTGAAGTTTTTAGGAAATAGAATACCATAAGAAGCACTGATTTATTTTTATTTTGGCCCCCACAGTTGTCACAGAAAAATTCAACGCATTTGATGGACTTATTTTCATCAACACTTCTTTGAGATAATTATGTAAATTGCTACATATTTCATTCGAACCTCGTTTTCCATCTTTTTCTTGCCAAATGTAGCAAATGCCGTTTCTTGTCAAAGTTTCATATATCGTGAAATTGTAAACAGCATACTTTCTGAAAAATCCAGTTAACATGCTATCTGCATGGGGTGTTGCTAACACCTTCTGTAAATCAAAACTGGCAATTATTTTCTCGGACTTCGTTTCAGCTTCGTTTTGTTTGTGCAAGAAAATTGCTTTAATTTTTTCTTTCTCAGAAACAGGTTTCTCATATTCGGCAATCAGTTCGTTTGTTCTTTGTTCTAGAGAAATATTTTTATAAAAGTCCCATTTGGTGCACTTGTCCTTTCGAGGGACGTGAATGCCAATATTGTACATTTCTTTGAATTTTTTTAAAAAAGTTGTTTTCTTCATAGCACGTTGAGAAGTGTCTTTCATTTTTGCTAAATACATTCTATATAAATTATTATAGGCGGATGGAAGGTACTTTCTTGATGAGGAACTGCGGCAGTAATGGGAGGGTACCGCTGGAAGGGCATCTATAAAATCTTTAAATATCTTAATCTGGAGGGTGTTCGCCTCTTCTGTCAATGCCATCGGGAAACATCTCTCTAACTTTATTCTCTGTAACTGTTCTTAAACATCTTTGACTTATTGCCAATGTGCATAAAAGAAATTGTTGACAAATCCTTATTTTCTTGCCATTTCTAATCAGATAGTATTCGTGAGTGAAAAGACGTTTCAAGGTTTGTTTAGATGTTCTTCTGCGTTTAACTTGTACTGTGTGAATACATTCACTTAAAAACATTTTCTGGTTTCTACTGTCTCCCAATGCATAAAAGTTTTTAAAATAGTTTTCGCGTTCATCTTCCGAAAAAATATTGCACTTGTTATTGCACCTCTTTCCAACGCAAGGGTTTGGTTTGATCATCTTTTTGGTCTTATGCATTCCACGAGTTTTTATATTCTCTTCCGCTATCTTTATTGTGCGTATTTTTCATCCTTTTGTTTTGCTTCATTGTAGGCTGGTTTTCATTTTCTTTATCAGAGCTTGTCGGTGAAATGCCACTGGTGGAATATTCTTCCTCATCGCTCGAATTTTGATTAAATGTTGAGTCATCATCATCACTTACTGCTTGGTTTGAGTAATTGGAAATCTGTTCTATTATTACAGGTCGGTTCATAACAACATCTGAATATTCCGCAATCATTGGCACATTAATTAAATCGGTTAAGGTATCGCAGGCAACATTATTTATCTGAAGGGGCTGAAACTCGTAATATTTCTTTATCTGCAACGCCTGTAGAAATCGGGATTTTCTGCAGGACATTCTCGCCAAAAAATATATCATGGCCCAGAGCTTCTAATAGTAAGTCGTCTTTCACGCTTGGGTCCATTTCCATGGTCGAGTCCATTGCCGAATTCGTTGAATCCATTACCATAGGTAATGGATTTATTACCACATTTGAATCTTCTACCATGTTTAGTTCCGTTTCCACAGTTGCGAAGTTCTCTGGATATTGGGTTTTTAAAAGATTTAAAATTTTTTTGCCTCTTGAACCTATCATATCCGTTGTGGCATAACCGCCAATTTTCAAACGCTGAAATAAAATAAAGAAAAATATCAAATTACGTTATTGTTAGACGAATTGCCGAATTATCATTTAAATAATTTAATTATCCTAAAAAAGCTAGCAAGCATTTCTCAACATCAAGAAAAAGCGACTGTTTAGGGTATAAGAGAATACAATGGAAAACGGCGTTTCTGCCTGAGCAATATTAAGAAACAACGTTTTGGCATAAGCGACGAACTTTTAAGGTAATTTTATGCAGTATTTGCTCATATTTTTTAAGAATATCTACAGAAAATGATATTTTAACTATTAATGAATAATACAAAGTACTTACCTGCGCTAAATAATTCTTTATATCACTGTAACGAAGTGAATTTTAGCACCGACGTATTATTAGTTTTTAATTAAAATATAATTTTAAATGTATAAAACAGGCAGGTAAAATGTAACAAATATTAATTTACTTCAAATTAAGCATTTTGAACCGCGTCTTTTCCGTTTATGCATTTTTAAATTATGCCGCAACGAATGCAATAAACCAGAGATAGCTCCGATCACGCGTTATACAAGATAATGCAAGGACTGCAGTACCAGCTGCACCGCGCCAACATAAGTGAGCAATGCTTGAAGTCAGTTTCGCGTTCAGTGCGCAAGTTGGGTAGGGGTACACGTCAGAAGCCGGCTACAAAACTAACACACCCGCCGTTTAACGTTCAGTTGGCGCTTCGCCTGATCCAGACCAGACCACCAGACCGAGCCGAAGTCCGCACCGAAGCACCGCCAAGAGAGAGTTCTGACGTCAGCAAAAGAGTAAGGAAATTTTTCTAAGTTAATATATATTTGACCTGTGATTTATTTTCAATCATTTTATATTCCGTGTATGTTCGAATCGTGTTAATTATTCTAAGTCGCGTTGTACGTTTTGCTGATTTAATCCTAAGTCAGTACAACGTCACGAGGTAGTTTGTCCGGCCCAAGAGCAACTTGTGCTCTCGCGTGATACGTCTTGATAACCTGCCGGTTTACGTGGAACCGCTTACTGGCAGTAATTATCCGGACGGCGTCGACACTTGTCTGGCTTAAGTAAAACGGATTATTAAGTTACGCGTGCAACTCAACGACGTTTTGGTGGCCTGCCGATTTACGTGGAATCGTCTATTGGCACTGTCATCAGGACGTTGTCGCATCTTGTCACGCGATCCGGGATTTAACAGTCGCGAACAAAAACGGCGTTTTGGTGGCCTGCCGATTTACGTGGAATCGTCTATTGGCACTGTCATCAAGGCGTTGTCGCATTTTGGTCCCGAAAAAGTCATTTCAAATACCGCGTAAACCTTGGCGTTTTGGTGGCCTGCCGATTTACGTGGAATCGTCTATTGGCACTGTCATCAGGGCGTCGCCGAATTTTGCTCCGAAATTTTGATTTTGAATACCGCGTAAACCTTGGCGTTTTGGTGGCCTGCCGATTTACGTGGAATCGTCTATTGGCACTGTCATCAGGGCGTCGCCGCTGTAACTAAACTATTTTAGTAGTTTTGTGAATACGCGTTTCCCACCTTGAGTAGCCAGTCAAGTTTTATCCGTTTATTCCGTTTTGTAGTTAGTTTTATTTTTTTTTCCAAATTAAATTTGTCTTAAAAATAATCTGTCGAACGCCATTCGAACATATATGTTTTGCCTGTAAATTATATTATCCTGCCTGGTCAAATATAGATTGCTAACCGAGCTTTTGCTAGTAACCAGTTTGTAGAGAGCTTTTTACCTGCCGCACGCTTTCCGTTTAACCGCTTTACCGTAGATTTGCTTTCTCGCTTCCACCGTATTATTTGCTTGCTTTTTCCGCTTTTAACCATAGTTTGCCGCTTTTAGTTTTGCCTAGCCTGCCTGCTTTAAGTTTAGCTGTAAATACTTGTGCTTATATTTGTGCTTTATTTACCGTAATTATATTAAATTAATTGTATTGTATTGAATCTTGAATAAAGCTTGTTCTGTTTTTAATCCGAAATTCTGAGTTTTCTTTATAGGTTAATTAGACCCCTGGCTTAACCGTGTCTTCACTGCAGTTACCTGAAGCCTCTATTATCCTGCTAATAGAGTAAAGTGGTCTTTCTACACTCTAAACAGAAAGTGGCGCCCGAGACACCGTCCTAAAAAGCACCGCCGCCCCTCAGGCGCCAAAGTAACCTCCTTCGAACTTCCGCCATTAACGAAAGAAGGTTACATCACAAAGGGAAGAACAAAAAAATTAGGAACACTCCCTTGCCGTTCAATGTATTACTGGCGTTTCTGCCATGTTCGATCACATTTATCTAATTCTGCTCAACACAAGATGGCGCTTGCGCACATTTGACATGAAAATTCAAAATACACGTGTTGTTGGGGGTTTAGAAAAAAAATTCTATAGATAGCAGTCGTTTAGGACTATCCAGTGTCACAAAAATACCAATTAAGACAAAAATGTCGCTTACGTCGTTTTGCCTAGAACACGTCGACATAATTATGCAACCGTACGTACTACTATCATGACAGACGGGTTGCGTTCAATTTCACTGGAAATTGACCCTTAATGCATATGTGCATAAAAGTAAGTTCATGCACTCGCGATTTGCGATTTGCGATTTTCAGGATTTAATTTGATTGGCTAGTTTCAAAAATGTTAGACACAACTATTTGTAATTCAATTTATTGCGAGAATCGCAAAATTTAAATTTGGGGGGCGGGAAAATTGAAATTGTTTCTATTTCTCGCGATTATCGCGAAATTTTTTTACACTGCGCATGGGCTTTTCTTCATAGAGATACCGATGAACTATATTTTTTTTGCATTTAAGGCCCGATCTTTTCTTTTCATAAAAATTTCTCTCACTGCACAATATCTCTGTATTTTTTTCTTTTTCTGATTAAATACTAAGTTATAATTATTCTTCTACGTTGTAAAAGCCTCAACACATAAGCACTATTCATGGTATTTACTTGTTATCAAGTACTTTTTTCGTTTTTTGTTGTATGTATAATTTTTTGGTTAACAGCAACAACAGCAAGTTTGACAAGACAAGTATGTTTGAAATTCAAAAGTAACTAGTTTTCGCGTTTGTGCATGAACGAACATTATTTTTCGTTATAAAATCGCATATCGCAAATCGCAAATCGCGAGTGCATGAACTTACCTTAAGGCGACATTTTTTTGGTATAGAAACATGGCCTGGAGTTTTATTTTATTTCTCCTGTGGAAGAAATATATAAGAACTTTCAGTTACCATTTATCATGCACAAGATATCGGAAAATATACAGAAGTATAAAGCATTACGAAAATAATATAATAAATCAATATTAAAATAAAAGTTTACACTGCTGCTAACTTCATTATACTTCTGAGTCGTTACAGCTGTCGTTAGTGTCAGTGTCGCTGACGCAAACTTTATAACCTCTTATCTTGGTGTCAATAATACCTACAATAAAAATCAATTAAACCTATTTAAAGAAATATAGAATATTAAAGATAGCATAGGTAGGTATTTAAGCATTATTTTGTCTTTACAATTTACATATCCCCATATTTAAGAAACGATAATCAAACTAACATACACATTATAGCTTTACCTCTTTTATTTTAATTTGGAATCCTTTGGGAAACTAAACATTTTACATCCAGTTTTATTGATATGATCACGCTCAGGTGCAAAGCACAAACCCACATTTGAAATTAAGCACAAAAACGAGTTTATTAGAAAAAATAGTAGAATAGATTTGAAACTGAGAGAAAACTTAAGTTAAACGTCAAGTTCATTGTCAAAATGAACGAACATGAATTAAGTGTTTGAAGTTAGCGCTGCAAACTCATAATTTGAATTTTTGCATTCTTTATTCCTATTGGAGGAAGCTTCCGCCGCTTTACATATTAATTTATAAAACTAAAATGAAGTTTTTATAAATCATACGTGGATACATATATTTTAACATATTTCTTAAATGTGAAATAGGTAGGTATTGGAAGTCCTTAAATAGTCTTTCAACATACAGAAATACTATAAAATTCCCGACAATGTTTTAGTACTACATATTATAGTCCTTATGGACAACGCAATACGGGTCAGATTCCCGTATTACAGTTTCGGCCGTAAACTTGTATGCCAATAGAAGTGGGGGTCGTGACGTCACAACTAATAGAGTCTATTTGAAGTTTTAGGGGAAGTGTTAAAGAAAAACATTCACAATAAAATTGTTTTTGAATATATATTTTTTTTATCTAGTTAGTTTAATAAATGTATGTCATCAATTTTGTACTCTATCAGTTATCATATTGTATTCTTTGGTATACTTATTAATAAATATTATTGTACCTACATCGATTCTTTGTGAAGTATCTGCACTAATTAAAGCATATTGATATTCTGCATAAGTGTCAATTCACGTAACATTAACAAAGATAAATCTCAATGAATTCATTAACATAAACAGCTGACATAAAATTATGAAATAATTTCGCAAAAACGAATATGACAGTTGACAGTAAGGCCAGCTCCCCATTTATTCGCGTTTTTCATACGTTTAGTGTTTATCATATATTATCATAACATAAGCTGATTGGTCTGTTGCAAAATGCGTAAAAGTTTAATACGTACTTGTAGAGTCGGCCTTTGTGAGTCAAATCTAGCGATTGCTTTGTAATTCGGGTTCTATAAATACGACCAATAGAGAAATTCCATTCAAATTTAGCGGGCATTTTTGGGGCGGAGTCTCTTTCTATGTCTTGAACGGAGAGAATATAATTAATTTTACATATCAATGTCAGGGTAGAATGAAACTAGTTTATTTTGATTTATTTTTGACATCAATGTCAATGTTAGACTGACATTGGATTTAGGTTATATTGATTTTTTCGTTAATGTAAATTTGACATTAAAAATAGGTTACATTATTTTTTGAACGTCAATGTCAGAATCAAATTAATGTTATGGATTCTGTGATATAATTCAATGCTGTATGACATATAGTCCTGCAGAGTATTTTGTTGTTGCATTATTCGACAATAATAACGTTCTAAAGTGTTTTATATGTAAATGTTTAATTTTTGCTTTGAATGTTATGGATTCTGTAATATAATTCAATGCTGTATGACATATAGTCCTGCAGAGTATTTTGTTTTTGCATTATTCGACAATAATAACGTTTTAAAGTGTTTCAACGATTTTTTTTTTAATTCAATATCATTTATATTTACCTACATGTTCAGAAATGGAACATCAATAAATATATTAGATATTTTTATTATTATTGGGCCAGTATAAGGCTTAAATAAGGTTGTTTATAGACAACAAGTTTCGAATAAAGAGAGGTAGAGTATTTAGATAGATAGATAGATAGAAACATTTTATTTCCCACAGTATATATCTTACACACTTAATAATAATAACAATAAAATTAAATAACTATATCTTATAATATTCATAATTCCCATTATTAAAATAAAGAAAAAGAAAACAAGATATATACTTTTAGCTCCCAGAGCTTTAGAGAAAATATTGCGACTAGCTTGTAGTCTAAAATTATGCTTATTTAGCCAAGATAGAAAACAAAAAAAAATAGAAAAAAATAGAAAATAAAAAATATAAATATATAAATAAATAACCCAACTATTTAACTGATATGTGAATCTTTAAAAAATTCATCTAATGTATAATAAACTTTTGATTTTAACATTTTTTTTAATTTCTTTTTGAATATGTTTACGGAAGGTGTTCGTCTAATTATTTCTGGTAAATGATTGAATATTTTTATACCTACATATACAGGTCCTTTTCTATTTACGTCTAAGTTGTATGAGGGTACCACATATACGTTTTTGCCTCGTGTGTCATGATCGTGGATATCAGAATGTGTATAAAGGTTATTTTGTTCTGTAAATGTAATTATGCTGATCTTATATATATACAAATTGGTTAATGTAAATATTTCCAGTTCTTTAAAATAATCCCTACAGGAGTCTCGACTTTTTAAACCGCATAGTGCTCGTATAGCTTTTTTTTGAATCAAAAAAGTACTCTGTGAATTGACTGAGTTCCCCCAAAATTCTATTCCATATTGCATAAGCGAATAGAAGTATGCATAATATACTGTTTTACCTACACTAAAACCGATGTTTTGTCTTATAGTATTTATAGCAAAAACAGCCCGACTTAATTTTATATTTAATTCTGTGATATGGGTTTTCCAGTTTAGTTGTTGGTCTATATGTATACCTAGAAACTTTGTGCTTGACGTAGGAGTAACTTCTCCAATATTTGTAGGAATTACAGTCTGATGCAATTTTTTGTTTGGTTGAAATAGTATATTGAATGTTTTACTCATGTTTAAGACTAATTTATTCGCTGCAAACCAATCAGATACATCTTCTAATAATATTTTTGTTATATTTAATAGTTCGTCTAGTTCCCTGTGTTCTAGTGTGATGCTTGTATCATCAGCAAATTGCGAAAATTTAGCTAGTGGAAAATTTACTACTATATCATTTACATATATTAAAAACAGAGTTGGTGCAAGGATGGATCCCTGAGGAACACCACATTTGATTTTATTAGGATTTGATCTTATATTGTTTATTTGATCCCCTTCGAACGACTTTACTTCCACAGACATAGTTCGGTCACTTAAGTAAGATTTAAACCAATCATTAACTATCCCTCTTATTCCATAATACTGCATTTTGTCTAGTAAGATTTTGTGATCGACGCAATCGAAAGCCTTAGATAGGTCACAGAAAATGGTAATTGGTATGTTCTTATTTTCTAATGTTTTGTTTAAATTACTGACTAAATCGAAGGTTGCTGCTGTTGTGTTTTTTCCATGTCGAAAACCGTACTGTGATTCTGAAAGTATTCTATTCCTTTCTAAGTAATTATTAATTTGTTCCTTAACCACTGCTTCTAAAATTTTTGAAATAACCGACAAGAGAGAGATTGGTCTGTAATTTGATATTTCCGTTTTTTCGCCTTTTTTAAATAATGGTTTAATTACTGCGTGTTTAAGACAATCTGGAAATGTTCCTGTACTTAAAGATAAGTTAATTAGGTAAGTAATTGGTTTTATAAAATAGTCCACTTGTTCCTTTATTATTGTTATTGGAATATCATCCATGCCTGTGCTATTTTTTTGTTCGAAATTGTTTATGATTCTTTTTATATCTGTTTCTGTTATTGGTGAAAAGTAGAATGAATTTCTATTATTTAATTTTAAGACCGTTACATATTCCATGGCTTCTTTCTTACTACTCATATTTTCTGTTAAGGTTTCCCCTATATTTAAATAAAAGTTTTGAAATTCTGTTGCTACTGAAACTGGATCCGTAATAAGTTCATTATTTTGATTTAAAATATCAATGTTTCCTCGTGTATAATTCGGTTTTTGTTTTAAGTTTGCTTTGACTAATTTCCAGGTTGATCGTATTTTGTTAGATGAATTTATTATACAATTATTTGAAAAGTTTTGTTTTGCAAGGATGATTATATTTTTTAAAATTTTACAGTAATTTTGCACATGGTTTATAAAATATGTATTTGTGGTGTGAAATTTTTTAATATATAATAAAGAACGTTTATTGCGACACGAAGTTTTAATCCCTATTGTCATCCATTCCGGGCATTTATTTTCATTATTGATTTTAATATTTTTGACTGGAAAAGCTACATTAAAACAACTATTGAAATACTCATAGAAAATATCATAAGCTTGATTTACATCAGTTTTAGTATACAGGGCAGACCAGTCAATTGCCGATATTAAATTCTTAAATAATGCTTTATTTTTGGAGCTGAATATTCTTTTTCGTGTTATTATAGTATTAGAATTGTAATTGAAATCAGGGTTTTGAAGAGTAATTTTTTGTCCATAGTGATCACTGAAGCCGAAATCATCATTTGAGATGTTTAAAATATGTTCTGTATTATTAACTAGTATGTTGTCGACTAGTGAATGTGAATTGTTTACAACCCTTGTGGGCGTCGTAATAGTAATGGACAAATTAGTCATATTTAATAATGTTAAAAATTCATTTTTTTGTGTATTTTCATTTTCAAGATGTATATTAAAATCCCCGCATACTACAATTAAATAATTTCGAAATCGTTATTATTTTATAAGAAAGCATACAAATATAGGGCGGCCCTATAGAAATGAATTTTGTTTGTTATGGTTACATGATGTTTATATTGTTATTGTGTATTAACAGTTTAATTGTAAAATGTAAGTTCAAGTAAATGACTTTATTAGCGAGACTTCTTGTCCTCCTGATGAGCTTGTGGTAGTGAAAGAATAGTGTACATCTTCTTGGGGACATCGTTTTTTAATTAGTGACCATAATGAATGAATTTTGTGGTGAGGTTTAAAAAAAACTTTGTTTCAATAATTTATTAATAGGCGTTTTGAATTTTGTAATTTTTAATCCAATTTTAATCATGTACCTATTAAAGAAAGTTCAATAAATTTAATAATTGTATGTTTAGAGATGAAATCATCATCATCGGTATAAGTATATCGAGTTAGATATGTTTTTTGTTACTTATGCTTGTATAAAACCTAAATAAAGTCATTTATAAACTGTAAGTGAATAATAATAAAATAATCTTATTTCTTACAATAGGCATTTAATAAATATTTACATAACTATGTTAAATATCTCTTATATACCTAATGCAAAATAAAATCCGTTGCACGTTATCACGCATAAGAGCCGTATTTTGTTATTTAGCGTCTTACAGCTGTTCAAGACATTGTTTCTTCTTCACCAACTGATGATCGTCATGCCAGAAAAAAAGTATATGTAATATTTTCAATTGTTAATTAATTAGGTACCTACTTTTTGTTATCGTTAATTTTGATCGTTTTGAAATTTTATGTTGATACATTTGTGGAAAATTGATGGTGATAAATAATACTCAATTGTAGCCTGTTAGATTGTCTAATTGTCTATTTCGCTGCAAAATGAGTAGGTAAGTCACAGACATATGGAATTATTAGGAGGCCACTGAGAAGAAAAGAGGCCCCCATCCGGGTTAAAATTACGAAGGAAATAATCGCATCCAAAGCTAATATTTAGTAGAGAGTGTCGAGCCTAGCAGACTAGATATATCCTTGAGACGGTCAGTCCCTGCCTAAATGCGTGCATAATGAATAGTTGTTATGCGCCAGTGACCAAACACCGACTCCCCGTTACCTCTCACCTCCTACACAGAATGGCGAGTGGGCCTAGTACGACGTATAAAAAATGTAAATAATTTTACAAGGAACAGTCAAGGCTGTTTATGTTTTGCGACCGTCATTAATGCATTGCAAACATTAATAATGCCCAGACTGTCTATAATTAGGTATTATTATTTTATTATATTTTGTAATAAAACAAGCTTTCTCTTAGAATTATATTATACCAAAATTGTTAGACAAATAATTGGCGGAAAAATAAATTAGTCTAGGAGCTAGGTCATGTCTCGTGTGCACTTTTATGTCCCCTAAATTTAATTGTGGGACCTTATTACATACTTATAGAAGTGTTAAAAAAAATTGGTCACATGGTCCAGATCTTGGTCGTTTGGCTGCCATATTGAAAAATTTGCTAAAGTTTGATTTAACATATCTCCGTAACGGATGCACCGATTTTAAATTTTTTTAGCTCATTTCAATCCTTGTTAAAAGGCAAACAAATTTCTATACGTTTTTTGATAAACCCAGCGGTTATTGAAATATTTTAAGATTTTAGATTTTTCAGTTGGCAAAGGAATTTAGTGTTCCCATCACATTTATAGGATAATAGTTGAGTAATTCAGTATTTTTACTTTTTTTCAGGCAGTAGAGTCAAGGTAGAGTGAAACAGAATGACTGATTCCGTAGAGCAGGAAGAAGTGTGAAAATAGTGGCAAAGACATTAATTTATGCATTTTCTGTCAAAAAGTGAAGCAAGGATTAATCCTGTGTTCAAGTGAAAATGGAATAAAGAACATTAAAGATGCTTCTGAGCACATTGGAGATGGTATTTTGCAATGTATTGATGATGAAAGTGAAAGTAACATAAAATAGCATATGACTTGCTACAGGCCTTACATACTTAAGGGAAGAAGAGCTGAAGAAAAACAAGAAAAAGGTGAATCAGGCATCGAAGAGGAGGATGGTGCTAGCTCCCTAGAACAACGTCCAAGAAGAAGGGTTCCCCAATCTAGCGGCCCCCAGTCTAGCGGACCAAAATTTAAAACGTATGTAGTATGTAACCAAATATAATTAAAAGGAGACTCCAAACTGTACCGGATTTGCGAAGAGTTCAGAGCAGAGCAACTACTTACAGCTTCTCGATTTTACCTCGATGCAGTTTTTCAGCGAATAAGCACACTGGAAGATGTAAACAGTGTTTTTGCTGCTGATATCCATTGTCACAAAAAACTGCATCAGGAAGTATATTTTGAACTATGAGAGGGCTAGAGAAAAAGATGCAGCTGAAGAAGTTGCTGATTCCGAGGATCTAAAAGAAACTCTTAAGCAATTTTTGACAACGGTGGATCTTGAATGCAGAGGATATTCAATTTCATACCTACCCAAGGAATTCAATGAAAAGTATTTGCCAAGTGAGAAGCACATATCAAACTGTAAAATGAAAAGTCTACTTATAGAGCAACTTAGTGATGGTATTTATTTTACTTACTCAAGATATCGTTCTATTTCACAGATGGTCTTTTCCAGTAAAATAAGTACAGGTAATTTAGCTGAAGAAATTCGTGTCTCTGATTCTGTCAAGAAATGTTCTGAAATATTGCTCAATGATATTAAAAATTTGTATTTTGGTTTAGAAGATACAGACTGTAATGCAAATGATTTGCATCAATCTTTGACGGAGCTAAAAAACAAGATACCAGAGTCCTGGTTAAAATTTTGCTGCGGTTTATTTCCTTCCTATCAGACTTCTAAACGAATTCAGTTAAAATGTTATACAGTGTTCCAGATACTATTTTATCTAATACACAATGGTAGTAAGAATACACCCCTCCATGTTGGATTCATGAAATGACACGGTCTAAATTGTTATAGTCGAGTAAACTTTAACTTGGCGTGTGGATGAGTTGTTATTGTGCATACTATTTCATTTTCTCTTGCACACAAAGTTAAAGCAATAACCCAAAAACATTGTTCACGTATGTTTATACGTAAACAATGGTTTTGGGCCATTGCTTCAATTTTGTGTGCAAGAGAAAATACAATAATACGCACAATATGAACTCATCCACACGCCAAGTTAAAGTTTACTCGAGTATACTACAGATTGTAAATCGCCTTGGCATTACAGTTAGTTATGATGCATTGGAGAGACATAACGTATTACTTGCTTCAAGAATTCTGAGCAATTCAGAGGGAAAAGGCGTCCTCTTCCCAAAGAAATCAAAGCAAACACTTACGTACAATGGATGCATTGCGTTTCCATCAATACCATCACAAGAAAGTACGGAACATTCAAGATTTGGCTCCTACATCCAGATATGTTCGCCTTCACATAAAAAGAAGCTACCTCCAATGTTACAAATGGATACACGCCTTGGAGGTGGCCGCAGAGCTCAATCTCTTGAACTACGGTTACACGAAAATGGAGGGAACCTTATTAATTCCGCAAGTGACTGAGGATCCATCACAACCTGAAGATTTTCCCAAACCTTGTACTTGCCAGAAGTGCTTCAGAAAAAATGTGTGTCCCTGTAGAAACTTGAAAATCATGTGCTGTGACTTTTGCAAATGCAAACAAAACGATATGGACCAGTGCAAAAACCCCTATCAATAATCATGTTAAAATGTTGACCTCAAAATATGTATAAGCTTTATTATACTATTTATTTTATGTACCATATCCTATTGATTTTAAGTATGTGTTTACTCCGTTTTATATGCTTGAAGCTTCATTTATTGGTTAATAAAGTCCTTTTAATCTATTTGTCCCTTTTTTATATCAACTACGTCCAAAACTTGTAGCAGAACCAAATAAATTTAAAATAAATAAGTTTAGTCCTGATTTTTATATTTTGTCCGGTGTTGTTTTTTGGGGTTAGGAATTGTAAATGGGGTTGCATAAAATAAAAGTTAAACATAATACAGTCCATTCACATTTAAAAAAAATAAAGGGTGGCTTTGATTTTTCGTGACATTTCACTCTATATAATAGATTGACAACATAAAATATTTTAAGGTTAGGTATTTTGTCAGCTCTATGTCGAATTTCAATTGCAGCGTTGTAAAATTTTATTAGGTGTATTCTTTTCACACATAATTTTGGGTCATTTTGAGAAATCTTGTAATTTTTACAGTAATTATTTCAATAATCGAATGCACTCATTTCTATAATTATTTCTAACGTGATTGTGACATTTGTGACATGGATGACACATGACGAATATTAAATTATATTTTGTCAAAGTTATTAGTGAAATTATTTAAATAATAATGCCCAAAATAGTTTCGGCAGACAAAAAACTTAGCATTTTGAAATGTTATAAGCATTATAGACACGACAGGTCAGACTTGAACAATGATGCTATTGTAAATAAACTGGTGGACATTTTCAGTGTAAGTACAATGAATCTATTTTTAATAAATCATTTTGTTTGGAATGTTATTTTAATTTTTAGGTAGGAAGATCCGTTATATGCGGGATAATACGGGATAAGACAGGGGCCATGCAGGGGGCGGCGGTGTCTATTAGGGAAAAAAACTGAAAAATGGAATTATTTTTTTAAAAGGGATCTGGTCGAAATTATCAGTGGATATAATGAAAGAAATCAATTTTTTACTTTGGATAATTTGTTAGAAGCTGCGCGAAATTTAATAGATTATAGGGGAGGGAGAACTACATTATATTAAATTTTAAAATCAATAGGGCTTAAATACAAAATTGCGAATGATAGGAAAATTATGTGTGAACAGAAACACATCAAAACTTTAAAAATCATATTTTGTCGTAAATTTCTTCAATTTCAAAATTCTAGTGAAAATTACATGTTCGTGTACCTGGACGAAACTTGGATTTATCAGAACGGGTCTCCAATTCGTCGCTGGGTACACGACACAGATTTAAAATTTAGTCCGTCTAAAGTTAAAAATGAGGGGAGACGTTATACAATTTTGCATGCGGGGTGTGAACTTGGGTGGTTGGGAGGGTGTGATTTCCTTTTAAATTCTAAAAACAATGACAGAGACTATCACAAAACTATGACCGGAGACCTTTTTCAAAAATGGATAAAAGACTAACTAATTCCTGCATTGGCACAGCTTAAATGTAAATGTGTGGTGGTGATGGATAATGCTCCTTACCATTCCATGCTATTGGATAAGCCACCAACATTTGCTTCTAAGAAATGTGAAATGCAAAAATGGTTGACTGACAGAACTCAAAAAGACTATCAAAATTTAAATAAAAAGCAACTTTGGGAGGTAATAAAACCCTTTCGGCGTGACTGTAACAAGACGTAATGACGAACTATTGAGACAGCAAGGACATGAAGTCCTTCGTTTACCACCATACCATTGTCAGTTCAACCCAATTGAAATGGCATGGCACGTAACGAAGGACTATTATAACAAACACATAAATCTCCAGTCTTCTTCTATGGAGCAGACTGAAGATTTATGGCTTGAGTCCTTGCGTCAATGTACTGCTCAGACATGGAAAAATTTTTGTGTGCATTGTGAAAATCTGGTGAGGGAGGAATGGGTACGGGAAAGGGGACAAACATCTTTTGAAGATATGCCTCCTTTTATTATTTCACTAGCAGAATCTGACTCGGATTCAAACGAAGAAGAATCAGACTCTGATAGTTAAATGGTGAAAGGAGATTTATAAGTCAGATCCAATTTAAAAGAATCATATCATTTTTCATTTTTTGGTGCATTCTTTAGTAACAATCTTGATTCTTGTTTGTAAGGATCATCGAAAACATGCGTTCATTTTTCGGTTACGCGAACAAACAGTTGGGAAAATAAGTGCCAAAAGACTTGCGTTTCTGAGATCAAAACGCGTGATCAGTGTTGAAAGAATGCGCCTTGTTTAAATATGGTCGAAAATTTACTTAATTCGTATCTTATAATAACACCACAAAATACATATATTATAACCCCTGCATGTATCCCTGAACTAACGCTGTGCAGGAGATGGTACAAGTTTAAAGGTAGAGGATCACACATCCAATATGACAGGAAATCGAACCCGGGACCTTAGGAGTGCGTTAGCCTCTCGACCGTTATTATAGTCATATCATATTTGCATTTTACACAAATATAACCAAGATATCCCGAATGCGACAAAAATTAGACAGAATAGATGTGAAGTCGACTGCGCCACATATATTTTATACATAGTGGGATGTACCAACTCTCTCTGTAAGAATGTTGATTTATGCATTTATGGATAAGACAAACCATCAGCGTCGGCGAACCCCTATCCCACTGTTCACTAGAGCCTGAATCTCCAATTCGAGTGATTAGCATTCGTATGATGAGAAGAAAGATGGTTCTATATAGAAGCAATAAAGATGACAGAGATAAAAGAAAGAAAAATAATTTTTAAGTACTTCTCTGATTATTGTTTTGTTTTCTTATAATAATTGAAAGAAATATGCATTTAATTTAATTTACCTCCAATATGTTTCTAATATGGATATAAGTATCTATGTATACACACTTATTTTGTATTAAATATAAATGCTCCACTCTTAATAATTATCTATTTTATTGCTATAATTAATTACTACGTTGTATATTTATTAGTCTCTATAATGTCAATAAACATATATTATTTTAATAATTTTAATTTAATAAACTTTATGCCAGACTATTCCACAATTACAGAACCAATAAAAAATCTAAAAATTGTATAGTTACAAACATAGAACATATAGGGTCAGACTGTTGCTAATAGAAATTTAAAGAAAATGGCAACGCTTTCTTGCCGAAATATGTCTGCCAGTATACATAACCTTAAAATATTTCATGTTGTCAATCATTATATAGAGTGAACCATTATGAGAAATCACAGCCTCCACTATTTTTTTAAAAAGTGAATGGACTGTACGTTGAGAAAGTTTATTAAAGTACCTATATATGATATTCCCAGTAGAGAGCATTTAAACATTATGTTGAAAAATAACATAACTCCATCAACATACAACATCAGATTACATGGAAATTGGGATGATCTGACTTTAAATGAGAAAGTGGCAGGAGCGGCTGAAATGGATGGTCGTAAGGATACTCCTCAAACAACGGTAACTGCTACAAACACTAATCCTGAGGCAAATATATAAGGTAGGAACGCTTATAATTATTCTTTCTAAATGGAACCTAAGTACTAAAATAGTGGGGAATTTTTGAATGCCAACAATCAAAGAGATGCCGCGGATATTCAAGAGGCAGACGGTCAATGCAATTTGGTTTTAATAATCCGCAACTTCAAAACCCCTTACTGACCCCCAACGAGATCAATAGGGCCGAAAATAATTATTATTTGGGTACACCAGGTGTAAATATACTTCCATCGGTGCCACCACCATATAATTTTCCAGTTTACCATCAATCAGCCAACCGGATTTGTCTCACTTAGTGTCACAAGTGGTTTCATCGGTTATGAATAATATAACTGCGGAAACAAGTAGGTAATCGTTTTAACAGCAATAATAATCATAATTCAAATAGAAATGTAAACAATATACCAGGAAATTTTTCTAATACAGATATCGTTAGATCACTATGATGAACGCGGTCAGTTACATCCAGTAGATTTTTTGAATCAGTTATAAACAAATTTTAACATACAAAATTTACCATACCAAAATTTCATTACGCTTTCAGATAATTTATTTAAAAATTCTGCAAAACAATGGGCAGATGCGTTTTTGAGAAATTTCACTGATTATAATGAATTTAAGGCAGAATTTTTAAAATACTGGGGTGACCAACAAGATGAATTTATTAGAAAAAAAATTGATGGTGATGTGTTTCAGGGTAAAAAAACGCTAGTAGAGCATTTTACTCATTACGTGGCTATGGCAAAACATTTCCAACCTCTATATACTGAGAAAAAATTAGTAGCAAAGATAGCAAGTCATTTTGCTAATTTTGCACCCAATATAACTGCTATGTTGATCGAGGTAACCCATCTAAAACAAGCGCTAGTGCGCTTACGAAAAGCGGATTACTATTGTCAATTTGGTAATGCCAGCAGTACAGTACAAAATCAAAAATCTTTTATAATAGGGTAGGTGCAAGTAACCCTAGAAATACTTATGTCGGTAATAATAAAAAGGAACCTAACAAATTTCATTAAAAAATGTTTCTATACTAGAATGTGAAACTGATGAAAATTTGGGAAACGAGTAACGTCCCCACATTTTTGCTCGGCTGTGGGGGCTGTTTTAAAGAGAGCTGTTGTTGATTGCGGAAATGACCCACGTGAACATTTATTAGACGGTTGTGAATATAATCATAAAATAACTACTATTAGTCATTCTCCCTCTATAGAAATAAATTAATATGGTTACAGCTATCCCGCAATGATAGATACAGGTAGTACAATATCGGTCATGTTAGGAGAGGTTTGGAGTCAAATATCTGATTTTCACAAAATAATTCCACATTATCCGTGTGTAGGTGTTCGAGTGGTGGGAGCATTTAAAGCAAAATTTAGGAAAATATTGCTACAAATGCAAATAAAGTTTGCTATAAATGAAAATGTGTTTGTTCGCGCCAAAATTTGAATTGGCAATATCGCAAACTCGCGCCTAGAGTTGACACACTGAATAGCGGCAGATCGCGGTTAGAACACGCCGAGTATTCACGTGGTGATAGCTCTCTGTCTGAACAGTGTAACATTTTGAGAAATATTAATCCAAAATCAGTAGTTAATGTAATATTTGTGTATACGTATTTAAATCGGCTCAAGTGAAAGATAATCAAGCTGTAATCCTTTTCCTATTATTTTCCGATTCCTCTCTTCCTACAGCTACCACTGCAGGGAACTTACAACAACGACGTTATTGGTAAGTCAATAATTATAATTAGATAATAATTTTTCAGGGCATTTTACTGAGTTATCGAACAGTGTTTTTACATGAATTTATGTTGATAAATGAGTTAGTTTATCCAGTAATAATTGGAATCGATTTTTTAAGAGTTTTTAAAGTGTCAGTAAATTTAGATGAAGCTTATTTATATTTTAAAGTAGAAAATAGAAAAATAATCATCCCCGAAAAAAATTTGAACATGAATTTAAACCTCCGGATTCTGCAGATATGTGTGTGCTAGTAAACAGTTTTAATAAAAAAATCCCTGAAGAAATTTACTGATATTCACATGTAGATTTTAATGATATTGTATCCTCTTGCAAATTAAATGAAAGAGAGAAGCAAGCTTTTTATGGATTATTGGTAAAACATAAGCAGGTTTTTTCTAGTAAACCAGGGAGTTACACTTGGAGTAGTTTTCCACACACACCAAAACACTTTTGCACACACTCGACTCGCGTTTCGCCAACCACGTTGGCATCATCGGGAGATGATTAAAACTTATTATTTTAATCATCTCCCGATGATGCCAACTTGGTTGGCGAAACGCGCGCCGAGTGTGTGCAAAAGTGTTTTGGTGTGTGTGGAAAACTACTCCAAGTGTAAGTTCTACACCAAAGGTTCCAACCCCTCTTCAGGAATAAACCAGGGAGAACTCATGAATATCAACATGAGATCAGACTTAAAGATAAAAAAGAATTCTTTGTAAGACCATACCCTATCCCTCTAGCTCACAGGCAAGCAGTTAAAAAAACCATGTAACAAATGGAAGCCTGGGGCATTATCGAAACAGCTTCTACCTCTTATATACACGGTGGTGAATTTTTCGATGCCCACCATTGGTATCTCGGAAACTATAAGATATAGAGTATCGATTGAATTAGACAAAAGTTGCGCTACTTTATGCTCTACAATTTCCCGCCAAGAAATGCTGGATATCTTGATTCGTTCGCGGTTTATCCTGAAAAAATTGAAAATCGTGATTTCAAAACAAAATTAATATCTTCTATACCATTCATGCGAATTTAATGAACTTTGGCAAGGTTTTATTTTTGACCACTACCAATTGAATGGCGTTAATAGAAATTTTCTAAGCCTTCTAGATTTTGAGCAACGATAGTCAACTTTTTTTTCTCTCATGGCCGCTATGGCAGGGTTTTTCTTATTATTTGCCATATTATAACTATAAATAAGTCATACTTTTTAAATGTTTATTTTTGATATAAAATACAGTGTGGACCAGCCAAATGGAATAAATTCAGTATCTCAATTCCTGTGCATATTTTTAAAAAATCCCGAGACACGTCGATTTTGGATTCTGAAATGACATATCTAGTATATGTATCTACATAATTATCAATGCCAGTAAAAAATTCTCCTGGTAAACGCAATGGTTCACCATAAACTAGCTCTGCTGAAGCGCATTTTAAATCTTCCTTAAAAGCAGATATGAGTCCTAACAAAATTAAAGGTAATTCATCTATCCAATTTTTATTATTATTTAATTTAGCTATCAAAACTGATTTTAAAGTTCTATGCATGCTTTCCACCATCCCGTTACTTGACGGGTGATATGTTGTGGTATGCAAATTTTGAAAACCCAATCTTCGGGCGAATTCCCTGAATAAGTGTGACTGAAATTGTCTTCCTTGATCATGTGTTATTCTACAAGGAACACCGAATCTTGACACGTATTCAGTTAGAATCGTTTTTATAATAGTATCAGTTGAAATATTACTTAAAGGATAAATTTCTATCCACCTAGTGGCTCTATCGATAATGGTTAATAAATAATTTTTACCATGAGAGACTGTTAAAGGTCCTACTAGATCTATGTGTATATGTTCAAAACGACCTCTAGGAACTTCGAAAGTTCCTATAGGTGATTTGGTGTGTTTTAAAACCTTGGCTTTCTGACAAGCCAAACATTGTTTTGTCCATACATTAATTTCTTTATTAATTCTAGGCCAAAAAAATCCACTGTTTATTAATTTTTCATATTATGCATTTTTCTAAACACATGATATCGTTATGTTTCAGGAATATATGGACTTGGGGTTGATAATGAGGTTTCACACCAAATACTTATATTAGGGTTATCAAATTTTATAAATGTCAATCTACATTTCAAGGTTGGCTTTTCAGAATTTGGTGTTTCAATTAAATGCATTAAAGTTTCGTCTGTTTGTTGACATTAAATAAACTGTATTTATTTATAAATAACCATTTGTAAGGTATGTACAAGACTATTTTATTTTTGTTTATAAATTTAAATCATTATTATATTACGTTATATTATAACAGCTTATAAAATACTGGTAAATCAATCATATACATACCTTTTTAGTGCTTAAATATTTTTATTTTATTAAATTATTATCGCTTTTACTAACTTCAAACATTGTTTGCATCCAATTATCTGTCAGATGACGTTTTCACTAAATGAGCGTATTATACTCTGTCTGTTGAGAGATTGCAGTGGTGGGCTTGGCTTGGGCAGAGAGCAGTTTACTCAGCTCAAAATATTTTATAAAGCGTGGCAATGAAATTCAAATTATATTAACTGCCGCAGTTTGAGTCTCAACTTCTACGTGCTGCGCCATTGTTAAGGGGCTACTGTTGAATTTATTACTCATCTATTTGCTAAAAGTTGAAGGGAATACTACAATACCTTTTATATTATTTGTAATTGATAATTCGTAATGTTAAATTTAGGATGATACACATTTATTACTTAATAGTCACAAGTTTGACACGATACACGCAAACTTCAATGACCTGTCAACTACGTATTCGTAAATGCCATTGTAAACCTACCTGACAGACGGAGCTAAACGGAGGCCTAGATTTTAGTCTGTCGTGAAGTTAGTCACAGAAACGGGCTGTCAAAATTCCTTTAATCTAATAAAAAAAATTCCTTTATCAGGGGAATAACACACATATCTAACCTGCCTCCGGCTGTCGCCTCCGGCTTCTAACTTGCAATAAACCTCATGTCATGCCTGATGCATTTAATAAAAAAAAATTCCTTTAATCTAATAAAAAAAAAATTCTTTATCAGGGGAATAACACACATATCTAACCTGCCTCCGGCTTCTAACTTGCAATAATAGACCTCGTGCCTGACGCATTTAATAAAAAAAAAACAAAAGAAGGTGCGTGATTTGAACCTGGAACCATCTGCATGCCAGCCCGGTTCGTTTCCGCTAGACCATCGCGCCACTGACAAAACGCGAGTAAAGCAAGAATAAGTTCAGCCCGTTTCACCAACTTCACGTCGCTTTCACCAACTTCACGTCGGACTAAAACCTAGGCCTCCGTTTAGACGCTTCTTACCTGACTCTGTAACCAATAAGATCAAAGCGCGCGCTTTTGTCGTCACTTCCACCACTGCAATCTCTCATCAGACAGAGTTTAAATGCATTAAAGGGCGAGTTGCTTTATTCACCGGTTGATCCACCAGAGTTTCGTCTGTTTGTTGACATTGACTTATCTTTTCTAAATTAAAATCTTTAACCTCTAAAACAGAAATTATAGCCGCTTTCCATATCCACACCAACAAGTGCTTCGAGCTCTAAGTGTGTGATACACCGCGTGAGTAGAAGTGGAACACATTATGTTCTGTGAGTGGAACGCTTATCTCGGATGAATAATTTGGGGTTAGATTTTTTTGTTTACGTTTTCTATCCTCAACGACGTCTATTATGGCAAACTGATTTGTTGAAAAAGCAGTAGACAAAGATATAGTAGTAAGTACTTAATTCAGAATGTGACTCCATTTATTTACATGTATTTTAGGAGTGGCTTTTTGCAACCCAGGATGCTATGTCTAGCACTATATAGTAGTGGTAGCGGCGATGACAGTAGTGAAGAGCATCCCATTAAAATAACAAGGATAACTAACTTTGTCGAAGAAATTGTTCCCAATTATAGTGAAAGAACTTTTAAAGAACATTTTAGGATGTCTCGCTCAATTGTGTATCGTCTGATACCTAACCATCACAATTTTTAATGCAATAAATATCTAAAATGTCGTAACTTTTTAGAAAAACTTAACCAAAGTGATATATAGTAAGTAAGTAAGTATAAGTAATTTTGGAGAATGAACTTAAAATAGAAATGGGTCTATAATTTTCTACATTAGCTGTACATCCTGTTTTATGCACCGGTACGATTTTTGCAATTTTCAGCTTATCTGGAAATTTTCCTTCAGAAAACGATGCATTAATTAAAATGACTAAGGGTTTAGCAATTGTCGGTAGGCATTTTTTTAACAAATTGACACTAATGCTGTATTCTCCATTTGATTTTGAATTTTTTAAGCCGTTTATTGTATCACATATTTCAATTTCATCTACTGGTTTAAAAAAGAATGTCAAATTGTTTTTATTTATTTCTGAAACATTAATTTGCTGATCTATGTTGTTCGAAAGAAGACTAGGAATATTATTAAAATAATTATTAAATTCATTACTTATAGTTGAGGGATTCGATGTTATGACATTGTCAATATTTACACTGATCTGATTGTTGTTATTTTTGGTTTTATTGCTATTTATAATTTACCAGGCAGCTTTAGATTTATTTTTTGCACCTTGTATAATACTGCCATTATATAATTTTGTTGCCTTATCTATTAATTGTCTATATAAAGATTTATATTTCTTATAATATAATTTGATATCTTCATTACCGGTTAGTGTAAGTCGATATAAGTATTTTAATTTCTGTGATGAGATTTTCAGTCCCTTGGTCAGCCATTTTTTCGAAGTGTTATTATTGTTATTATTATTGTTACTTACTTTTTTAATTTTAAGAAGAAATGCCATATTAAAATAGTATAAAAAAGCATTCATAAATTGGTCAAATTTTTCATTAGCATTATAACTATTATCTTCTAAATAGCTCCAATCTTCCGCTGCCAATAAGTTACAAAAATGGCTTATATTTTCGGGATTGTCTAGGGATCTATATTCTATAGTGTTGGTAATAATTTGACGAGGGTTCCCAAAAACAGACATGTGCTGGGCATTATGATCACTAATACAATTGTCAATTATAGTACTGCTATAAACATTATTTTCTAAATTCGTACATATGTTATCCAAACAGTTATTAATTCTCGTAGGCACCTTAAATATAGGGTCAATGCAATAAGAGTTCAATATGTCTAAGAGATTATTTAAATTGTTTGACGTTTTCAAAAAGTTTATGTTGAAGTCACCACAAATGATATTATGTTGTCTATTATTATTAACTAATAGATCAATTGCCATATTTAACTTATTTTAAAATATATCGGTTTCACATAAGGTGGCCTACTAATCAAGAAAAATTGAGGATAAGCCAAGAATTTCAGCGAAAGCAAGGTTTTACTGGAGTTATTGGATGCATTGATGGAAGCCACTTAAATATATGTAGACCAAAGCAAAATGATGATGCTTACGTCAATAGAAAGGGGTATCACAGCCTACTTCTTCAGGGAATAGTAGATTCGCAAAAGTTATTCATAAATGTATATTGCGGAGAACCTGGATCAGTCCACGATGCTAGATTACTTAGAAAATCTCTACACCAAAGCAGAAGATCCGAATTTTTTTGGAAATTATTATTTATTGGGTGATTCAGCGTACCCCTCGTTACCATGGCTCGTGATACCTTTTAGGGACAATGGAAATTTGACTGAGCAACAAAAACAATTTAATTTTAAACTGTCATCTACTCGCATGGTAATAGAACATGCATTTGGGTTATTAAAGGCTCGATTTCGGCGGATAAGAAATTTTGAAAACCTAGATATCAGCGTGATTGTTAAATTAATAATGGCAGCATGCATTTTGCATAATTTGTGCATTTTGAAGAATGATATGTTGGATGAAAATGCTATGGATGAGGAACCCTATGTTGCAAATGATCCTCAACCGTTTGATAATGTTGAAACTGGCAGCAAAGATCGACGTCAAGAAATTTTTGAAGTGTTAATGAATAATTAAACTAATAAAAATATTTTGATTTACTTGATATGTTTTGCATTTTTTGTATCATTATTTCAGAGCCTCAATATACCTTTAATTATACATAGCAAATAAAATGGTTATTCTTATTATCTTAATTTAGTTTTGAAAAAGCACACCACGAAACTATAAATTTTCTGATCTACCTACTTGCTCAAATAATAGTCATGTTTGCGAAAAATTCAACTTTTATTATACAGGGTGTTCATTAAGTATGTACAATAAATTTAACAGAAGATTATTTGAGTGATTTTAAGACAGAAAGTTCATATAAACATGGGTCCGAAAATGCTTCGTTTTCAAGATACAGGGTGTTAAACTTTTTTTAAAAATTTGGTTTTTCGTAAATATCTTAAATATCCGTTACCCAAATTTGTTGTAATTTGGCAATGTTATTTGTAGTGATAAGGGGCTAATTACGCACTAACTTGATAAAATTTATTAAGTCCAGTGGTGTCCCGAGCGGCACCTTAACGATTATTTTTGACAAGAAAATGTACGCCACTGACTATTTTGTAATTTTTATATTTTTTTTGGGTTAAGCAACTGAAAATACAACGTTTATGTCTCTTGCATTTTTTTCGGATCTTGCTTAGTTTTCGAGACAGAAAATTAAACTCAATTAATTGCATATCCCTGGACCACACAAGAAACATGGGGAAACGTAGGAAATAATCAAGGGTTGCATTGGAAAACGATTGCAGCATTTGGCCAAACAATATTACAGCTGTTGTCAATTTATTAAGCTATTAAATTGTAATTTTTGTAAAAAGTATTTTTGGTGAAATTTTTTAAAAAAGTTTAACACCCTGTATCTTGAAAACGAAGCATTTTTGGACCCATGTTTATATGAACTTTCTGTCTTAAAATCACTCAAATAATCGTCTGTTAAATTTATTGTACATACTTAATGAACACCCTGTATAATCACAACCAACAAAAAAATTTTAAGTCTTAAAAACTTAAAATACTCTATAAAAATATGAAACTTGTACAGAACATAACATTTTCACATACATTTTAGAGAGATTCCTGCACGGTTAAACCACATTTTTTTTTTTTTTTAATATGGAACGGGGAACAGCCAACGACTTAATAAATCTAGGAATCTCCTTTTTCTTCCTTTTTTTGTAAGTATTTTTTTAGCACATTAATTTTTTCTTTCTCGATCTCTATCTTCATTTTTTCAATTTCCATCCGTTCCTGGTGTCTTTTATTTTTGTTATCTTCATATTCTTCTTTGACCCTCTTCCTTTTTTTCTCCACTTTATGAACAACCTATAATTGTTCTTTATTTAAATTATCATCCAAGTTATCATGTACATTTGTATCGACATTATTTTCCAAATTAATATTATCGGAGTCAGCATCGATTTTAGATATTGATGTTTCTATGTTAGTACTGTCCAAAGTATGGAGACATTTAGAAGTTGGCTTCGTTCCGAGAATACTGTCCATTTCATCAAAAAATTGAAACCTGCTTGGACCTCTGCCAGTCTTATTCTGGTTATCTTTGGCTTGAGTGTAACTACGAACAAGTAATTTCCATTTTACCTGACAGAGGTTGGCATTACAGCTGATACCTTCACTCAATAAATCATTGGCAGTATTTTCAAACACATGTTTCCTCTTTTTAGCATGGCTTAAATTTTCATGATGATTTACCATAGATTTAATGAGAGCTACTGTTTCGGAATATTTCCAAATATGTTTACCAGCTATATCCAGTGATTCATGTGATATATCTACCTTTTGAGAAGTAGATGGCCCCTGAGATCTATTAACATCTTTAGAAGTAGATGGTTCTAAATGGAACGGCTTGTTTTCTTTTGTTGCCTCAGTCTCATTATCCATAGCATGTTGTAATAAAATTGTTGCAAAGTGCACATCTGAAATAGGTGTTACCTAGGTAATTAATGATGTAGGGATATATAATACAATAGGTCAAAAAGATAAGTATTCTTACCTTCATGTGCTTTAATATAATCAGCTTCAGAAACAGTTAATTGATAAGAGATTTCCGTTTCAGGATCTTCAATAATCAAAATTTTGTTTTCCATGGAACTAAATTTTTATAAATGTAATCACAATAATCACATCACTACATCACATAACCTATAAAATGTTGACATTTAAAATTTTGGAGTGTCACACACCAGTAAATTTACTGGTGCTTGAGGGGACGGGGGTAAGGACAGAGAAGAACGATCACAGAGAAGCGACAGTGCCGGCGGAACGTTTGAAGTTCTATGGCCCAGCCGATTTGAAGTAAACACACACGTTTACACTGAGGGAAGTTATCCTTTTGGTACATGTACACCGAGATGTACACTGAGCGAACTGCATGACTGTGTATTATATAATATTGTTCATCGCAATTAGAGCGCATTGGTAAATGTTATAAAATGTAGACCAATTAAAATATTTATAATCTCTATTGCAAAACTTTGGCATTATTTATAATAAAATATAAATTAGTTTGATTCACATTTAAACTAATATTAGAGATGTTTAATGCATTTCTTAAAATACATTTTAGAAGGATTTTGTGCCACATTCACACACTTATATTTATTATTAATAATATGTGTTAATAGTATGTATATAAAAATAAAACAAGATGTTTCACAACAAATATTTTTATTTATATATGGGTTAAAATTTTCAATTTTCTATCTACTTTATTTATTTTGAAATCTCTATTAGTATATTTAACAGAATAAAATATTTTAATACTTTCTCCTGATGTAATGTGTTCGCATATACCTACCTATTTCAATTTACTTCATAGCGTTTTTATAACCTAAATAAGTACATCAAAATTGGCAAGTTGATTAGGTATTTCGTTTACTTTGTCTTTAATCGTTAAATGAAATAGATTTAATAGTCGTTATTTTACTGCTTGGACAAATATTTTCAATATACTTAGGTATAACCTAAAAAAATATTGAAATATACGCAAGTGACAAGTGACAACAACACACCATAGTTGGCGCATGCGCGTACGAAAACTGTTCACGCTGAAAGCCTTTATGTCGCTTCTCTGTGATCGTTCTTCTCTGGTAAGGATAAATTGAGCGTTTCAGATGCACCAAGCTCCGCGACGCGGAACGCTAAAGTACAGCTCAGGAGCTCTCTGGAGCGCTCTAGAACGCACCAGAGCGCTTCAGGTGTGGAGCTGGAAAGCGACTATTGTTGTCAGTTATTCTTGACAGAAAATCAGCAACTACAACATTTTTACTACCAACATAAAAAATATTACTAGTAAATTGTAATATATTTTCTATGTATAAGAATTGCCTAGGTGATTTTTTTGATTTCGAAAGGATAGCTTTTTCTATTGGTTTATGGTCCGTAAAAATATCGAAAGTTGTTCCTTCTAACATATGCTTAAAATGCCGCACTGAGGCGTAAATTGCAAATAATTCTTTATCAAAAACAGAATAATTTAATTCTGACTTTGATAATTTCCTTGAGGAAAAGCTAATGGTCGTTTGATGCCATTTTCTTGTTGTTCCAAGACTGCGCCGACACAATTATTGCTAGCATCAGTCGTAAGATATAACCGTGCCCCCTCAACTGGGTGATCTAGTAAAGAAGCTTTAATAAGCGCTTGTTTTGCTTTATAAAAACTATCTTCTTGAAGTTTTGACCAATGTTCAATAACTTTAATTTTGTCTTTGTTCAATTGATTAATTAATTCGTGTAATGGATTTAAAATATCAGCAAAACGTGCTTTAAAACGGTGATAAAAATTAATCATACCTAAAATATTTGTAGTTGTTTTACCGTAGTCGGTAATTTATAGTCAACAATTGTTTTTACTTTTTCTTCTGAAGGAAGAATTCCTTCTGAACATATTTTAAAACCCAAAAATGTCAATTCATTAACCCCAAACACATATTTCGTATGTTTGACGTTAATGCCATATGAATTTAACCTTTCGAATAATAGTTCTAGATGTTGAATATGCTCTGATTCATCTTTACTAGCTATTAAAATATCATCCAGATACACAAAGGTAAAATCTAAGCCTTTAGTGACTTGATTGATAAATCTTTGAAAACTATTACCTGCATTCCTTAAACCAAAAGGTAAACGCAAAAATTCAAAAGCACCAAAAGGTGTAGTAATAGCAGTTTTAGAAACATGTTCTTCAGCTACCGGAATGATATGATAAGCTCTAACTAAATCAACTTTGCTAAAAATTTTGCAACAATGAATTTTAAGTTTAAAATCAGATATAAGAGGTAAAGGATATCTTTCTGGTATGGTGACCTTGTTGAGCTCTCTGTAATTTCCACAAGGACGCCAGTCTCCAGAATTTCCTTTAGGAACCATGTGTAGTGGGCTTGTCACCCTAGAATCCGACGGACGACAGATTCCCAATTCTATCATGTCGTCGAATTCTTTTTTGGCAATTTTATATTTTTTAGGATCTAGTCGCCGAGGTTTCGAATAAGGCAAATGGCCTTCTGTAACAATATAATGTTTTACATCATGTTTAGGAATTATTTTAAAATTTGGGGAGGATGTTCGTTATATCATCTACCTTTAGTATCTTACCTTGAGTTTCTAAATTTGTATTGTCATCTATTAATTTCTTATTTTTAAGATCTAATAAAATTCCGAAATGGGACAAAAAGTCTGCGCCTATAATTGGCTTATTTACATCTGCAACAATGAAAAGAAAAGGAAAATTTTTTCTGAGACCTAAATCTACATTAATAAATTTTTTCCCAAATGTAGAAATTTTACCACCATTTGCAGATGTAAGAAAATAATCGTCTTTTTTGTCCGTCTTATATTTGGTTTTTGGTAAAACACTAACGTCTGCTCCACTATCTATTAAAAAATTTAAATGATTTTTTCGATCAAAAATAAATAAACGTTTAGTAGATGATATAATATCAAGTGTTTTATTTGAGTTTTGTACGGTTGAGAAACTTACTCGTTTTTTGATTTGTTTCTAATAAATTCGTCATTTAATAAACAATTTTTTCCAGAACATTTAAAAGCATTTTTTTTATACTTTCGTTGATAATAACAAATAACATCATCATCGGAATGTTGATTATTTTTACGTCCTCGGCTGCTCGATCTTTGTCTACAAGAATGACATTGTTGAGAATAGTCTTTTTTAGAAGCCAAAACTTCCTCTCTTAAAATAGCAATTTCTTTTCTTAAACTATTCTGTCTATCTGAGATATTTTTAAATATATTTTGACAATTTACTGAAAATTCTGACATTATACGAGATAAACTGTCAGTTCGAACTTCAGCAATAGTAGCTTTGTTTGTCATCAGCCACTAGTGTACACTTTTTTACACTTTTTGCCAATAAGTCGTTTGTTATAAATTAGTGCAGACAGTGCTAGCCGTTTGGTATAACAGTATAGTGTACACTTTCTTGCACTTTTGACACTGACTCCTGAGGAGGTGTAACGAGTGTCGATAGTGCAGCGCAGGCACCTGAGTTGAAGTTTGAAGCTGTTCTGTGGTTTGAAGTTTGAGATTTACTGAAACGGGTTGTCTGACAGAGGTATGAATTGAAATAATGTGATTTTGTCACAGTTATTTAATGATGAGAGTGAAGATACTGGTAGTGAATCTATTATTGCTATTATTTATAGGTTATGTTGATTTTCTGACAAGAGTACGTACACTCTAAAGTTGTTTGTTATAGAATTACACATCTGCACTAGTTAACATTTTGTACATTTTTAAACCTACACTTTTCTGCACTAAACTTTGATGACAAACAAAGCTAGTATTTACATGATTTATATTTTGGGATTCCCAAACTTTATCTGCTAAAATCAATAATTCAGCTATATCATTTTTTCCAGATGTAGTTAAAGCTATATCAATCATCTGTGGTAAACGGCGACGCCATAATTTAATTAAAAGGTTTTTGTCTACAGTTACATCTCCAGAAACTTGCAATAATTCTCTATAAAAATTAGATGGTTTTCGATCTCCTAATTCTGAATTGGAAAGTAATTTTTCTAACCTCGATTCCTCTGATAAAGTAAGTCTGTTTACAATATTTTTTTTTTAAGATTTTCATATAAATCAACTTCCGGAGGATTTTTAATTACATCTACGACATCAGTAAAAATTTCTATCGGTAAATTAGCTACTGTAAGATGGTATTTAGCTTTATTAGAAAGAACCTTATGAATAAAAAACTGACTTTCAACTTGAGTAAACCATAATTCTGGTTTATTAACCCAAAATTGAGGTAATTTAACATGTTGAATATTATTTATTTCATTTCCTTCAATAGACATCTTTTAATTAAAAAAATTATTTAAAATGGAAAGTTATGACTTTAAAATATATTAAACAACCTGAGAATCCAAGATTTAACAACCAACTTCTCACCTGACTGCAAGATCTGATAGACAAGCGAAAGAAATCAATGTTAAGGTTCAATTTCTTGGGAATTAGATGACTGATCTCCGGATTCTGAATAATTCTCACCCATCTCCAAGATTCCTATCTTCAGATTCTGGACAATTTTCACCTTGGAATTTGAAGATCTAAAGTTTTGAAATAATTCTCAGGATCACGCCGGGGTCACCAATTAGGCAGGGTTTTTCTTATTATTTGCCATATTATAACTGTAAATAAGTCATACTTTTTAAATGTTTATTTTTGTTATAAAATATAATAATAAATTGTCGACAATTATAAGATTTGGAGATACAAATATTAGTTCTTCTTTTTTCGTGTATATATCCTGATATCTGATATTAATTATTCTTCGTTGCCTTAATACTCCAATTTTTGTTTCTTCTCCAGGCCTTCTTGTTATTTGACTTCCTTCGCTCAACCTATCAGATCCAAGAATCTACGGATCATGTTAGGGAATTTGTTAAATCAGAAAATAGAGTCTCAGGTTATGTGGTTTGTCAACAATTGTCTAATTTTAAGGTTATAGTTCTGTCAACCACCTCAACTTTTTTGGTTATTACAGAAACGTTAAAAATACTAAATAACAAAGATTAACATTAACATGTAGGTAAAGATACTATAGCAAGTTCCTCTACAGCCACCATATTGGATTTTTACACCATTAGTTAGAGAAAATAATTCTCTTTTCACCTATGTAACCAAATTAGACTGATTTTTTAAAAACATGTTGCTATTCGAATTAATGTAAAAATAATTTATAAAATCCAGTATGCTTTGGAAAAATAATTGCAAGCAACAGTGGCATTTTTCTGTAATTTTTTTACGAGTGTACAATTTAATAATAGCGCCTGGATTACAATGTTGCTTGAAATTATTTTTCCAAAGCATACTGGATTTTATAAATTATTTTTACATTAATTCGGATATCAACATGTTTTTAAAAAATCAGTCTATTTTGGTGACATAGGTGAAAAGAGAATTATTTTCTCTAACTAATGGTATAAAAATCCAATATGGCGGCCATAAGAAAAAAAAAGTTGACTATCGTTGCTCAAAATCTAGAAGGTTTAGAAAATTTCTATCAACGCCATTCAATTGGTAGTGGTCAAAAATATAACCTTGCCAAATTTCATTAAATTCGCATGAATGGTATAGAAGATATAAATTTTGTTTTGAAATCACGATTTTCAATTTTTTCAGGATAAACCGCGAACGAATCAAGATATTGAATATTTCTTGACAGGAAATTGTAGAGCATAAAATAGCGCTACTTTTGCATAAATTTAACCGATCCTCTATATCTTATAGTTTCCGAGATACCAATGGTGGGCATCGAACAATTCACCACCGTGTATCACCAATGGGCTCATTTAGTGCTAATTGCTTTTTAATTTATTTTAACATTTTCCGTAAGTATTTTATCCTCTAAGTATATAGTGAAAAAATTAGATCGCTAGCGTTAATATTAACCCTAATATTTGATTTTAAATTCGTAACATATTTGAAACGGCTATGACGTCACACGACCCGACTCCACTGGTTCTATGAGTTATGCGGATATATGGTATTTAGATTTCGCTGTACCAAGGACGAAGCCGGTCGTGGCTGTACACTGTGCGGGTGTGGTGTTGTTTAACTTATTTGAGTCTATTATTTTTTATATATAAAAATATGTGTTCTGTAGGAAATGGATACGTTAAGGCTGATTCTAACATTTTGCCGTACTTTTACAGTCTGGAACTATACAATATTTATATAATCCTTTTTTTATCCATATTAATAACAAAGTACAGAACACTTAAAAGATGAACGAAATTACCACTTCCACCGTGTGTGTAGTAACTGCCGCCGGTATGAAACTATAGGAAACAATCTAGCGGCCGACCGCTACGAGTGGTGTGACGTCACAGCGCTCTATTTTCATTATTTATTTTGAGGGAGAAGCAGTTGAAAAAAAACGTAATATTTTGCACATTTACTAACTACAAGGTGTACTTTCGAAATAAATATAAAAAAAAATTCCTAAATGAGCCCATTATAGCGACGGTTAAAAAAGAGGGCGATGTACGCGTATGTCTAGACGCTAGACGATTGAACGAGGTAATGGAAACTGACCGGGAGTCACCTAGACCAATACCGGAAATCATTAAAACATTACCGGGTAAAAAATTAATGTCAAGTATTGATCTTACTCACGGGTTTTGGAAAATGCCATTAACCGCTGAGAGTAAAAAATATACTGGGTTCATGAGGTTCTAAAACATTCCAATTCAAGGTATTACCATTGGGTATTAAGACCGCAGTAAGTAGTTTTACCCGTTGTATGTCATTGGTATTTGGCGCCGATTATGAAAATTTTTTGACAATTTATGTAGATGACCTTCTGGTAACCTCATCATCATTTCAGGAACACCTAGTACATTTGAAATTCATCTTTAATCGCTTGAATGATGCTGGTTTTACTATAAAGTTGAGTAAGTGCCAATTTCTTCGGCAGAAAATTCGTTTTTTAGGATATGTTGTTACCACCAGTACCGTTAGTAGGTATTATAGGCGGTTTCCGGCGCAGTTTCAAGGTCACTCGCTCCGGATGGCATGTGTCCATCGGGAGCGCCACGGATGGGGCGAAGAAGCGCTGAAGAAGTCCGGAGGCCGCTGAAGAAGTCCGGCGGAGGCCGCTGGAGAACTCAGCAATGTCCGGAGGCCGCTGAAGAAGTCAGCAATGTCCGGAGGGTGCAGAGGGGGGTGGGGGGGCCTCTTGTGCGGCGGGCCTAGTCTATCTATTGTTTATATAAAAGAGGTGGGCGGCAGGCCTTTGATTTCGTGTGTAGACAAAACAAGCTCGATGGCTCAAGGCAGACAGAGGCGTTACCACTTAGATAATCATAATAATCAATGTAAAATAAGAGATGGTGCGCCTATGGTGGGTGACTGCGCCGGAGACGCGGCAGGCTTTTGATCTATCGGAATTAAGGCTTTATATAAACATTACGTGAATTTGGTCGGATTTCTCTCGGATTTGTTTATATTCCCAGGGACCCCGACAAACAAGCTCAGACTTGTTTATAATAGACCACCTGCTAACCGCTACTCAGTTTTTAACATAGGCGTTACCACATAAATAAAAATACATAATCAATGTAAAATATGAGATTAAATAAAACGGTACGCCTATGGTGTGGGTAGACTAAATAAATAAGGAGTTTGTAACGAAGTGATTTTTTCGTTACTAGTTCCTGTTTAAAATAATATTATTCGACACACCCCGTATAGAAGTTAAGTCTTATTTTCCGCATTGTTATATTATTTTCACCTGCAACCAGTATTTATTTTGATTTTGTAATGGTGCTTGCTTTTCCAGATACTTACGTAATCTTTTATACGGAAATCTCGGGCGCCAGTACTTTAACTTTTGAGTGCAGCACTTTTTGGCTTTCCTATTTGGGAAAGCAATCCGGGGTAGCTAACAGATGGAGATACGGATAATGCCAGCGGGTCGTAAGTTGGGGGTCTGTCTAAAGGACTTCAACCCCTACTCAAACGGATTAATCAGAAATTTTTGGACAGAAATAATTACACGTGAATTTTACCTCTTTAAAATAACGGATTTATTCAGTGATAATAATGAACAAATTAATTTACTCTAAACCTCCACGACTGTACAGTCGAGTGTGTATAAAATTATTTCAGAATGATAAAAACAAGTCGTGCTGGCAATCAAGAATCTTTACGTGTTTTAAGCGTCGGAATTTTCGGATACGTGGGATTAATGAATTTTTATGTACGACAAGCAAACGGACCTTTCCACTAGGATGAATTATGCACGGCGGGCAATCGATTAGTTATAGATATTCTAGGTTATACAGAATTTTGAAATACACGGCAACCTACGGCCACAAACGTAGAGCTATTTGTTAATGCTTATGTTATTACATACGTTTCGCGAGTCAGTTCTATGCAGATTACCCGTTTGGAAGGCCCTAGCGAACAATTCCTCTCAGTTGATGCATATAATGGCTATTAGATTTATCGTAGGTTTTCCGGTAACCTATTATGCAGTGGAACTTTTAAGGTGGCCCCAGCGAACAAACCTCAGAGGCTGCTGCATATATTAACAAACAAAAGACCAACGGAGGTATTGCTAATTAGCTCTGGTTTGATTGGGTAGTATAATACAACAATACGTGCGGACACAAAAACCTTTGAATATCTATACTTAACTGAAAGCAGTACCTGCAAAATGCAGTGGACTACGATGTATTCTTACCAAAAATAATTTTCAGAATAACGTTCTGTCAGGGTTTACTATTTAATTCGGAGCGGCGGCGCGAAACTGTAGACGGCTTTGGTTCGATCTGGCACTTCTGGACTATTTCGGAATGAACCTACTGCTGGTTTTCTCGGAAGGAGACTCAGGACGGAATGCGCACGGAATGAGAGCGAAGTGACTGTGCTTCCCCTTTTTGTAAACTTTTATGACGTATCCGTCGTGTTAAAAGAGAGGTGGTCACCGACTTTAAACGACGTACTCGTATGCATATCCCAGCGTAACTTGCAGAGGTGCAGCGGATTATGCATCTTAGTGCACCAACTCAAAACGTATCTAACCGGAAATGAGTTGCTTGTAATTTCTATACTATGTTGCAAAAAGAAACGGTTCAAAACGAGCAAGGATTAATAATTTGAGGAACGAATAATTTTTATTTCCGACTCGGTCATTATTTATAATAATTCTCGGATTTTACTTATACGAGGGATTGTCGAAAATTAATCAATTAATTACTTGACTGCTTGTTTACCAGCGGACTTTTTAACAACTCATTAATAACTTAACTAGTACAGGACTTACTTACTAAAACAGCGGCAGGGTGTACCCAAGTGACGGTAATATTTAAAGCAAAAATGAACATTCCTTGATCGGAAAAATCACTTCGCTACAATTTATAATATAACCTGTCCTGTTATTAATAAATCCGTAATTAATAAAAGGCACCAGATAGTTGTAAATAATGTAATTACCGAAATTAATTATTAAAAACCTGTTCTTAACAAAGAATTATGATCTGTACATTATTGTCACCTGTACCCCGTTAAATAAGATAACCAGCCTAGCTGTTATTTAATTAATAAATAACTCCGCAATTAACTGAGCGCAAACAAAGCGCGCTAATATCTACGAAGTGAACATTGAGTCCACGCCGGCCGCCGAAACCAGTGCCCAGTCAGCCATCAACGAGGATAGATGTGTGAAGAGCACCGAGGCGTCCGTGATACGTCACTCTGTGACGTAGCGCTACCCCACCACGCATCGTGAATAGAATATTCCAAGACACCGAAAGCTACAATCAGTCCTGAGTTGGCGACGCGAGCAAGCAGACGTACCTACACCGAAAGTAAGTAATAATTGGGCCCAGCCGTGACGTATTCGATTCACTGCGCTGCTCATTTAGCGTCATCCCTACTATTCTGAAAATTTCAGAATAATTATAATACCGTTCCGCCGACTTCAAGAGAGCCAGTAGCTGTCCACCGCTGATCCAGTCGAGACGTACATCGCCGAAAGTAAGTAACATTTGGGTCCGAGTTTCGGCAAAGTCCAGCAGTGACGCAGTCTATTCACTGCGCTGCTTAGTTAGTGTCATCCCTACTACTCTGAATATTTCAGATTAATTATAATACCGTTTGCCGACTTCAAAACAGGCAGTAGCTGTAGATCGCCGTTCCTGTCCAGAAGTGTCCAAGGAAGCAGAAGTAAGTAAGGTGTATACCTTACTTACTTCTGCTTCCTTGGACACTTCTAGAAATTGTAAGTGAGGACTTGGCTATTGTAGAGTATTAAATTCTGCGCTAATTTTGTATTCTTTTCAGCTTTAAGTAAGCCAGCTGCCGGTATATGTTATATATGAGGGTCCGAACATCAGATATAACGTATACGTACGCAGCGTAGCTTACTGTAAATAATCATACTTTCATTTCAGTCCGCTACTGTCGTCCGAAGGAGCTTCCTGTAATATTTTCTTATTCCAGCTTTGAGTAAGTTAGCTGCCGGTCTATGTTATATACGAGGGATGAACATCGGATATAACGTATACGTATGCAGCGTAGCTTACTGTACTAATCACGCTTTAATTTCAGCCCGCTATTGCCGTCCGAAGGAGCTTCCTGTAATCTTTTCTTTCATTACAGATTTTTAAGCCAGCTGCTGGTCTATGTTATATATGAGTGTACGAACATCAAATATAACGTATACGTACGTAGCGAAGCTTACTGTAGTAATCATGCTTTCCTTTCAGCCGCTACTACCGTCAGGAGGAGCTTCCAGTAATCGTTTCTCATTACAGCTTTTGAGTAAGTCAGCTGCCGGTCTATGCTATATATGAGCATACGAACATCAGATATAGCGTATACGTTCGTAGCAAAGCTTACGATATTAACCATAACTTCCTTTCTAGCCAGAGATATCTAGTAGCCGACTAGATCCAGCCTAAGCATAGGTGTGACCTGTTACTGTACTAATCATAACTTATTTTTCAGTACGCGAGACCCAGACCGCCAGGAGCATCCTGTTACATTCCATAACTCGACTGTTTGTTAATGCTGTGCAATAAGCCAAGTCTGTACACTGCACATATCCTGTTTTGAGAACTGCATGTTTGTGGTATTTGCTTCTGCTAATCCTGGTATCCGTACACCGCTTTGCTGTTAGTCCGTAACCGTTAGTTAACCGCCTGCCCACCTTGCTTGATATTCGCACCGCTGTACTTTGTGCTTTACCGTAGGCTGTGCTTTAGAATTGTTAGAGTAGATGTACATAGTTTAAATAGCTTTTTCTTAAGCCCTGGTAATTGTAACTGTAATTAGAATAGAAAGCTTGTAGCCTAGTAACCATATTATAGTCCTGTAAATATCCTGAATAAATCTTATTGTGATATCAAACTGTGCCTTTTAATCCGAAACAAAGTAAAATTTTCCCAACGACCCACTGGAATATTCCGTTTCTTCACTGTAGCTGCCTGAGTAGTGGTGTTTCTGCACTATAAACGGAAACTGGCGCCCGAGTAAAGCACCGCCGACGCCTCGAGTGCCATAGTGACGCTTCGGTCATTTTGCCTACAAACCGAGGTGCGTCACAAGTTTGATAAAGCAATTGGCGATCGCAGATGTTTTCAAGGTTAGATGATGAAACAAATGCGGTACAGTTATAACAAAAGTTTACCTTTTTGAATCTCTTATTTAAAATAAAACACTTACATATAGGTGTATATTTATTTATAAGGCATATTACAATAAATCGCAACGGATATATTTATCATATGAGTTCATCACTTAAAAACACGGATATATGTTGACGTAATTGGTCATGCATCCCACATTTAATCATTGAGAGACAAAATTTATCCAGCGTAAAATAGTCGCAGAGATAAAGATTGCAATATGTTATCCCTCGTTTATATGTTTCAGTATTTAGATAATACCACCAAGGACAATCTTCTTTTTGAAGTTCTTCAGTATAAAAGCGTAGCTAACATTTCAATACATTACGCAGAAAATTAACAGCTTCTTTTAGAGCATCACTTGGACCTGGAGAAGCACTCATGATGACTTCTTTTACTTCTTTTTGTCAATTTAACATAAACAGACACTTTCTGCGTTTAATAATTCTAATTATGCATTTGAGAAGTAAAATTGAAGAACACAGTGCTAGGTAGTAAAGCAAGACTTCAACTGAGACCTCAGAGGTGGAATTTGAATAAATATTAGACGACTCAGGAAATGTAATCCAATCCAATTCTTTAATTATACCATCGTTATAGTTTATTTTTATCCTAAATTTTTTTGCATTATTAAATATAAAAGTGGAGAACGTAGATATTGCATTATTGTTAATAAGGTAAGGAGTAATTTTCATCCACTCCGAACACGATCCATTTCTACTAGTATTATCGAAACACACAAAGGCTTCCGTAGAATTATACGGCTGATGTATATACAGAATATTCTGATATACTGCATGTAACAATATAAAATGGGAACTTGATACCAGCATGATTGTAGCTACACTAATGACATATTCACAAATATAATGTCTATTTATTAGTACAGGATCAATTACTGGAATTACATTGGCCAAATTATCTATCTGGGCCTTTACAAAATCTGTTCCACTCACTTACAGAAATTATAACTCGTAAATTTTGATAGGTATTATAACAGATTTATTCAGTAAATCATGCGGACGTGTAATACAACGTTTTATTATAAAACCAAATAACATAAAATTAAAATTAAGTAAAGCTTGTTTGACTACACAGTCGGCTATATACAAAGGTGACAACGGTTTTTCAGCTGGTAAAAATTGTAAGAATGAAATTTCAGACAACGCGGAGCTCGCAGTGCGAGAGAATCGAAATATACGCACGCTGTGGAATTGAACCTCGAATTGAACGGCTGGCGATGTCGAATAATAAGTGAGACACCCAAACGAACGGATTGCGATGAATAAGACGCAGAGATTCTTTTTCGTTTATTTCGGATTTGCAAACTACTTAATACACGCGGGTTTCTACGGCCTCAAATACAGAGTTTAACCAGGAATTTACTTCCTTACCGGAAAATAAAGATTTAAACATACACTGGGGCCATAAACTACCAGATCTGATTATCGAATTATTTTGCCAGTGTATGATAAACCCACGTTTTGAAAATACACTCGCTGATGGCTGTGTCCAACTACCAGAACTGATTATTGGAAGACACAACCGGCGAACGTGTGATATAACCGAGGGGGTAATCACTTGAAAATTATGTGTCCCACCATGTGCAATATTGCACATATTGCATAGATATTGCGCATATTGCACATATTGCACACGAAATTACACGAATTGCACCAAGTATTGCACACATTGCACAAATATTGTACACATTGCATCCAGTACCACACACATTGCACAAATATTGTACACATTGCATCCAGTATTGCACACATTGCATCCAGTATTGCACACATTGCACTAATTATAGCATGTGCGGCAAAAGCGTATAGTAGGTACTCGGTATAGTACATTATGAAGTACCAGAGAGAAACCCTCACTTTTAATAGAAACAACACAACCTTACAATATATTTTAATATTCTTTATACTTATTTCTGGGAGTCGCGCCAAAAATCTAAAAAACAAAAAAAAAAGAAAATGGCCAAAATATGATAAGATAAAAGTGCAGTATCAAAGGCAAACCAGAAAACCACTGTATATAATTCCAAACAAAATATAAATACAATATTCTCGACAATATTGCTATCTAAAACTCGTATCAGTGGTTTTCTAGTATTTACACTAGAAAAATAAAAAATATAACAATAAAAATGTATATTATATACCTAATATATAGACTCGTATAAGATATATATATTGTAATATTATTCAACATGCAACATAAATAAATAAAGTTAAAATTAAAATATTCACAAAAACATGCATTTAATAAAATAAAAATAAATTCTACATGCAAAACAAGCTTTCAATAAATAAATATACAACTACAAAGAAATAAAATCCATTCTAAAATACATAAAAATAGCAAATAAAAACTAAAACAGAACTAAAATATATTCAGATTCAAAATAACATGCAATCGTAGAAAGTAGAAGGTTTTATTTGTAATAAAAAGGTACACCACAAATGAAAAATGCTTACAAATTATCACTCAAATTGCAAATATCACTACTGGCACAAAGTTGATAAAACCCAGACAAAGGAGACACAGGATATCCAGAAAGAATTCTTGTAAAGTCAGCTAACGTAAAATCTTCTCCGAATGTGAACGGTGACCACCTAAAAATTCAAATAAATTACATCACATACAAAACTAAGGTTAAAAGGTTAATAATTGTTAATAAAAAAAAAAGGAAAATGATAATGATTACAGAAAAAGGTCAAAATAGTGAGAAATCATAAAGAAACAGATAAGAGATGTCACTAGGTAGATAGAAAAATTGAAGAAAGTCAGTTATTTATATAATTTAAGGAAATTTTGTTATAGATTAAGTTAGATTAAGGCATAACGATAAAACATAGTGAATGTGAACGTTTAAAACACAGTGCAACGCGAGTGAAAGAAAATGTGCAAGAGTGACTACGCAGCAACGGAAAGTCGAAAAATATGTCAACGGAATAAAAGCAAATGCAAGTTAATGGAACCAGAATGAATTTAAATACACGAAACCAGCTCCAAACAGCCAGCAAATAAGCAGTACTATAAGAATATCAAGAAAATACTTACTGAAATTCATATCAAATGTCCAGCATGCCATGACATAGGAATGTTCTGGAATATTTTCCACCAGGCAACCAAAGAAATAAATGAAAGTTGTTGACTCCAGCATTAGAAAGCAACCGCACATTAAAACGTCAGTCCTAAAATAAATTTGAAAAATATTAAAAATAAATATAAGTTTCGTGCATGAATACTACAGATAAACAAGTAAGTCAGTGTTATAGATTTTAACTATAAAATTGACGTACCTGTGGGCTGCAAATACATCCAAAGTAAGGATAAAAGTCCAGCAGTTTCTGGCACCATTTGCAAGCAATATTTAAAGTCACAGCAACCTACGGTGGGAGCAGAAATTTGTAACTTCACAAAATTTGCAGAACAAGCGTCCATTATTTCAATTTGACAGAAGAGTAAACAATTCGTGGCAAAACCACTAACTAATTCAGTGATCGTTAAAATTCAAATAAACGTTATCAAATTAATCAGAACTCACGCGAATTTGAACAATTTAGATTTAAGATATTTGTAAAAGTTAATAGCAATTTGTCATTACTAGTTTAAGTTATCGCAGGTAGTTAAGAAACCCTTGTTATTTATGAAATAAATCGAACTGAAAAGTCTATAAGCAGAGCGACATCTTTTATTCAAAAGCAGTATAAAAATTTATTACAGTAAACTAACTTCACAGCATAATATTGAGCAAGGTCAAGCAGAACCAAAGATCTCACAAACAGTAGATTGACAATAAGATACAAAAATTTTCAATATTAAACTTTATTAAATCATTACAATTCAAAAACAAAAAGTAATTCAAAGTAAGTATCCCAAGTCTCGAACGAATCCAAGCCCTGAAATAAAATAGACAAGGAGTAAAAAGGCTCCAAATAAGCATTTTTCAATTGTAAAGTACAGAGTGTTATTTATTTATAAAGCAGATGCTGTAAAAAGCAGGTAAGAATTAACAAAACATCTCAAATGTGTATGAATGCAAACTAAAAGCATAATTTCTATAATAAATCAATAAAGCATTCCAAAACGTAAATAAAAAAAATTTAAAATTAAATATCATTACATTTATACATCACGAAAACTTTCAAATCAAATATATCATTACATTATTTGGCGCCCAACGTGGGGCTCGATTTGGGACACTGTAAAACATTAAATAAAATAAATAAATAAATAGTGTATATGGAACTAAGATCAGGGAAAAAAATGACAGACACACATGAACAAACACAGAGCACCTTAACACAACAAGCTGGGGATAGCACAGAAACGACAACACCCCCAGACACAAACATGCTTGCAAGACTCATGGAGATGATGACGGATATGAATCGAAAACTGGATGACAACACACAGGAAATGAATCGAAACACACAGGAAATGAATCGAAACACACAGGAAACGAATCGAAACACACAAGAACTGAATCGGAAACTGGATGAAAATGCTGAAGAGATAAAGGGGAGAATGGAAGCTCTAGAGAACAAGTTAGACAGAATGCAGAGTGAGATAAGAGGAGAAGTAAACAAACAAATACAAGAGGCGAGCAGAGAAATAAGAAGAGAAGTGCAACAAGACATGGAGGCACTAGTAGATGAAGGATTCACAGAAATAACGAAGCAATTGGATGAGAAAAATAAAACTTTAGAGCAATGTTTGAATGAACAAGACAGGAAAATCACATAAAACACACAGAAAATCAACAATATCTCAGGTACCACATGTACACATGCACAGACATACGTTAACACTGAGAATTATTTCTATGGAGACACCAAATTCCATCCAAAAATATTTTTAACAAGACTCAAACAGCAAATTGGAGGGTTACAAAACACAGTGGACATAAAAATTGCCATACAAAATGCAATACGAGGGGAAGCTGAGCTCTGGTATCAGATGATTGAAGAAAGATACGAAACGCTGGAAGAATTTGAAACTCTATTCTTGAAACAATACTGGAGTGAGTATACGCAGCAGAAGATACGACACAATCTTTTCAATGGTCGCTATTTCGAAAACACCAGTCTATCAAGAGAAAAATATGTGTTAAGGAAAGTCTACAACATTCGATATCTGGAACCGAAATTTACTGAGCAGGAAATGGTAATGTACTTAGCCAGACATTTCAGCGAGGACGTTCACAAAGTGATAATAACGCAACGCATCAATACAATGGATGGATTGCTGGAATATTTAAGAACAATCGATGACTACACCAAGAACAATAGACAAAGAGACGACCAGCAAAATCAGAGGGACCAGAAAAACACGAGATACGAAAACAGGTACAAGAACCAAGGACAAAATTGGAAATACCAGAACAACGACAACAAAGCACACCAGAATGGACAGAACAATGACAAAGGCCAAAATTGGGAAGACAAACGAGGAAGAAATGGAACAGAATAAACCAAGAAAAACTATGATGGCCAAAACAAGAATTACAGCAACAATGGGAACTGGAAAAATAGAAATGGTCAAACGTATGAGAAAAGACAGAATTGGGACGACAGACAAGGACGAAACGAACAAACCCAGGCACAAATCACTAACATCAACACAAGCAAAGAAAACACAAATCAAAAACACACTAAGCAGGACTGGAACGAAATACAGACGACAGCACAAGTACACACAAACACACAGAACCAGGATTTTTGAGTAAGGAAATTTTAAACACCACATACCAACACATGCGTGAATACATTGACACTGGCAACGAAAAAGGACAAACGGAAAATATAAAAATTAACAATTTACCATTAATAGAAATTAACATGGAAAATATTAAAATAAATGCTTTATTAGATACGGGGGCAGAACTAAGCCTAATAAATGAAAATGTAATAAATCAAAATTTAAACAAATTTAAAAATAACATAATAAGAATTTCTAAGGTTACTCTGGTTAATGCAAGCGGGAAAAAATTCGCAGAATGCAATAAAGTACTAAATACTACGTTTACGGTGCAAAACATAAATTTTCAAGCTGAATTTGTAATAATGAATAACATGAAATTTGACATTATCCTAGGTGAGGACATTTTGACGAAACTAAGTGCAAAAATAGATATGGGGGGGAGAAAATTACATATTGAAGGTAAAACGATACCTATAATGAAAGTAAATAAACTACAAAATAAAGAAATAAAGGGGAAACAAGAAAAAATAAATACAATGGAACGAACCATGTATAAAATAAATAACTATGATTCACTTGAAAAGTTAAACTTAAACTGTCCTACTGAATATAATAACTTAATTCAAAATCTTATACAGAATTACAATTCACTAGTAAACTATGTACCAAGAATAGCAACAGGCTATATTCATCATTTAAAGGTAGACGAAACCAAACCATTCAAATGCAAAACGTATCCTATACCATATCACTACCGAAATCAAGTAAATTCGGAACTGAAAAATATGTTAGAGGCAAATATAATAGAATCATCTAAAACTAATTACATAAATCCACTTGTTATTGTAAAGAAAAGAGATACAACTATTAGGTTATGTTTAGACGCGAGGAAATTGAACGAGATAACAAAGTCACAGTTCGATTCTCCTCAAAATATAGACACATTATTATCTACGATAGGGAAAAAGGAAATATTTACAAAGCTCGACCTGAAAAATTCTTTTTGGCTAATACCACTCGCAAGGGAATCGCGGAAGTACACGGGTTTCATGGTGGATGGTCATGTGTATCAGTTTAAAGTTGTACCGTTCGGACTCCAGTCAGCTACATCATCATTAGTTAGGGCGATGCAACATATCCTAGATAAATATGAAAAATTTTGTTTTCACTACGTTGATGATATCCTGGTATTCTCAGAGAATGCAGAGGAACATTTCGATCATCTAAACATAATCATGAATGCATTAGACTCAGCAGGTTTAAAATTAAATATCCAAAAATGTCAATTTTACCAAGATAGTGTACAATACTTAGGCTATAGAGTAGGAAAAGAAGGGATCAGTATAGATAAAGAGAGATTAGATGAAATAAAGAATTATCCGAGGCCGAAAAATCTGAAAATGTTAAGGGGATTCTTGGGCATGTTGAACTATTATAAAAAGTTTATTCCGCGAATATCAGAAATGGAAATACCTCTAATTGAACTCCTTAGAAAAGAGATAAAATGGATTTGGGACACGCGTAGGCAAACTGCATTCGAAAATTTAAAGAAAAGCTTTCATGAAAATCTACTTTTGTACAGTCCAGACTTTTCACTACCATTTATCTTAAGAACAGACGCATCAGATCACTCAATTGCTGCAGAACTGACTCAATTACAGGCAGGAACGGAAATACCTATTTGTTTCATATCTAGAATTCTAAAATCACACGAAAGACGGTATGCAGTATGCGAGAAAGAAATGGCTGCAATAGTATTTGCCATAACAAAGTTGAAATTTTATCTAACATCAGCCAAATTTACGCTCGAAACAGATCACTCAGCGTTAGCTTCCTTAATGAACAATCGGTTTGCGAACAGTAGAATTTATAGGTGGACATTACTTATACAGGAATTTTCTTTTAACATTAAGCATCGACCTGGAAAGGAAAATGTGACTGCAGATGCACTGACACGTAACAAAACACCAGACACAGAAAACCCACATCAATTCACAGTAGCACTGAACAGATTCACCACAACTCAAGGACTATACACAGAAAGCAACGTCATACAGAGTCAGACCAAACTAACACACATACGAGAAATACTACATAGAAAACACATACATCGAGGTTACACTCTAAAAGATGATTTCATTATCAAGTTAATACGGGACGACGAACTCTACGTTTTAGACTCAGACTTGACAAAGACGATTGTATCAAACATTCATACTAAATTTGGACATATTGGGGTAAGAAAAACTTGGTTAATATTTAGAGAGACATTTTATGCACAAAAAGACTTACAAATAATAAAAGACATCATAAAAGACTGTCACACTTGCTGCTTAGGGAAAAATAAGAATCATAAAAACAAAAATCAGGTGGGAAGCATCATCACAAGTCAACCACTGGAGATAGTAGCAATAGATTATGTCAGTAATTTGATCACGACTCAAAAAGGTTATAAAAACATGTTAGTAATAATAGACTGTTTTTCCAAATATGTTAAAATATACCCCACGAGAAGATGTAACACCAAGACAACCATAGCTTTATTAGAAAAATATTGTAAAACGATAGGCAAACCACAGAAACTTTTAACTGACAACGCTACATACTTCAACAATGAGAAATTCATACAACATTGGACACAACGAGAAGTTGACATCATTTTTACTAGCATTCGACATCCACAGGCGAACCCAGCCGAAAGATACATACAGGAGCTATTAAGATTCTTAAGAATAACAACACAGGACAAGCACACAGATTGGATACAACACATACAGGCAGTAGAAGACTTTATAAATCACACACCAAGCACAATCACACAAACCACACCAATAACAGCAATGTTAGGAGAAGAACCAAACAGACCTTGGACAAGTGACAAAGAACTTAACTTAGAAAGCATACATGAGAAAGTCAGAAAACGCATAAAAGATAATGCAGAACGTTACTGTAAAAGGGAAAATAGAAAAATAAAACGGGAAACAAAATTTAAAGTAAATGATCTAGTAGTAGTAAAAAGACTGCGATTATCAGACAGAAAAAGGGGAATATGTGCAAAACTGTTATACCCGTATGAAGGACCATATACCATAAGCAAAGTTATTAATCAGAGAACCTACGAATTAAAATACTTAAACAGTGAATTGATCAGAGGTAAATTTCATATAGAGTTATTGTATCCATACACATTAAAAGATTTAACTCAAATACCAGAAACAATTGATGAAGAATAATATTACGTCTTACAGGATGAATAAAATTTTCCCTAACTGCAAAATATTATTAATCAGAGGGGGAAATGTAATATTATTCAACATGCAACATAAATAAATAAAGTTAAAATTAAAATATTCACAAAAACATGCATTTAATAAAATAAAAATAAATTCTACATGCAAAACAAGCTTTCAATAAATAAATATACAACTACAAAGAAATAAAATCCATTCTAAAATACATAAAAATAGCAAATAAAAACTAAAACAGAACTAAAAGATATTCAGATTCAAAATAACATGCAATCGTAGAAAGTAGAAGGTTTTATTTGTAATAAAAAGGTACACCACAAATGAAAAATGCTTACAAATTATCACTCAAATTGCAAATATCACTACTGGCACAAAGTTGATAAAACCCAGACAAAGGAGACACAGGATATCCAGAAAGAATTCTTGTAAAGTCAGCTAACGTAAAATCTTCTCCGAAGGTGAACGGTGACCACCTAAAAATTCAAATAAATTACATCACATACAAAACTAAGGTTAAAAGGTTAATAATTGTTAATAAAAAAAAAAGGAAAATGATAATGATTACAGAAAAAGGTCAAAATAGTGAGAAATCATAAAGAAACAGATAAGAGATGTCACTAGGTAGATAGAAAAATTGAAGAAAGTCAGTTATTTATATAATTTAAGGAAATTTTGTTATAGATTAAGTTAGATTAAGGCATAACGATAAAACATAGTGAATGTGAACGTTTAAAACACAGTGCAACGCGAGTGAAAGAAAATGTGCAAGAGTGACTACTCAGCAACGGAAAGTCGAAAAATATGTCAACGGAATAAAAGCAAATGCAAGTTAATGGAACCAGAATGAATTTAAATACACGAAACCAGCTCCAAACAGCCAGCAAATAAGCAGTACTATAAGAATATCAAGAAAATACTTACTGAAATTCATATCAAATGTCCAGCATGCCATGACATAGGAATGTTCTGGAATATTTTCCACCAGGCAACCAAAGAAATAAATGAAAGTTGTTGACTCCAGCATTAGAAAGCAACCGCACATTAAAACGTCAGTCCTAAAATAAATTTGAAAAATATTAAAAATAAATATAAGTTTCGTGCATGAATACTACAGATAAACAAGTAAGTCAGTATTATAGATTTTAACTATAAAATTCACGTACCTGTGGGCTGCAAATACATCCAAAGTAAGGATAAAAGTCCAGCAGTTTCTGGCACCATTTGCAAGCAATATTTAAAGTCACAGCAACCTACGGTGGGAGCAGAAATTTGTAACTTCACAAAATTTGCAGAACAAGCGTCCATTATTTCAATTTGACAGAAGAGTAAACAATTCGTGGCAAAACCACTAACTAATTCAGTGATCGTTAAAATTCAAATGAACTTTATCAAATTAATCAGAACTCACGCGAATTTGAACAATTTAGATTTAAGATATTTGTAAAAGTTAATAGCAATTTGTCATTACTAGTTTAAGTTATCGCAGGTAGTTAAGAAACCCTTGTTATTTATGAAATAAATCGAACTGAAAAGTCTATAAGCAGAGCGACATCTTTTATTCAAAAGCAGTATAAAAATTTATTACAGTAAACTAACTTCACAGCATAATATTGAGCAAGGTCAAGCAGAACCAAAGATCTCACAAACAGTAGATTGACAATAAGATACAAAAATTTTCAATATTAAACTTTATTAAATCATTACAATTCAAAAACAAAAAGTAATTCAAAGTAAGTATCCCAAGTCTCGAACGAATCCAAGCCCTGAAATAAAATAGACAAGGAGTAAAAAGGCTCCAAATAAGCATTTTTCAATTGTAAAGTACAGAGTGTTATTTATTTATAAAGCAGATGCTGTAAAAAGCAGGTAAGAATTAACAAAACATCTCAAATGTGTATGAATGCAAACTAAAAGCATAATTTCTATAATAAATCAATAAAGCATTCCAAAACGTAAATAAAAAAAATTTAAAATTAAATATCATTACATTTATACATCACGAAAACTTTCAAATCAAATATATCATTACAATATATATTTATACATATACAGTTTTCAATAAAGACGGTTTTTCTCCATGTTGAGATATAGATGGCGTTGCGATCCAAAGAAATTGTTCGATCCCAGGAACGTTGAAGAGAGGTGCATGTAAAAGAACATTTCATTTTAAGCAACTTGAATAAATATTAGACGACTCAGGAAATGTAATCCAATCCAATTCTTTAATTATACCATCGTTATAGTTTATTTTTATCCTAAATTTTTTTGCATTATTAAATATAAAAGTGGAGAACGTAGACATTGCATTATTGTTAATAAGGTAAGGAGTAATTTTCATCCACTCCGAACACGATCCATTTCTACTAGTATTATCGAAACACACAAAGGCTTCCGTAGAATTATACGGCTGATGTATATACAGAATATTCTGATATACTGCATGTAACAATATAAAATGGGAACTTGATACCAGCATGATTGTAGCTACACTAATGACATATTCACAAATATAATGTCTATTTATTAGTACAGGATCAATTACTGGAATTAAATTTGATATTCCACGCTGAAACCGCTCTCGGTCGATCGCTGCTTGTGTCCAACATCTGCCATTTCTCGCCATCTTGTGAGCGTAAGACCAATGTATGATATACAGGACCTGAACCTTGTCATTGAATCTCACCCTCTTTTTATCCATTTTTACTGGTTATTTATACGTACAGCAGCATTCAAGCATTTCCCACAGAGTATACAGATTTTCTGCGAAAAACTACAATTTATACAGTTTGTAATATGTCCACACGGTATATTTATCACTTCTCGATTACACGCATAGCAAATTTTACATATTTCACGAATCTCACATACTTTGCAATGACTGTTTATAGAATTAGCTATATGGCCACATAAAAATACTGGAGGCATTTTCAGATAGTAATTCTTCTTGCTGCCGTGTCACGTGAAAATTTTCCACACCGTCTTCTATCACTAAATACACCACTGCCAGCAATAATACTTAATTTTTAAAGCAGCGAAAACATCCACTGTTTATCTTCATAGAATTTTATAAGATTTTTTAGCTGCTTTAATTTAAATAAATGATCTTCTAACAATAACTGGAAGTTATCAGATGATGACATCTTACTCTTACTATATCTAGATAGGTACTAGCAAAATGCAATAGAGATTAAACAGAAGTAGTGCTAAAGAGGAATAGTGGGTAGGCGTTCTTTGATAGTAGGAAAATAAAACATTAATGAAAAATAAAAAATATGTTTATTTAGGTAAACTGGAATACAACCAATTATAAAGCTTAAAACAATTTCTTAAACTACACATATATTCCTTACAATTATTAATATGATTTAACCAATATGGCAAATCTTTACAGAAAATCGGTTGCTGCTCAATAGTATCATTAAGATGTTCAACATTAATCACAGATGGCGGTGATATTCCACCCAAGTCATGTAGTCTTTTTTCAAGAAATTCTTGCTTCTGACGTCCTTTTACGTACACGACATCAGCATCGCCTAAGTGATTACGTAATATTTCATTTAGGTCATTATCACTTACGTAACCACTACTATACCTCAGACCATGATGGTTAAATTCTAAATATTTTACTTGTTTCTTAATGTTATAGCTTAACGTATCGTACGGCACTGGAGGTTTAATTAAATAATGGACATTTTGCTGTCCATTAACAAATGATATTTCCTTTGGATAGAATTCAGGTAGATTAAACCCCTGAATATCTACGACGATCAACTTCATGTTTACGTAGCATATCTGATACTGAAGTATTTCTCCTATCTTCCTTTATTACATAGCATTTCTTAGGACTCCACTGAGAGGTAAATATTCTATAACTCTATCGTGAATAATTATACAGTAGGCCCTAGTATTAGGAGGAATGGTTTCAGACTTTCAATTTCTATTTTGATGTCTACATTAGAAGGTTTCATAGAATCTTTCCTCTTGGAACAATCTATAGCGAATAATGCTCTGTCCTTGAAAGCCGTAAAATCTAGCATTGGTTTATTATTAGAAGCAAATGATTTAGTAAACTCTGTATACATATAATACGCTTCAGAATATTTTTTAGATTTAAAATCCAGTTTCATATCTCCAAAAGGGTACTGCTCGTTATTCAATGATAATTTTACATTATATATATCAATATTATCGAATAATGTGCAGTCATGCATCTTTGAATCTTTTTTATTAGTTTGAAATCCTAGGATAGCATATTGTGGACTTTGTGCGCTATTTTTAACATGCCAAATTTCTTTTGTAGTACCCTCCTTTAATGCAGGCAGCTCATAAATTTCCCACTGTCTAAATGGCATTAAGATAGGTTTATCGCTATTTACTTGAGCCAGCAAATTCAGTTTTAGAATGTCATTTAAAAACACGTGCTTCGCTTTTAACTCTATACTGGTTATGGTCAATTCACCAATAGTGTCTTCTTTTGACACTTTAAAACAATTATTATCGCTGCGGGCTCTGATTAACCGCAAAATTGGTTTACCAAAAACCAATCTCCTATAATCATGAAAGAAACCAAGGAAATGCCACAAGGGTATTCTTAAGGAAAAGGTAACTTTTGCAGGATCATATGTAACTAGCTGACCTTTAGGGTAATTCCAGCCTCCAATACTAAGAGAAAAATTGTCTCTTTCATAACATAAGTAACTTTTTGCAATTACGAAAAGTCATCTTTTTGACACTGATTGTCATTGTCAAAAGTGGTTCATTTTAGCACAAGTGGTAATATGAGATTTCATTTTAACACTTGTGCTAAAATGAGTTTTCATTTTATCACTTGTGCTAAAATGAGTTTTCATTTTATCACGTGTGCTAAAATGAGTTTTCATTTTAACACTTGTGCTAAAATGAGTTTAGTCACATAAACAGATATTGCGACAGATCCATTTATTTTTACTAAGAATACAACATAAATATTAAACGTACAACATTTTTATTGAAAAAACACTTATCTTATTTATTAAACGTAAAGAAAACGTAACAAAAATTTTATTTTTTTCGTAACAACTAAATTGCAAAAAATATTGTATAAAACACTCGCTACGCTCATGGTCCAATCTTCACATCTAATGCAAAAAACACGCTCATTTTGCAACTAGTTTTATAAATAGCTATTTTATCGAGCTTACAGTTCCAGGATCGCTTACTTTATCTATTTCCCTTCCATTTAACTCATAACTTATAGAATCGAATAAATACGCTCCAGCGTTATTGATAAAATCGACGGTGCCCGTAGTGGCATTTTTCTTTAAAGTTCCCTCGATTGATAGTGCAGCTTCACTTATTAGGAGGATCTTGGAATAACTGTAATTCTTCTAACATTGTATCCCAAAGATTTTAAATACAAAAAATTTGGATAAGTTAACTTGGAAGGAATCAACCTCGTACTCGTACGATTAGCTACTGAATGATGGATGTGAAGGGTGTCGCCGTTTATATTAGGTTTTTTGTGAAATATTAATCTCATTGTCTTCTTAGTTCTAACCTCACTATAATTTCCTCACCTCGAAAATTAACAGCCTCTCTGAGTTTTGATCGAGTATTTTCAAAGTGATATTATTTATTTTACGTGTACTGCTGTTAACCGGAAGAAAAATTAAATTATTAGGTTCAATGTCTATGGCGTACCCGGGATCAACTTTCAAGCCAAATTCAAAAATTGTATGTGAAGGTCTGTTATTGTAGAAAGCTTCTCTAGTAATATTACAATCTACGAGGATCGTTATAACTTTGGCTATATTAACAGGTAAATCAGACTGATGTAATGTATCTGGTTTTAACACTCGAGCACTGTAACCTAACAGAGTAGCTAAGCTATCCTCGTGGGTAAAGTTAATTTTGTGTTTACTTATAATTTCACACTTGAGTGTATTATTATTGTATTATGCTGCTGCGTTACGTCACTGGGTTCTCTTTTGCAGATACGATTCTATGTCACTTATCTCATAGGATCCGGTAGGTATATTTATAACCTTTTCTTTAAGTGTTTTATCACCAAGCTCCCAATAATAAAATTTACTATTTACACCTTCTTCGATATTTGGTATACTGTTATAGGTATGAAAACCAATTAATGCTAGTGAATAATCGTACCGTGGATCTAATTCTATGGGATTATAAAAGTCTACAGAGAGGATGGGACTCCGACCTCTTAACGAGAATATATTCGACATACTGAATATACATTACATGTGTTTACTATTTTTATAGAGAAATTCTAAACACAAGTGTCCGCAATTTATGGTATACGCTTGATAAGCATCTGGATTATATTTAATTTTCGCGCCACCGCCGAAGTATCGAACCAGTTCTATTGGCGGTTTCAATGATCCAAAGCTATCGAAATATAGGATGGAATCGCCGGTTTTCTTATAAGCTACCCAATGAGTTCCAGGTCCCTCTATGCTGTCTAAGTTAATGATGGCACTCTCGAATGTTCTCGGTGGCGATGCGGGTAGAGAGTCTCTCATAAACACACCTCTGAAATGGGGGATTTTTAACTTTTTCACATACTTTAAGAGCTCGATGTCAAAGAGTGCTTTATTGGGTAGCTTCAATGGTAGTTTTTTTGCTGCTTTTTCAAATATAAACCGTATCCGTTTTTATAGGGTTTCATGTAGATTCCGGAACCTTTTTTCCTAAAGCCCACATTCTCCATAGTTTTATTATGTCTTTGAGCTTCATCCAATGTTTTCTGAGAATATTTAGCGTCTATAACAGTTTTTGCTACAACCGCCATTCCGCCTGATAACGCGCCCAAAGCGCTAAGACCTGCAAAAGTCGGTATCAAAGGTAAAATACCTCCGGTCTTTGGTAGCGGTAGAATACGAGGGATATTGATTTTCTTTCGTCCTCCAGCTTTTTTAACTCCAATTCGTGCCGCTTTAACACCCATTGCTACATCCTTTTGCACGTCATGACTTGCGTGTTTTTTCAGCACTTTACCTATGTTCGTTAGGACGGCCCTGCGGAATGGAATTTTATTACACTTTTTTTGATTCCCATACCTAACTTCCGTTTAATCTTCATGGCGTTAGTAACAACCCAAGCTGCTGTCTTCTAAATTTGAGTTTTTACTACAGGCAATATCGTGCACCCGACAGGCTTTTTCGAGAGCGTTAAAACCGGGGTCACCGCGGGCTAATCTTTTATGTAACTTTGTACCTGGCCCACAGTATTGATAACCAGGTAAAAGTAATTTGATAGGTAATCTGTTAATTATAATATTGAGAACACCTTTACCATGCTTTCTCGACGTCATCTAGATTAGAACTGATGGTGTATGAGGTCGAAACGTCTATATAAAGTGATGTGTAGATCAATGAGTTAAGAGTTCATGATGCGCGTTCAAAGACAAAAGGCGTCTCTCCCTGTAGAGAATTTAGATTTATTAACTGATCATTCCGTAGAAGGATGTAGTAAAAAACATGGCGAGTTATTTCCCAGCACTTTAAGAACGATTATATGTGGAGCTGGAAAAACGAATCTCCTGCTAAGTCTATTATTTAACTCTAACGGATTGTGGTTTGAGAATGTATTGTGGCGTACTTACCAGTTTTTAATAGTAAGCGTCTACAAACCGGTAGCTCAGTTGGGATGATGGATACGTTCAATTTGCCTTTGTTATTATTTATGTAACAAATAGATGATGGTTGATTTAAATAAGCTAAATGTGGGCGCCAGCCGATAAAATCGACAGAAGGGGTTAATAATATAGACAAACAAAATCAATACAAAGAATAAACAATCTTAATTTTAATAAGAAATTGCAACACAAGTTTACACACTTGTCAAAATGTATTTAATTTTTATACTAAGATAAAGAGGGGGAAAAAAAGGTACCCCTTTAAATTGCTAAATGTAAAATGATCCAAAATATTTGAAACTTGAAACACTGGTGGATAACAATGTTACTTAATTAACAACACAAAATTAAGAACTAAAAACAACGCTATACACTCGTTAATCTCCCTATGAAAAAGGCGAAATACTCTTATGTTTTTGCTTGGTTTGATATCTATATCATTGGTAACAGTTGGTCAAATTAATAATTACTAACAATTACTACGTCAACTGGAAGTTGAAATTATATATGACGTAATAAACATGGGCTAGCCCCACTCAACAGCTGTTAGGTGGTTTACAAAAAGGCCATACCTATAAATTATCCTATCTATAGCAACTCAAATTTCGAAACCAAAATGAAATTATAAAGATAATATTAGAATTTTGATTATTAATTTATAGAATAATATTATTTATTTTTATTTAAATAACTATTACTATGGTAGATATTTTTAATAAAATTAAAGCCACTATTTTCTACACTGACGAGAAATTTTTCAGAGTAATTAAGTGTTCTGTAGGAATAGCTTTTCCTTATAATATATTATAAATGTTTGTTACTTATCACAAAAAAATTCACTCTTGAGTTATTTTTGCATCACTTTTAAATATCTCCACAGCAGGAAGGGTTTGGGACCACCAATAGAGGACCTTGTCGGTCGCATGAAGAAAATTACCAAGATTGTTTCACCAAAAATACCATGAAGTTGTGTTAAAGAGCATCTAATATCGCTTTTACTTCCAGGACTATCTTAAATCCAGGCTCAAGGAGACGAGTGCGTTGATATTGCCATTTGAGTGGAATTGCAATAATAATACGGTTAAAAATAAACGGTAATAATAACCTTTAAAGGCCTAAAAAATATATTGACATATATAACAACTGAAATTTTTATTTTTTTTTTTTAAGAATTAATTACGAATAAGTTTACCTTAGTTTTTATTAGGCCTTTTTAGATTATCATCTGCACAAAAACCACTTTCTGGGAAGAACAAAACTTTTTCAGAACAAAACCAGTTTTATAACTTGGCGCCTTTTTTTTTCACAAAAATGCACATTCGCATAATATATGAACTTTAATGGACTGCCAATTTACACAAAAATTTCATGTTTTGCATAGGTAGATGTTAATTACTCTATACAAGGCACCTCACTCCTTCTGAATTCTTCAGATAACCCCGGAATATAAAAAACGCGACTTTTTGTATTCTCTACACCTTATCATTCCATTTTAATGAAACATATCAATATTTGCAAACTAGGCAACCCAATATATGCTATGAGTGTATGTTATTCGGCCCAGCAACTTATTAATTTGTCCTTATGGACTCATTTGTAATTTATACAGGGGGACATGAAAAAGTGAACCGTTACACACCCCCGCTCCCTATTAAAAATATTCGAGACCGACGAGAATATTTTGTGACAAGAGGAATACCTAAATATTGGCTATCACTTAACCTAAACACAAACCGTACTACTAATGACTACACTAATTTAAAATTACGCTAAAAAATGCACGTCTGCACGTCTGCAAGTCTGCATGTGATCCTCTGCATCTGCTTATATTTGACCAGAAGACAAGGATATTAATGACAAAATCGGGAAAAATAGACACTGATCGGGAATATACTTAGTTATAGCCGGTAAATAATGAATCTTGTTAGTTTTTCCTTCACACGTGTATTTCATACAAATAAATTAGTAACACACGTGTAGTCACTGGTAAAGACTAAAATTCAGATAACAAGAACTAAATAAGATTAAACAAAGATCGAAACTAAGATAATGACCACATAAGGGTCCAAGGGTAAGATTTTAAATTCTTCACGTGAAACCTACCAATATTCTTTCCATCGGGACCCCTAATAGGCCAGTAAAATTAAGTGAAATACACCGTAAATTCGGAACAAATTTGTAACAAGCTGTTTGTTGCGTTAAAATGTCGGGGAGGGGGTATTAAATATGTCAACAAAAATCCCAAAAAATCCGAGTATCGGAACACAGTAAAAAAACTTCCGCCATCTTGAAAATCGCGATATTTTTCGTTTAAAGTCAAATAACTTTATTATCTTAGCCGTTATCAAAAATTATGAAAATAGGAAAATTCGAGAAAACTTCAAAATATATGACGTTTAGAAATTTGTGATAGCTTAAAAATTAAAAAAGTTAGAGATTAAAAATTATAAGATATCAGTTGGAATTTTGTAATATTTTTCTATAAGAGTTGATTCTGTTCTGGTGCCGGGTGAGTCAGGTTGTATGGTAAAAAATTAATATGTGAATAGAGCATGAAAAAATAGTATTGATGTGCCTCAGGATTTTGCTATATAACCTTTAATTTTTTTTAAACAAGGTGTTAAAATTGAAAATTTTTGGTTGAATTTTTTAAATATTCTTTGATTAAAAACAGTCGTATCAATAAAATTTGGTCGGTTTATATTTTTCATAGGGCGCTATCAACTGGCGATAATAGTTTTTCAAAACTAATCCAGTGGCGTGCGTTTACACTTTTTTTTTCTGATAAGAATGCCGCTAACTGTGAGCCACTGGATTTTTTCATAAGTTGAAAACCTAATGCAATAATAATAAAATACTCTAAGGAAACAAAATCTTCATTAACGAAAATTTAAAAACAACTGTGACTTAATTACTATTTTTTTAAATAAATTATTAAAATGAAGACCATTAACCTCAATGCGCTTTCGGGCCCGCAAGGAAATTTCATTTTATATATTGCTTAGTTTATGCACATTTACCCTTAGTTGACGTGAAAAATGTACTATTCGGTCAACTAGTACTTGTTGGTTATTAATTGATTAATTTTTAGAGTGCATTGAGGTTAATGTACTTCATTTTGAAAATTTGTTGTAAACAGTAGTAATTAAGTCGCTGTTGTTTTTATATTTTTGTTATTAAAGGTTTTGTTTCCTTAGAGTATTTTATTATTATTACATTAGGTTTTCAACTAAAAAATTGTATGAAAAAATGCAGCGGCGCACAGTTATCGGCATTCTTATCAGAAAAAAATGTGTTAACGTACGCCACTGGAATAATTTTGAAAAACTGTTATCGCCAGTTGATAGCGCCCTATATAAACCAACCTAATTTCATTGATACGACTGAATTTAACCAAAATATATTAAAAAAATTCAACGAAACATTTACAACTTTAACACCTTTTATAAAAAAATAAGGGTTATATAGCAAAACGTCAATACTGCTTTTTCATGCTCTATTCACATATTATTTTTTTACCATACAACCTGACTCACCCCTGTATATATATATATATATATATATATATATATATATATATATATATATATATATATATACCCGCCCAGCTATCTATTTCGCCTCCGACTACCAAACAGACACTCAGGCCTCCGGCATATTGGAAGTAGATATAATTAAATTTTTGGAATGTATCAATTCCTTTTTTATCATTAAGCAATGGGAACTTCAGAGGGGTAAACATTTTTAATATTTTTTACAAACATGCAGAGATAAATTGAACGTATCAACTGGCCTCCGTTTGTGAACCTGACGTACATGCCTCCATTTGTATAAAATTTATAAATTTGATCGCCGCTTAGGCCTCCGAACAGTGTTGCCGTGTAAAATATAGACCAAATCAAGCAAATTACAAATTATAGCCGCATTATGTGTAACACCGTTGAATGAAACAAGTTTACTTTAAAATGGATTTAGCAAACTATAAATTTTCAAATATTGATGTAATATACAGTGTGTCCACGGATGGAGTTGCCTATAGGAAAAAGTTTTTTATTTTGGAAGCAAAAAACTTATTCTTTATAATAAATTCTGCTTGTCTTAAAACCCTTAAATAACCAATCAAATTTAAGATTATATCCATGGTGTCCCCAGAGGAAGTTATTATTATATTTTAGTGAATTATGAAAAAAATCTGTCTATTAAAATATCCTCCAATACCTCCAATAAGTATAAAAAACTTAGTTTATTGACAGGGTGCCCCACGAATTGAGCCTAGAATTTTTCTTAGCGGATTTTGCGCCAAATTTTTTTTTTTATAATAATCCTGTTTCCAGTCTCCAAATCGGCACTGAAATTTTATTTTAAGACAGGGTGGATAAAAATAACAAACTTAATTGTTTATAGGAAATATATTTACTAATATTAACAATACTAATATTAACAATCCATTTAACTCTAAATAAAACTAACAAATATAATTCCACATAACCCCCTCGAACTTGTTCGCATTTTCAGCTCTTTTAATGAATTCAGTGTAAAATGTACTACACTGGGCACATTAATTTCGTTTATTGCATCCCTTATTCTTTGCTTTAATTCCTCTACGTTGTAAAATGGATTATTAATGTTATTAGATAGATTTCCTATAAGCAATTAGTATTTTATTTTTATCCATCCTGTGTAAAATGAAATTTTAGTAGCGATTTGAAGATTTTATGAGAAACAGGATTATTCAAAAAAAAATTTGGCGCAAAATCCGCAAACAAATATTTTAGACTCACTTCTTGGGCACCCTGTCAATAAACCAACTTTTTTTTATACTTATTGGAAGTCTTTGTGATGCAGCTTTTTTAATAGACAGATTTTTTTTCATAATTCACAAACCAAAAAAATAATAACTTCCCCTGGGCACACCATTTAAGGGTTTTAAGGTTTTTCCTATAGGCAACTCCATCCGTGGACACACTGTATATGTAAATGGGTATATTTTGTTTAATGCATTTAGATCTTTTTATGAAATAAGTGTTTAATCTGTAACTGTGTATAAACAATAAACAAACAACGAAGGATTACAAAATTTCGATTATGTTATGAGTTATTATGAATAACGATAAGTTATGAATGATTGTGTATTAGAAATACAAATTATCGTTCAAAAACCTAATCTAAAAAGTAAAATTTGAGTCTTAGCGTTAATTTCCCTTCCGTTAATTTTATTTCATGTGTATAAAGAGTGCACAATAATAAAGAAAAACGATCTTATCACACCTATATCCTTATAATTTCTAAATAACGCATAAACAAAAATATATATAAATAAGAAACTAAATCGTGCCATATACCCCAAAAGATGAAACTGGCCTTTATTAGTTATTGCTTCAGATCTTAGATTCTTTATTTAGCTACGCTACGCTGACGAGGAGCAATAACTCCGAAACACGTGTCCGTAGCTGCACCAGTTTCATCGTTTGGGGTATATGGCACGATTTAGTTTCTTATTTATTTATATTTGACCCCACGAATCCTATCTAAAAATATATTATATAATCGTACACCCTTATGAAAAACGCTGTATTTTTTATATTTGAAATAATTACTAATTTTTCATTACGCCAGTTCATTAGCCTAGAAGAGAGCTTTGAAACAATGTATTCGGTTTTAGAATTTTATTTATAGGATGTTCATAATTTTATGTTGAACCCGAATATTTAAAAACTTTAATACCTTTATTATTTGAAATGGAACACCCTGTATATTACTTCATATTCAATTAAACAATTTCAAGAAATTTCCGATGATTCCCCTTATGATATTTATTTGAAATGGTTATTTGTCAAAATTTTGAAAAAAAAAACTGCCTAGGATGAGATTATCTAAACGAGAATAAGTTCGTGATGCTATAAGAATTGTTTAGTTGCTTCCCGATTTAAATAGATTTGCGATTTGTTCTTGTATCGGAAGTATAATTTATTTAAATTAATTACAATTGCAATTTCAGATATTATTATTAAATAATTTTTGCAATAATACTAACCAAGTAATTCAAATACATTTATCATTATTTAACAAGGCACATTTTATATCGTATTTCATAGTATATACATAGCGAACAATTTTAGAATCAAAGAGTACTGGCAATATTTTGTTAAAAATTTAAATACCGCATAGACCTTCATATTTTGGCTTCAATTTTATATAGATTTTAATACTACTATTATAATAGACAAGGTGTTCCATTTAAAATAAGGAATCTTAAGCAATTTGATTTATGAAAATTAGCTATGCATTGTGAACACCATGTACAGTTTTCATAAATTTTCAATTCTTCATGGAATACTTTATGGTCCGCTAATAATATGAGAAAAATTGCTCAGCCTAATCATTTTTGGTGTCTCAAATACACATATATGTTTCTTTTGGTATTCAACTCTCAGTTCTTTCTTTCAAAAGCTGTCAACATCTCAAATACTTTGGAGATATGTTACCTAATACACACATACAACATCTTATATGTATAATGGAAAATAATTATTTGTACGCTACGCATAATTTGACATTCAACATCCGTTATGCTTAGAATTTTTCCGTATCTCCTGTGGTCAAGTTAGTCAAAAGTTACCTGGAAAATAGGCCAAACACTTAGTGAACCATGAATTATACATATAGTATATACTTAATACAAAACAAAATCCGTTGCACGTCATCACCGACCAAGAATTATAAATGAAGAGCATAGCCTATATCAGCGTATGTTTTGGCCTTAAGGTCAACAGTTGGGAAGTCAACCATGGTGACGTTCCAACAGTTGACCTTAAGGTCAAAATATATGCTTCGTTTATAATTCTTGGTCAGTGATGACGTGCAACGAATTTCGCTTTTTATTAAGTATATGATTGGGTGCCCCAAAGTACAGGGTGTTTCAATTAAAATTATACTCCCACTTATCTTTGGCTGAAAAAATAAACGAGGTAAATACAAACATTATAATTTTTTAAACGGACATCCTGTATATGTTTTTTTTTTGTGGCTTTAGGTCGTAGAACATGCAGCCAGTCACGGAGTGAATTATGATTAAACCTATTAAACGAAGTTAAAATATTAAGTTAACCTATAATCGACCTAACACAACAATCTAATATTGAGAAAGACGACAACAAAAGGATATACAGGGGCACTCGCTTCTCGACCTGGGGTCTTTCAGGTCATTATAAATCACACATTACAAAACAGACCACGGAAAAGGAGGTGAGATACACATGGTTAAACACATGGAAGCAAAGCTATGTTATTATATTCACCTATTAAAGTTTTATTTTGGTATCAATTATAAAATTTATAATAATGTTATATACTTTTCTTAAACCGTTTGCTAACAGGGAAATTAAATTGAAAGGAGCGTAGATATCACAATCTCGAGCAATACTACGTATTAGTGTGGTAGTTGCATCTTTATATGTTTGATTTCGTCGAGTTCTTCTGATTACGATGGCATATAACACTTATACAGAGTTTCCCACTTAAGATGTATCCACCCTCCTAAAATCTTTATTTGTGAACAAATTTTCGAAATCTTCTTTTTGATGGATAGGACTTGGAAAACTACATTTAGCTATACCTTACATTTTTAAAAAAGGTACATCATGACCTACTGAGACGTATTTTTTTTAGCGTAATTTCAAGAAAAACTATTAGCGATTTTTTTAGAGAAAAACTAAT